>JANDJT010000021.1:18967814-18980538 GCA_024331685.1 Stegophilus panzeri | reverse complement strand
TTGATTTGTTCACTGCAAACAGCTGAAAGTCTGTAAATTTTGACAATAAACCTGATTTGCAATGGGGGTTGAATAATGTTGATTACAAAACTTCATTTTGAGTTTCATTTTTGGTCATTTGTTAACGACTGTATAGACGCTCGACATGTAACCCAGGGTTGTTCTCATGTTTCTGTTGTCACGTGAAGGCTGTTTTCGCTAATGATTTCGACATCGACCTCTGAAAGGCATCGTGGCTACAGCAAAGAGTGTTGCGTAAGGGCTTATCTAATATGATCTGTCAGAGAGGCTTCGAGGTCATAAGCTCACCGACAGTGTAAAAGACAAACTATTGTAGACACCTGCCTGTGTCGGTTGTGACCTCATATGCTCCACACCAGGAGCTTAGAAGTGTGTGTGTGTGTGTGTGTGTGTGTGTGTGTGAAAAACTGTGAGTAGATTTCTTTAACATAGGTGTCAATGTTTGATTAACCCACAGATTCCTCATGTTTGTCTTAATCTCACTGCGTCTCTGGACAAATTATGACACGCATGACATTCAGCATGTGTCAGAAATTCCCTACCAAGGAAGCAAAAGACTGTTTTACAAGGAAGAAATCTGATATGACATTTGAGAACGAAGATGAAATCAGAAAGTAAAGAAAAAGAAAAAAAATCTGGATATTTAGGTTAAAGCATAAACAGCGTTCGAAAAATTGCGAGAGGACGAAAAGGTGACAACGACCTGTGAAAGGATTACCTCAGCTCAAGAGAATCTAAACTGACCGACTGCTCGTCTCAAAGGCTCCGAACTCACAGGAGATTGTGTTTTTCAGCATGTGTTATGAGTTATAGAAAAGTACTATTTAACTTTCATTTACTTAGACTTAAAAGATCGGTGTGCATGTTTATTTTGCCAGTATTGTGTTAATGCGCAGATTTCACTGATAATGAACCAGAGTCTTCATCTCACTAAAGTCCTTTTACACAAGTACAGTAGTTTCTCTTCTCCTTGTTTTTTTTTCTGCTCTGCTCCTGCTTTAATATCGTTGTAAAAACAAGGTGACCCATGTATGCGTAGCTATAAAAAGGCTGTAGCTGTAATTCCTACTTTCCAAGTGTTTTACAGCTTCTTACAGTCCACACAAACGACACTGCAGCCTGGAGAAACCTGGCCTTTCTGCAAGCACAAGGATTTTCATGAACGTTGAAGGTTACTAAAGATTGATTTTGCACAATGTTCACGAACAATGTTCATTGATTTTGCACAATGTTATGATCGAACTCCCTCATTCAGAGCAATCATATAGATGACCATGGTGTGTCATAGCATAAAGTCAGAAGGTTTGTAGCTGAGATTAGATATAATTGAAGTGAATTAGTCATGCTGAGCTACACTTGGCTTGTGTAGACCTGCAGTGTTCATTTATGTATACCTGTGTTGCTAAAACATCTGTATAGCGAAAGGGCAATTATAGGGCACCATTCAATATGGAAAAGTGAAAGGGAGAAAATATTAGTTTTGTTATATTAATATTTAAAAGATGCATAATACTTTATTATAATATTGGGTGCATTGTAGTACTAACCCCATTCAAGAGTCCATAACCAAAAACTTATATTTTTCCCATCAGTTTTGAGAGTATAAATTTTGGCCAAATGAATTAATGTTGCATTTTGAGAAATTTCTTTAATTCTAATCAAATGTAGCTGATTTTCCTGGCCATACACCATTAGCTTAATTTTCCTGGCCATACACCATACACATTAGCTTAATTTTTTGCAATGCCAAGGGTATTGTTCCAAAATTAATACATATATGTTCTTAGCAGAGTGTTATGATTAAGTACGGAATAAAACTCGATAAAGCATGCTGTTATAGGAAAATAATCCACCATGTGGTGGTGTGATACGGCCTAACGTGACGCAGAGTTGTTGTTACCACCCCAAAGAAATATTTTCAAATAACAGTACATCTGAAGTGCTTTATTCCTCTTAAACCACTGCAGTTTTCCAAGAACTACAATTATTCTTTATTAAAGAATGACTTATTATGCTTTTTAACAGTTTATAGTTACATTTAATATTGTGTAACGTCCAGAAAACAGAAAGCACAGAGTGCTCTATCCTGAGGACTTTCCCAATGCTGGAAAACGTCCTTACTGGTACAAAGCACTGACACTGGAGACTCCTTACAGAAAATTTCACCGTATCAACGTTTTTCTTTGTTCGATAATGACAGCTTTTGTGTTTTATCAGTTTATTATTAGGTTTAGATTATGTAGATAATCTGCCATGCAAGTAACTATGAATGAGTTGTTCCTATAGAAAAATAATGCATTAGATAGAACAAGTGCTTTAATACAAAACTATGATTTGAATTACAGCCAGCACTACGGCCATAGAAAATTAATACTGACCAATCGGTTTTAACAGTTCTTGTGGTATAATATCTAATAATCAGTCACTTTGACTTACTACTAGACATTTCAATAATCTAGAGCTTTCATAAACATTTTTTAAGTTTTAAAGATGCTAAAGTGTTTTCATTCAAATGTGTGCGAGTATGCGTTCACATCTAGAGGTTGTCATGGATCTGTCCTCAGGGACCTGCACCTGAATAGATACAACAACAGAGTTAAATCTGACTACAAACATAAAGTCTGTGCCTTGCAATGAGAAATGGATCCATGAATCTACTGGCTTTATTGTGACAGCCCTATGGTTTCACTCCTAGCTAAGAACAGGACACTAATTGGGAAAATCCCACAGGATTTGCCCAACATTGTGAAACACGTTCCAACTTCGTACGACCACACATGCAGCCAAGCTCGCTTTCTGCGGTTCCCTTCAAACACCAAGGAAGCATTTCCACTCCATTAGTCCTTGATGGACAGACACTCAAGAAAGTTGTCCTGTGCATTCAGTACATGCCTGAATTTAGTAGTGTCAAGAGGTTTGCTTCTACTGGGACGTCTTGGAGCGTGCAAAGCAACATTCAGGCTTGCTAGCTCCAAACATGGGCCGTCAGGAATAAATAGAATGGCCTAATCACATTGGTAGCGGAGTTGAAGTGGCCGTGTCACAGCGACGGATGGAGGGAAGGGAGTCTTGTTTTGGAAAATGTAGAGTGGTTGCCATGGAGCCTTTATTTAATCCCATGGTAATTAGCCAAGCCCATTGATTGCACAACATTGTTTCCCCCGCCCCCCCCGCCACAGGCTATGTGGTGGCCTCGTCAGCCAGAACACGACACTATTTATGTTTATGCACTCTGTGATTCCCGTCTATAGACGGTTCGCTCGGTCAACACAGGATGTGTAATAAAAGAGCCTTTTGTGGTCTAATATCATTCAAGATTTTCACATGGATGAGGCCAAAGACGGCGATCCCACAAGCCACCCGTGCTGCAAGAGTAATAATAACTCTCTGCTTGGGAAACATTTAGACTGAGATCCTCATTTGAAATGCACAGGCCACCTATTTATACTTTCAGGAATTTCGCAAGCGGCCATGCCGAGGACACGGGGATTTAGTGGAACAAACCCTCTCTCATGCACAAGAGACAGAGAGAGAGAGAAAGAGCTGCTTTAAGTACAGCATACCAATCAGAAAAAAAAAACAAGTTAAGTATTTGTGTGATGCAATACAACCATTTACACAGAAACGCTGCACCGAACATAAAATTTCTTAAACAAACTCCTCACATATGTGACGTTTTGATGGACTTTGCTCTTTGCAGTACAGACAGAGTTAAAGACTTGGTACCATAGTGAAAAAAACAGCATAGTTAAAAGGATTTGTTTTAAGGAAGTGATGTGTAAATCAGTACTGCTTTCATTCGTGCCTTTGTTTACCACAGGTTGTTGTGAGAAGCCGTTTGAACAGTTGTGCAATTGGCCCATTTGCCCAGAGCAAATAGCAGCCTTCTGAGAAGGGGGTGAGGGAGCATGTAGATGCATAGAACCACCGCTTTTTTCCACTGATGTCACAGGATTTAATCTCCTTCACTTGCACAATTTACTTTCATTTGAAAGGCTGGTTGTGCAACGTAGAGGTTACTAAAGACCAATGTTTAGCTCCGTTTATGGTCCGGCCCCTTCCTTCAGAGCGATTATATACCGTAAAGTCACAGCTTAAAGGTCCCTACATTTGTAGCCGAGTTTGCATACAATATGAGATGACTGGTCATGCCGAGCAGCTAGCTTTTTGGCTTGTGTAGACCTGCAATATTTATTTACGCATACCTGTGCTGTTAGAACACCTGTACAGCCAAAGTACAACTGTAGGGCAGCATACAATAGAAATAAATCAAAGGAGACAAAAGAATAGTTTTGTCATAAGTCACTAATAAAAGGAAGCATCTCTGATTTTGTCATATTTGGTGTATTACGGTACATGGCAGCTTGATGGAAGTTCAAAGAGTCCATTCCTAGGAACTGTATTTATTCCATCAGTGTTGAGAAATTAATGCAAAATTTGACACAACTCCGAATCAACTGAGCTTTTTGAGAAATTTCTTATATAACATTCAAATGTAGCTGATTGTCCTGTTCATGCAGTAGTTTCTTAATTTTTTAACATTGTTGCGATGCAGTGGAATTCGTTCCAATATTTATAGATGCATGTTCTTAACATAGTGTAAACTGTTGCTGTCTTTTAATGATTATACCATTCTAACAGATTCTATGTTACCATTCCTACAGTAACAGCTTATTATAACAGGGACTTTTATAACCTTTCTGTAAGAAGACATTTATTTAACATTTATGTGAGGAGTCTCCAGTGATTTCCACCATGGTACAGTAAAGTCTCTCGGGACAGAGGACTTTCTGCTTTTTGTTTTCTCAGTAACATGTCAACTTGCATTTCTAGACTTATTAACTTAAAGAGGAAGAAAAGAGAGGCTGGTGAGTGGAGTACTGTTTATACTGTACTGTAGCTGCTATAATTATGAAATAAATTACTAATACTAACTTGTTGCATGGACATTCCTCAACATTAAATGTAACTAAATGGATAAAAAAGTATAATGCATCATTTTTCATTGTTTCTTTTTCCTCTTATATGTGGTATACTGTAAGAGGAATATAACACTACGATATGTGCTGTTATGGGGCGGCTGTGGCTCATGTGGTAGAGCGGGTTGTCCACTAATCGTAGGATTGGCGGTTCAATTCCCGGCCCACATGACTCCACATGCTGAAGTGTCCTTGTGCAAGACACTGAACCCCAAGTTTCTCCCGATGGCAAGTTAGCACCTTGCATGGCAGCTGTGCTACCTTTGGTGTGTGAATGGGTGAATGAGACACAGTGTAAAGCGCTTTGGATAAAAGCTCTTTAAGTGTACCATTTTAAAGGAAAATAATCAACGATGGAGTGGTAACAGTGACCCATTTCATGTCGGGCCATGCCATTGTTGATTATTTTCCTATAACAGGGCACTCCATCATGTTTTATTTTGTACATATCTCAGTCTGTACAGTTCTCCATTCATTATCTGATATCATGGTTATTGTTTGAGTAAATAACAGCATTTCTTTCCACTTATTTAGTGAAGAATGGTGTCGCCTGGCTTCATTTCTTTGATGTTTCATAAATCATGCAATAAAACAGTTCATGGCGGTACACTCTTCAGACCCTGTGTGTGTATAAACTCTACCTGTGTATATAGGTAGAGTATAATTGCAAGGCATGATCACCTGTGCTGGCACAAAGACAGGAGGAACAGCTGTCAAAGGAAGCAAATGCAAACGCAACCCTTTCCACACGACAGTCATTACTGAGAACAAACATTAGGCTTTAGTGCTAAAGCGACCGACTCTGCATCCTTGTCAATATGTGTGAGGGCAAGCACATACACATATAGGTGGGTGCCACACACTGATATCAGAGGCCTGGGGGATGTGACTTGCTTGCTCATGATAAGGAAGAGCATCCGATTGTGAAAGTACTGGGAATCCCGTGTTTACTGACTGTCCAGCAGTTCCACTGAGCAGCAGTCACCTGATTCATTAACCAGTAAATAGACTCCGAATGGGGGCATTGATAACTTATCTGGCACATGCTGAAAGTTTCCTGAAATAAAGGAAGGTGGAAATATATCGATTTACTGTACGTTATAGAGTACTTAACATATCATCATGACATATAATCCCTGTTAAGTCTTTTTCAGTTCCAGGTTGTAACACTACAGAATGTGGACCAGTTCAAGAGGGGGGGAGGGGGGGTTGTATAGAGTGGTTATTTGAGTTACCGCAGCTTTCTGGTCAGCTCAAACCAGTTTAGCCATACAGTCTGATGTTTTTTGTTTTTCACACCATCCTGTGTAAACTCTAGAGACTGAAACTCTAGAGACTGTGAAAATCCCAGGAGATCAGTAGTCTGAATCAAACCAGTCCATTATGGCACCAATAATCATGCCACAAAGACATTATCACATTATTCCCCATTCTGAATTTTGCTGTGACGATTAGGGTACTGAAGTTCTTGACCTGCATCTGCATGGTTTTATGCATTGTGATTTTGTTAGTGGATTGGCTGATTGGATAATTGCATGAATGTGCCAGTGTACAGGTTGCTAATAAAGTGAATGGTGAGTGTATGGCACTTTGTATAGCACTTGTGCTTTATAAATAAAATGTACTTACTTACTATTTAACTTCAGATTGTTATTTTGTTGATATATTAAGCTGAAAACACTAAGTATTCTTACTTCTTACAAGCTGCACTGTAAATTTACCAATAAGCTACCGTGTATTTGTATTTAATGACACCTACTTTTTGGTATTTGTTTGAATTCTTGTCATTTTTCAGGCCTTTTACTTGTCTTTTATTTTACCTTTTAAAATAGATCTTAAAAGTCTACACACCCCTGATAAAATGGCAGGTTTTGTGATGTTAAAAAAAATTAAACAAAGATAAATCACATCAGAACTTTTTCCATCCTCAATTTGAAATTACACCATCTACAAATTAAAAGAAAAACAATCAGAAACATTTCAGGGAAAAATATAAAAAGTTACAATAACCTGCTTGCAAATGTGTGCACACCTTTTTATAATTGGGGGTGTGGCTGTGTTCAGAATGAACCAATCACATTCAATCTCATGTTTAGATGTAATTATCATGCAGCTGCCATCAACAAAATTGTTCTGATTAACCCCAAATAAAGACCAGCTGTTTCTTTAGGATTTTGCTTAACAGCTTGGTTTCACTGCTGAAGCCATGCTCTGCGAAAAGCTTACAAAGCATGTATGGTATCTCACTTGTCGAAAGATATCAATCAGTAGAAGGGTGTAAAAGAAATTCCAAGACATTAAATGTACCATGGAACACCATGAAGCCCATCATCAACAAATGGAAAAAATGGGGCACCACTGGGACATCACCAATAACAGAATGTTCTTCCAAAAGGACAAGACAAATACATACCAGGGAGGCTGCCAAGATACCTACAGCAACAATAAAGGAGTCGCAGGAATATCTGACAATAGTAATTGCTTTCTGCATGTAACAATTTATCATATGGGGTAGAGTGGCTAGACAGAAGCCCTTTCTCACAAAAAATATCCAAAACCCACTAAATCGCCCCAAACCATGTGGCAAAATGTGCTATGGTCTGATGAGAATTCCATAATTCAAGACTTCCATAATTCCAAAAGGTATGTTTGGTGCAAAAACAAGCATATCACCAAAGGAACATTATACCTAAGGTGAAACATGGTAGTGGCAGGATTATGGTTCAGTGCTGCTTTTCTTCAGCTAGAACTGGGGCTTTTATCAAGGTGGAGAGAATTATGAATAGCTACAAATTCTAGTCGATTTTTGTACAAAACTTTCAGGTGTCTGCTAGTAAGCATTCAGCATGACAATGACTCAAAGCATACATCCAAATAAAAAAGGAATGGTTTAACCAAAAGAAGACCAATGTTTTTGAGTGGCCTAGCCAGAGCCCAGACCTCTATCCAACTAAAAATCTGTCGGTTGACCTGGAGCATGCTGTGCACGGGAGATACCCTTACAATCTGACGGATCTAGAATGTTTTTTGCAAGAAAGTGTGAGAAATATTGGCAAGACAAGATGTGCCACGCTGTTTGACTCTTACTCCAAAAGATTGGATGCTGTGATAGAATTTAACGGTCTTCAACTAAGTATTAGTTTAGGGGTGTGCACACTTGTGATTTTTAAAGATAGAAAGGGTTCTGACATGATTTATCTTGGTTCCTTTATTTTTTTTTTTTAACATCACAAAAACCTGCCATTAACAGGGCTGCGTAGGCTTTTTATATCCATTGTATAATCATTATCACTGTCATTTTATCACTGTCACTGTCACATATCACTGTCACCCAATGTGGACATTTCAGGTTTAATCTGACATTCTACCCTTTAAGCTCTTAGCAATGTTGGATTATGTTTATGCTTTAAGATCTTTTACTCATACACCAACCACAAGCTTATTAATGTCTTGTCTGTAATAAAATGAAATAATGCTCTGGCTTATTGTTGAGGCAAAATGAAGAGAGCTATTCATTTAGGAAGGAAATTCCAGTAAACAGATTTTCTTTCTGAGTCACGCCACCATTCTGCCTTTGTCTTGTAACCAACACATAGCTAAAAGTTCCCAACAAACAGAGCAGCCTTTCAACTGCTGCAAATTTAAAATGTAAAAATGTTCTGTGCCTGTAGTCTGTGGGTGAACAAGAATGTTTTCTTTTAATGAGTGTGGAAGTCTGAAAGAAAATGTATATCATTCACGTTTATGTTTGATGACATCACAAGCGCATCTTCAATAGAAATAAAGCTGTGGGCAGGTAGTAAAGCTTTCAGGTTTAATGACTTAAGACGAAAGGTGTTTCCTCTTGTGCCTAATTATCTTTTCAGTTTCACGGCAGTGAGTAATTGTTTGGGATTTTTTTTTTTTTTTTATGTATGTGAGAGTTGCGTGTGGGTGAATAACAGTGATTAGAGAGCACTGGTGTTCCCACTGAAATTACATAGCAACCAACCAAGTGTTGCAACTAAAGATGAGGCCAGTACATTATGAACTTTTATTAACTTTATCTTGAATGACACTACTGTGATCTGCTGATTTTTTGTGTTTGTTATTGTTTCTACGGAGTAATGCAATAGCTGAATTTTGGAGAAAGCCCACACCACCACCATCTTCCTAATTAACTTCCTAGTTTTACTGAAATGTCCATTTTGCTACTAAGGCTTATGAAGCGTGCATGCTTATGAAGCTCATTAAAACTAAAACTTTTTTATTTATTTTTCCCCTGGTATTTCAATTTATAACACCATTTATGCTAAACTGTAATATATGCAAGCATGTGCTTTATGCTATTTAATCCATCCATCTTCTATACCGCTTATATTTTCCAGGGTCATGGGGAGCCTGGAGCCTATCTCAGGGAGCATCGGGCACAAGGCGGGGGACATCCTGGACAGGGTGCCAATCCATCGCAGGGCACAATCACATACACACTCACACACCCATTCATACACTATGGACACTTTGGACATGCCAATCAGCCTACCCTGCATGTCTTTGGACTGGGGAGGAAACCGGAGTACCCGGAGGAAACCCCGCAGCACAGGGAGAACATGCAAACTCCGCACACACAGAGCCATGGTGGGAATCAAACCCCAACCCCTGGAGGTGTGCGGCGAACATGCTAACCACTAAGCCACCACGTGTCCCTTTATGCTATTTAATTGACATTTTATGTATTTATGCTTGTGCTCCTTCATTGTTATAGGATAGACTGTGATATTTAAAATGCAAAAAGTTATTGCAGTATAAATACCTATGTGTTCCATTTTGGTGGAGTGTGTTCACTAACTTTTTTTTGGTGGAGTGTGTTCACTATGTTCACTACTTATATTATATTTATACTACTTATATTTATATTAACTACTTATATTTATGTTAATTTGTTTACCATGGTTAAATATAGCTAGGTTATGTAAAACAGCTAAGATGGTATATGGTAACTACATCGAAAACACTGCAAAATCATTAAGCTAATATTACATTATGAGAAAGAGGAAATCGGGAATCATCCAGAATTTCCTGAAGTTTAATTTAAGTGTATTTTTTAAGAAAAGCAAATTTCATAGTAGACCTTCATAAAGGTTAGGTAATTATCAGGATATCCAAATTTGATATACGTATGCATTTGCAGGAAAACCCATCTAAAACCAGATATTCCCCCTGAGAAATGTACTCATTGCTATGGTTTATGGAATATGAAGAACTTCACATCATGGACACAATATAGTAAAAGCCATGATTATGAGGATTTTGTTAGTGTTGTTGTTGTTGATGTTGTTGTTTTTTTATCATTCTATCATGCTTTGCTGGCTGCATGATAAAATGCTAAAAAAAAAAAAAAAAAAAAATAAATAAATAAATAAATAAATAAATAACTATTTAGTGTTTGGAGAAGGCTTGGTCATATCCCTAATAATATAAAATCCCTTCATTCAACCATCTGTAATAGACAATCAACAGTGTAGCTTATTAATTAGACTTTCAGCATTCCCTTGATTGAGGTCTACATGTGGCAGGGGCATAACGCAATGCTATTTTCTAGGGCTCCAAATGTCCGTGTTTCTATCTGTAATCGGTTTTAAATCCAAAGTGGGCATGACCATTTTTTTTTTTTTTTAAATAAATATTAACCCTACACCCCCAGAAACTCTGGGGGGGAAACCCAGATGTAGAAATGTCAGCACTGTTGGCATGGGGTGTGAATTCTGGCTCTGACAGTTCCTCAACGTAAGCTTCATCATTCAAGTTCATAAACAGTCTTAACTAGAGATTTTTTTTTAAAATCGCATTCATGCAGTTATTATTTTTGCGCATACCCACTTGCGATATTTTCTACTGAATTTAGTTGGTTCTATTTCCCAAAATAAAATATAAATAAACTAGTAGCCTAATTTTAATTGCCACAAGCCTGGGCCAGGAAGTTACTAAGGAAATTAGCCTGTTACTAGCATGTTCATGTTAACGAATGTGGTATGTGTTTGTCCTGCAAGCCTTATATCTGATCACTCACTCACTCGTACAAAAAAAAACACAAAACTTCCCACCCTCTTGCACAACTTTTTATGTTGTATCCTGTAGTCTCAACCAGATGCCATGTTGAACTTTACTGCAAGCTTCATAAAAACATCAAAGTCCAACTGTTATTTGTATCTGTTTACAACACACTATCTGATATCCGAATACTGTATTTGTATTTGGTTACATCACTACCATGTGGATACAATTCTGTCATTCAACTTCAGCCAAACCTCTGGAGGCTTCTCAAGTAATAGCCACCAATTGTTGGAAACAGTGATGTAGATAAGCAACAGGTAGTACACTTCCAGACTTACGGAAGGAAGGAATTGCTTCTAAGTGCATGTTTGGCCAAGAGAGGATGTAAAGGGACATCTGGTGGCACCAGCACTAAAGGAGATGAGAGGAGTATTGAGGAGTCTGATGAAGAACATGCAGCTTTGCTCCAGTGTTCTCCTGTCCATAATCTGAGTGTTTGTTTGGGTGAATCAGGATGTAAAGGAACATCTGGAGGGAATCAGTCTGGTTTGCTGCAGACCTCCTCAATCTCTTAAGACCCTTTGTGTGAGCATGAGTTGTAACAGGAAACTGATTTTTTTTAAAAGGCAGGGATAGACTATGAGGCATCACACTGATAATAATGTACAATAGAGAGATCCTGCTCTTTTTTTCCCCAACTTCAGTACTGCACTATGAAATCTCAAGAACACAGCTCTCAATGCAACAAGCTAACACTAAATCCTATAAACCTTCTCTTTATACCACCTAGCTATGATCCAAAGGTGCGTTCTTATTGAGGAAGATTCCAAGACAAGCATGGTGGTCCTTTATTCTTCCTTCATTCTTTTATCATGAGTATTGCAGAAGCTGGTTTTGTATCTTACTTCTCTCTCACCAAGAAAGTGTGAGAAAAACCGCAGGAGATTTTCTCTTCTCCTCATCCAGCTCCGGCTGTTTCCAGTTACCTTCCAACCGGAGAAAATATTTACTCCTGAAAACTGAGAGGATAATTTTCCTTCCTTGACTTTATTCCAGAGGAGTCATCTGGCTTGTGTTAAGAGCTCTTGTGTGAGGTGGGAATAGTATGAGTGAGAAGAGAAGGCTGGAGGAATGTCTCCTAAATCAGCTCTGAAATCTAGAGCGACCCATCAAACAGCACACAAGCTGCTTGTCTGTTTTAGTTACAGTCCTGCTGTGTGCAAGGAAACTGAACATGTGTATAATAATAGTGAGTCTTTTGAGTTCATGCAAGGTGTTAAAGTGCTTGCCTAGCACTGCTGTCCTGAAGCTGACAAGAGACCTGCGAAAGCTGCCAGCTGGATTGTACGTCAGTAGACATTAGCTCTGTTCTGCTTTTCCACTCTTGAGACATCTATAGAACTTCAGTGTTCATTAGAGGTGTAATATAATGCTACTATCTGAATCTGTTTAGTGCTCCAAATATCCGGACATGTTTCTGTATTTGGATTTAAACCCAAAGTGCTTGTGGTCTAAACTGGAAGTTGTTTTTTTTTAGTAGTTGTATTATTAAATATGAACCTTAATACCTTAGTGGTTAGCACGTTCTCCTCACACCTCTAGGTCCGGGGGTTTGATTCCCACCGTGGCCCTGTGTGTGCGGAGTTTGCATGTTCTCCCCGTGCTGCAGGGGTTTCCTCCGGGTACTCCGG
>JANDJT010000021.1:18943638-18967714 GCA_024331685.1 Stegophilus panzeri | reverse complement strand
GTCCATAGTGTATGAATGGGTGTGTGAATGTGTATGTGATTGTGCCCTGCGATGGATTGGCACCCTGTCCAGGGTGTCCCCCGCCTTGTGCCCAATGCTCCCTGGGATAGGCTCCAGGCTCCCCGTGACCCTGGAAAATATAAGCGATATAGAAGATGGATGGATGGATGGATGGATGGAACCTTACTACTATGTCACTGGAAATACTGAAAAACACTGGGGGGAAAAAACCTAGCACTGTCAGCATGGTGTGGGAATTCTTGCTCTGACAGTTCCTCAACCTCAGTTACATCACTCCAGTTCATAACTGGCCTCATCTAGATATATGTTAGGGACTCTTTGACTTTTTTGTTTGTACATGCCCATCATATTTTCCAACAAATTGAGTTTATTCTATTTCCCAAAATATAAAAAGTCATTTAAGCCACCGCATCCTTGACCAGGCAGTTAAACAGGATGAATGACTGAACACAGTTAAGGCATGTCAGTGAATTTAGTCTTTGCTTGTTCCATGAGTTTCATATCTGACCACTGACCAGCGTGCATAATACCGTCACAGAAAGTCTGATAACTAGTTCACATTCTCAGTTTCACATTTTCTCCCCACTGTGGGAAAAATGGCTGGCTGTTCAAGCATGTTGCAATCACAAAGGGTATTTACATAATAGGTTTGTTTTGGGTGTCAGCAAAACCAGCCTAAATGCTATCTCAGTGCTTTTGTGTTTATGGTCAACATGAACTGTGAGGTATAAGAAAACACAAGGTCAATGTTAGCCTGTGTTCTTTAAGTACAACTTGGAGTTTTGTTTGACAGCATCACGACTTAGTTGAGCAGAGCTCAGCAGTGTGCTCTCGACTGCTCAACAGTGGGTACATCAACATGCCAAGGGCTTTGGGTGGTGGGAATGACAGATCACGCAGCAACCCATTATTATAATCCATTACTATTAATAATGTATGTTTCCTCCTCTGTTAATTACTACTGCCTACACACAAGCACAACAGCTTCCGTTCAGAGCTCACCTCGGCCATTGTGCCTTAAATGCAAACCAGCATGTTTATGTGCAACAAATAACACAGAGTGATTGCCACATGTTTCAGTTCCAGCTGAGTATTTGAAGCTCAGCAATGTGAGAAGATCTAATATAGTTTCATTTTAGAAAGAAAAAAAGTTTTGTTATTTGCAAATTCCCACCGACTTGCCAGCTCTCTCCTATCACATGACATCTGTGACATCAGTGATTTTCTGCATCATAACCACAGATCGCGCTCACATTCCAGCAACTGTTAATAATACTCTCCGGAAAAACTGTGATGTGTGTGGCTCCCCAGACTCTGTTAACTAGAGACAAAAAATAATGATGTTGGCCACCAACATCCAGAGGTGTCTCTGACTGCCTGTCAGTCATGCTGCTTGTCATCTGTCTATCTATCATCTGGTCCAATGTCTATTCATTCATCCATCCATCCATTGATCTATCTGTATGGCCAAACATATATCAATTCATCCATCCATCTGTATGGCAAAATGTCTATCAATCCACCCGTCCATCATGCATGCAGCCATGCAGCCATGCATACATACATAGATGGATGGATGCACATACATACATATCTTTCTATCTATCTATCTTAATCTTTCTGTCTATCTATCCATTGTTTAGACCTGTGCAAAGGAGGTGCTTATCTTAGCCACTTACTAGAAGGACTCTACAAGGAATTTGGTCACTCTTTGACCTCACAAAAGCAAAAGTTGACACTCTGAGAGTGGCTCCACATTCCACACTCTGAGAGTGGTGTCACCTGGTGAAGTTGGTGAGTAACAGAGGCCAAGCTTGCTGAATAACTGGAGGTTTAATGACTCACAAAACTGCCACATCTGCCACCATTTCCTTTGCCGACATAACAAGCTCTAAGTCGTGGCTCAATGCCTGAAGATGGTATTGGCATCTCTCAGGAAAATAAACTGTTCGGTCTGGTCCGAGTTAACTGAGCCCACAGAAACTAGAGGTAAAGGAAAAGAGCGAGGGTTTGGTCGCTACAGAGAAGCAGTCCATAGTCTTAATCATTGCTTGAAATTCAGCAAGACTAGTTGTTCAGCTTCCAATATGTGTCTAATTATATTACACCACAGAACTGTTTAATGATCAAATCTGCTTGGGTAGAAAGTGTTTATTAATTTTCTATAACTGTAGCTTCGACAATAGAGCTGGTATTTCAAATGACAGGTTTATATCAATACACTCGTTCTAATGCGTTATTGTGTCTGTAGTAACAACTCATTCACAGGGATTTGTATGCTGGATGCTTCACATAAACTAAGTAACTGATCAATTTTATTGGAATTATTTTATTTAACAAAGATGTAATCATTGATCCAGTGATGCTTTCTTAAAGAGATGTTTATTTCACATTTATGGAAGGAGTCTCCAGTGTCAGTTCTTTGTAATGGCCAATCTTCATGACTAAGGTAGTCAAAACTGCTATTGTCAAGTCCAAGACTATGACATCATGTAAAGACCAAGTCTTCTTTCTTATAAGACCAAGTTTTATTGGGGTTGAGGCCAAGTCAAGATCATGTCCAAATGAAAGCTAGGCCTTGTCAAGATTGAGACCACAAACCATCTAATCTTTTTCGAGGCCAAGCCTTTACTTCAGCTAGTTGACTTCATTTGTGCGTTGTGCCAATGATTAGGCTATGTTTTCTAGAAGAAGGAATAAATTCTTGTCAAACTTTGAGCATGCAGAATGAAAAGCTAGCACAAATATTATTTTTACAGAGAGACCAAGACCATATATAGCAAGACTAATGCCAAAGGCTGAGACAAGTCCAAGTACGAATTCCCCAAGTACAAGTACAAATACGAACTCAAGTGTTTTATTTTATACTTATACTACTAGGACAGTTCTGGCAAAAAAAATAATAAAAAAAAAACATTATGGTCATCAAAACACTTCTGCATGACAGTTTTAGGGCAAGCACATAACATTCCCACAGAAATCAAGCCATGTTTATCATTAAACATGATGCATTGAAGAATGTTCAACATTTCAATTACTTCCCCATTTCTTCATTGTCTCTGAATGCAATGCCCATGATAAAATGCACCACTATCATTATGATGCATCGTCCTCATCAAGGCCGGCTCTGCTAGTGTGCTTCTTACAGCATTAGTCATAGCTGGCATTCAGCATGCAATTGCCTGCAGAGAATAACTTACACCTGCTCCAATGGCCAAGGCCTTGGCTGTTCGGTGGAAAGCATGGTCAGTGTGCCCTCATTACTGGAGGCATTGAGTGAGTCAACTAATTACAGTGGGAATAGAGCCTTGAACAAATGGAAATGATCTAAAATAGCCAGGTTTACTGAAACACACATGCACACAAACTACAATAACTAGTCGACAAAACAGTTTTGTTTTTTTTCATAAAACTTCTTTATGTCACAACAATGAGGAAGTTGTCACTGCCCATGTAATTTACACAGAAGGAGGAAGAGAGAAAAGGAAAACCTGTGGCTGCATTACAGCATAACTAAAGCGTGTATATCAAATTCTGAGTCATCTATAAGAAAAGAAAAACATACTTGCTAAAAATATACTAGTCTTCCACGCCAATATTCCCACCATGCCTGAACTTGTCGCCTCATTTCCATACCAGCTGTTTCAGATTGCAGTTAAGTGTTCTTGGAAGCCTGACGGTGTCAGTTGTATGCTCCAATTTTAGAACCTTCCTCCCTTTCATTTCTTAGCACATAACCGAAATCAAAAAGGTCAGTGTTCCTGATGAATTTTATGGAGAAATAGCTTGCAGCTGTTGTTAATGCATTCTTCACACTCACGCTGCTATCGGTTCCACCTGTGAGAACTGCAGAGTTGCTGTGGAATCAGGTGGAGTGATTTCAGGCAATAAAGCAAACCTACACCACCTCAAATAAATTAGGTTCTGATGGATTTTATGCTATAATGAGCCTGCACAGCATTCCCCAGAGGCTGGGCCTGAAAACAAGCATCTCTTCTGTCCAGCCAAACAGGTGCTTGTTCAGTTAATCATTTCTATATTAGTAACAAAACAGAGACGCTGGTTTCTGCAAGACTGCTAACATTATTTCCTAATCCTGCTCATGCACTTTATCATGTATACTGCAGTTTTATTGTTTGTATCGCTTTAACATAACCGTTTGTTAATAACTGGAGTCAGGTGTGTTGTAGAGAAATATGACAATATGTACTGATGAGTAGGAAAAACACAAAGTGTGCTCAGGTCAGGAAGACTCCAGGACCAAGATTGAGAAAGACTGTACTGAAAAGTGTATGAATTCATTATAAACGCCATAGACACTCGGAAATAAAAGTAACACACACTACAGTTTTCTTTAGTGCATGTAGTTCTGTACTTGTATGACCATTAAAGCTATATCTAGAAACTAATTAAAAGGTACACCACGTGCACCTTCACAGGTACAAAAACACACATAATGTAGACTACTAATGGTAGCACCCCAGCAGGAATGAAAAGTATCTATATTTCTAAGAGTGTGCATCTGTTTGATGTGTGCTTCCTGTAATTCAGGCAAGAATATACTGTAGCCTATATTTGGTCAGCTCAACTGCAGAAAACATTCATATGGACATTATCTGCCGTTGTGCACAAAGCATCCTCAGCAGCTGCTTTCTTATTTAATCCATTGGATCTTCTAAAGTAAACCATTTCGTCCATTTTCTTCTCTACAATACAGCCTTTCCCTTTTATGGAGATTAGTCCAACATCCTTCTAAATACTTCTGCAGCATTTCATCATTAAATCAGTACAACATGCATGTCGGATGTAGTTTGAAAAGATTTGGAGCACGCCTCACAAACATGAGTACAGTGTTATGCCTCCGATCAGACTGGTGAATGAGTGAGCTCTTGCGCCGGTGCTGATGAATAAAGGGAAAACAGACATTTCGAAATAAAGTGAGTTAATCATTGCCTGGTGACGACACGTGCTTCCACGAAGAGGAATATAAAAATATGCACGAATGCTTTTTTTTTTTTTTTTTTTTTTTTTTTTTTGAAGTTCCCCTGATTGCACAATTTGAGCGGTTTTGGAGGATAAACCGTGCACATGTGCATTAGGGCTGATTGTCTAAAAAATAAAGAAAGAAAGAAAGAAATTTCCCGTGGTGTATATTAGCTACAGATCTATATTCTGGGGGTCGATGCTGTGAAGTTGTCAAAGTGAATGTGCGCTTTTGACGCCCTGGAGAAAAGCGGAGTCTACGTGTGGCGCGCGCTGATTGCTCGGTAGGCGGCGGGCACGCGCTCTGTCACCGGGCGGGCGGAGTTCCCGGCGCGTCGCGCGCTTCAAAGCGCAAGCTCGGAGAAAAAGCCGCGGGACTTTTCCGCCAGGCAGTCTTTCCAGTGCCAGTGCGCTCACGAGCTGGGCAGTGCGTACGGGACTCCCACAGAACATCAAGACACGACTATTTACAACCGGCCTAACAACAGATGCGTTAAACGGCGGATACTGAATTTCCCCCCCGCCAAAAAAAAAATAAAAATTCTGTGAAGTGCAGGAAAACGACCTGGGAAGAGGATGAGCGTAAGCATACACATGACATAGACTCGTTCAACACGGAGTGCTGGTGTAAAAACCCTCGTGCGCTTTTTTGTTTGTTTGTTTTTGTTTGTTTTTGTGTGTTGTCCTCGCAATGCTTGTGCGCCGTAGCGGTCCGGTGGCGTGCGCTCGCGCTCCAAGGCGCGGACACAAGCGCGTGGACAGTGAGGAGATCGCGGCCAAAAAACCGAGACTGAGCGAGTGTGTGGGGGGAGATACGGCTCTTTTCCTGGCCGCCTCACCGGTGTCTCCGCATAGCGGGAGCGCAGTGTCGGTGTGCGCGGCCGCGGGGCCGTCCCGCATCGGCCAGTATCTGCTCCTGCCCTCAATGGACCCGGCCGCCGCACACAGCGCGTGGGACATGGACACCGGCGAGGAGCTCGTGTGCAAGGTATGTGACCTCAACGCCGGTCCGGTTTTACCCACGGGTCAGCTGTTGCTGCAAAAAAAAAAAAAAAAAAAAAAAAAAAAAAAGCAGGATAACGCAAAGTAGCTTACACTAATATAAATAATTAATTCATTTCATATAGCCTAGAATATTAATCATTACCATAATTAGTACAATAGACATGTTCATATGCAAATGATGTAGAGGATTCAATTCAAACCAGTTTTAATTTGACAAAATTTTGCATATGCATCATCCCAAAGAAGCTGCACCAAGGAAAAACAATATTTAACCTCAGCATTATGAACGCTATTTAAATATACAAAGAAATTGCTGTATTTTCGTTTGTCATGTCATGTGAATATTGTGAGTCATCCTGGCAACCACAGAAACATTAATCTGGAGCGTCTGATATTGAGCAAGACGGTCACCGGAAAATATCTCGGCGTTTATTCATGCTCATCTGCATACAGGAGCCTTGTAGAGTATCAGCAGAATCAATACAGGATAATAGCGCTATAATGGCTGCAGCACTCCAAGTGGATGAATAAGTACTGTATTAAGCTGAATAAGAGCGTATAGGCTCTTCAGGGCATTGAGTCAGTGAGTCAGATGGTCAGACTGAATGAAAGTGTGATCTGTAGGCTATTCATTGACAGCATTTCTTTTCCAGATTCCGAGCCTATACGATCTAGCCAATATTCCTAGAGGCATGAGTTGTCCTAGATTTTGTGAAATGAAACGTGGTGTGATGATCAGAATTCATTGTAACATTATTCTTCTTATTATTTCTGAATTCTCCCACCATAATTTACGACATTACGTTGTCAGTAGTGTAGTAGTTTCCTTTCTTATTACTACTGAATTGGGTTATACAGCAGCCTTCTATGATATCAGTAGTATCAATACCGGATAATACCACAATGATGATGCATACATGCATTTATTTCGCATTAGTTAATTATACGAAACGAACTTTATTAACATACCATTTGTGTTCTTTTGCAAAATTGTCCTTTTAATCAGCCTTTCACAAATTTGAAATGTATTGCTTGTTATTGTGATGTACAGCAGAATAGCAGCACATTTAGAAACGACTCTGTATCCTGCAGGTGTTTGACATGGGCCAGTACCAAGAGAAGATCAGAGCTTACAGCGTGCTGCCGAGACACAGGAATATCGGCCAGATCAAAGACATTATCCTCGGGGAACGCAAGGCCTATGTGTTCCAAGAGAAGGACTACAGCGACATGCACACTTTCGTGAAGAGCTGCAAGCGTCTGCCTGAAGAGCAAGCCTCGAAGCTTTTTTATCAGATAGCCTCCGCAGTGGCTCATTGCCACCAGAATGGCATAGTGCTGGGAGACTTGAAGCTCCGCAAGTTCGTGTTTGCAGATGAGAAGAGGTGAGCAGTCTTAGAGTTCTGTGTGTGTGTGTGTGTGTGTGTGTGTGTGTTGAGGAGATGTGCAAGGACAGGTGGGATCTGTTATTCAGAGAGGTGTCAGTTCTGTTTTCACTCAGCTCTCACTTCCTTTTGCCTCTGTCACACACCACAGGTGCTTCTGCAGAGTCTCTCAGCAGATGTAGCCCATATCACTCCACTCGCTTGGTCATATTTCTACAGAAGAGGAAGTACATAACAAATCGGAACTGTAAATCAGTCCGGGAATGTGATTACACCGAATAGCAAGTCGGCATGCAAAACACCCGACAAGGCCTCGCACTTCACATGTAAATTCATCCGAATTGTGCTGAAACATAGGCGAGATTAATTGCATCGAATCCAAACATATCACTCTGCTTTGAATTTTGTCTGGGGAGCAAGGAATAATGCTCAAATGCTATTCAAACAATTAAAAAAAGACTAACGGGTTTTCAACAAACCGCAACCACAAAAGGTCAAATGGAATGCAGAACACACACAACACATAAAAGGAGAAAAACAGCTGATATTATAATAACACACATTTAAGAGAAAAAAAAACCCCTCAACGAAACAGACCAATAACTGGAAAGTGCTGTTCAGAGCATTCTGGGAATTCCATCTCAATGATTATGATTTTTTTTCCAGTAGCCAAATCATTAATAGTAATGTCCTCTAATGTTCAATCACGTATAAATAGAACGTCTATCTTTTACACCAGTGGGCGCTCCACAAAGTCTGCAACTACAACTAATTCAGCTTTTTTTTGTAAGGTACATTTGTCTTTTCTGTGACGCAACATTTTCGAGTATGACCTTTTAGTCAAAAATCAGAAATGGGCACGCATGCCATAGTCACTCAGTTTGGATAGATGATTCATAGGTCATAGCATTGTTCCGAGAGGGAGGGTGAGAACCTGCTACTCAGGAACCTGGTCGTGCATCATGGTTCTTTTGCTGAAGGTGCATATAGTAGCTAGATTAGAAATAACATTGCAACACTTTGCTTCCAGCTTTTGAGCATTCACCCAGACAGGGCACACTGACATTTGGGTGTCGTTTGTTCCTGTTGGCAGCATTTTATTTCGAGAAGAAAGAAGAAAAAAAAACAGCACGCAACAATGATTATTCTGCTGATAATGGATTCTTGGGGGGTTTTTTTTGGTCACATGGAGGTGTATTGTGTGCAGTCTGCATGTGCGTGATGCACATGCCTCAAATATCTCAGCAAATAGACGTGATTAGAAACAGGCAAGAAAGGTTGAAATGTGTGATGACAGAAATGACCCATCACACACTCACACACACACACACACACACACACACACCATCTTGGAATGTGTTTTAGCAAGACACCAGCTGTTCCTGCGTCACTGATCTGGCAGCAGATATTTTCAGGTAATTAAACACAGGCAGACGTATGCTGAGAGCACAGCCCCAGCTGCAGCAAGCACCAAGGACACAGCAGTGTTAGTTCTGTACAGTGAGTTCTCTCCCTTAGTGTTAGTTCTGTACAGTGAGTTCTCTCCACACACACACACACACACACACAGACAGAGAGCTATGAGTCACTCTCTCCACCTCTCTGGCGCTATGCTGTTGTGTCATCTGCAAACCCCTCAGACTGCACGTCTGACAGTCGGTGATGAAACATAATTCATTGAGCGATGGCTCGGCTTTCACCAAGGGGGAGACCAAACACACACATTTACACACAGACACAAATCATCAAACCCAGCCGCTGCTTCTGGAAATAGGTCTGAGCATAGTTAAGCACCGATGAGAGTGCAAGAGAGAGAGACAAAGAGAGAGAGAGAGAGAGAGAGAGAGAGAGAGGGGACTGTTTGCTCTTGCATGCGTAAATGAGTGCTTTGGAAACTGTTGTGCATGTCTTTGTTTAAAACAAGGCCATACTTACACAATGATTTGCTTTGCACTTGCTCTGCTTCTCTGGCTGCTGGAAGAACTGTGTGTCTCCGAGGGACACTCCAGTATTTGACACTCCAGTATTTGAAATGTGGTGCATGAATTTAGTTCAAAACACCAATCTGAACATGAAACACTAAATACTAAAAATTAAGAAGACAAAATCTTTAACATACCTAGAGTATGTTCATGTGATGTGATCTGTGAGCAGTAAGATAAGAAATGCCAAATGAAAAGAGTTTAGTCCTGTCACATCCCACCATGTCATATTTAAACACATGTGCACATAACTATTATTAAGTATTAAACAAGCGTAAAAGGGTAGACTTTAACATTGCAGCAGTCACTTTCATGCAGTGTTCTAAAATCATCTGCTGTAGTAATGGTTTGCGTCACAATTACGAGTTACTAGGGTTTGCTCACACACACACACACACATACAAAAAAAAAAAAAACTTTATGGAAATGTTAATGTTAATGTTTAGAAATATCATGCAAACTCATTCTTTGAAGAACCCAGAAAACTTGACAAGCTGCATTTACATTACATTTGTCTGATGCTTTCCAAAGTGACTTACATTTGAGACAGGATACACCTGGGCCATTGAGAATCAATAGTCTTGATCATGGACCCAACCATGGTTGTTTCATGGTGCTGGGATTTGAACTCACAACCTTCTGAACAGTAGATTGAAGCCTTAGCTACTGGGACACCATTTCTCCCAATGCATGACTAATGAATATCCACTGTCCCACACAAAGTAGTGAAAAATATACCGTAAGGGATAACATAAGGTAGGCACAAAGCTGTGTACAGGGATAAGTCAGGCAGGAGTAAAACAGGGAAGTTATGTTGTAGGGATGTAACCAAATACAAATACATTATTTGATATAAACTCATACTGTATTTGGAGCATTGGAGCAAACTGATACAGACAGTGGCATTGTATTGCACCAATGGTATGTTGGTAGTATGTTAAAATGGGGCATTTAATTGTGCTTCAAAGTTTACTATACAGTACTACATTGATAGTAACCTTTATTGGTTTGTTTTAGGACCCATTTAAAGCTAGGAGGCCTGGAGGACTGCCGGATCCTGTCCAGTGAGGATGATTCCATTTCGGACACACACGGCTGCCCAGCTTATGTCAGTCCAGAAATCCTGAGTGGTGGAGGAAGCTACTCAGGGAAGCGAGCCGATGCTTGGAGCCTGGGCGTAATGCTCTACACAATGCTGGCAGGCCGCTACCCATTCCATGACTCAGACCCAGCCACGCTGTTCTCCAAGATACGCCATGGTGCCTACGGCCTACCCGAGGGCCTCTCAGCGCGGGCGCGCTGCCTCGTGCGAAGCCTCCTGCGCAGGGAGCCCAGTGAGAGGCTGAGTGCCACCGACGTGCTCCTCCACCCATGGTTCCGCTGTGGCACTGAACACGACATCGACGAACAAGATGTCACCTTGGCTGAGCAGAGAGTACCTCAGGTGCACATAGAATTGAATGAGCATCTCTTCTGCTGACAAAAACTTCTCAAACGCTCTGATTTGGACCAAAACCAGCTCCTTTCCTGATGAAACTACACCATGGTTCAAATTCAAAACTGAACGGTTCTTTAATTTAGAGTGGGACAAGCAGCTATTCCGCGGATGAGATCTCCCCAGTGGTTTGGATTTGAGACAAAAACTCAGATGTGCTCTTACGGGTTCTTAAATTTTAGACTTGGGCACAGCCGTAATTTACGGGCTCTAAAATGTTAGTCCTCAATGGTTTGGATTTGGACCAAAAACTGTTTGACACACCCTTATGGATCCTTAAATTTTAGACTCGGGAACACTTGTTAATGTTAATTTATGGGTTCTTTAAAGTGTATGCACTTGTGTATGTGCTCAAAGTGCCATATTGTCTGTGTTAGGTTAAGAGGCTTGACGCCCATTGGCTGGTGTACAATGAAGTGATTTTGGTGCTAATGACCTTCTTTATCCTGCTGTATGAAGTGAGCATTGACGCATAGAAACTACAAGGCTGTCATAAAGATGACAAACCCCAGCTGAGTCCTGAGGACTCTAAATGTATTAACTAAAGAGGGGGAAGGGAACATGAGCCTGAACTGTAGATCTGCTCACACTGTCCAATACCGAGGAATTCACTAACTCACGTGCTGACTACAACAGCACCAAAATGAGCATGGACTCCAATATATATCTACATTGAGGTAAATGCTTGACATCATAACTCTCCAAAAGGTGCGAAAGGAGTGAAATACAGGCCAGTCTCTGACCTCTGGGTCTGGCAATGTTTTTGTGGGCAATAGTTGACCATTGCAACTACTAGTATTGGATTAACCCTTGTCTAAAGCATACTGCATCCACTTTTCAGAAGTCTCTCATTTGTATGTCATTTCCTGTATGATGTTTGACCCACGTACTACAAAGTATATGTGTTAAGATGTTATATAATGTTAAACTCTAGCCAGTAAGCAAATTTATACTTCAAAGTGTAAGACTATGTAACTAGATATTGAAGGACACTGAAGGACATAAGTACCATATCCATATTAATAGCAAATGCAACATTTCCTTACTTGAATTTGTAAAAGATGGTGCTTTTAGCACAGCTGGCAAGGTCATCTGTAGTCTTGACAGAGAAGTGAATTAAGCTGAGATTATTCTGTATAACGTGGTTTGTTTTTTTGCTTGTTTTTTTTTTACTTTTGATCTACTGTAATCCAAGGTGACTAATAAACCCACAATAGCTCCGCTGAAAGGGTAGCACCTATTTTTGGAGGCTCTAATGTTTCCTCCCCCTCTGTTGCAGGTAGTTGTACTGTATGTTACCTCTGAGGCAAAATGCTAGGCCCAAAACAATGTCCATGCATTGAGAGTGTTGACACGGGTGCGCAAAGTTCATATTGCACTGTGAATTCTGTATTTTATGACACAGCCTCAAGGTTAAACCATGAGGCCCTAACGGAAAATATTAATTGTAAAAGGAAAATGTGTAAATATGTACATATTATACATGTGTGAACAAATTGAATAAAGATGACCTTTTTTTTTTCCATATTTGACATTGAGTTCTGTCAACAAGCCTTACAGAGCCTTGCATAAGGATTCACCCCCATCCCTCCCGAGCTTTCCCCACATTTTATAGTTCGAATTTGTACATAAATGAATTAATTAATGTATTATGTATCATGAATCCACACAAAATAGCCCATAATATTGACATGGAGGGGGAAACTCAATATGCCTTGCAAAATTATTTACAAATAAAAACAAATAAATTTTGTGATTGCTTAAGTATTCACCCCATCACTCGAAATTACTTCTGGTGCAATCATTTACTATCAGAAGTCACATGTAAATATACCTGTTCCTGGAAAACCTCAGAGTTTCTTAGAGAACAGCAGCATGAAGACCAATAAGTTTGTAATTTTGCAAACTATAGACACCACCTCCCCCCAACCACCCCCTTCCGTTTTCATTATTACGGGGAAGTGGTGGCTCAGTGGTTAAGTCATTGGGCTACTGATTAGGAAGTTGTTATTTCAAATCCCAGCACTGCCAATCTGCCACCATCAAGACCTTTACCCAACACCTGCTTAATTGTATCCTGTCTCATTTGTACGTCACTTTGGATAAAAGTGTCACCCAAATGAACAAATGTAACTGTATTATCAAGTGAGTTATTCTAAAAACATATGTTTACTTTCTGACAAGTAACATGGTAAAATTTTATATTATGTTTGTATATTCTATTTGGAAATTCTGACTGACTTATGTAATGAATAACCAATATTACACAACAGTAAGTTCCGGTCCACCGATTTGATTGGTCAAGCATACCCATGAGTGCTGATATTTAGTATAAGAGCATTGGTACATTTCACTGTTTGTATCATCATAGTTTGTTACATTGAAACCGTTACTACATCGGGCTGTAATTCAGTCTGGGCGTTGGCATGGCAACACACAACAGCTTTAAAGTTATACAGCAATGTCTATTTTGTGGGAATTCTTGAAAATAAATTGTCATGACCAATAAGTTAAGGGAGAGGTTTATCACCATATTCTGGAAATGACTTTGAATATTTTTTATAGATTAATGACATAGAGTGTAATATTGTAAAAGTACAAAATGTGGAAAGGATCAAGAGGAGAGAAAACTTATGCAATCTTGTACTTATACAGTACTTATGTGATCATAAAAATGCCAGCAGTCATGTGGCATCTTGTAACTGAAATATTTAATAATTTTGCTCACTTGCCTGCAGGCTTCACCTGGATCAAGTGTCAATTCTGTATTTTAATGAAAGGCAGGTGAAAGTCGGTTCCTGTGCTAAGTGCTGGGGGACTGAAAGAGAACGCTTGGCTTGGTTTATGATATAGGGAGTCAGGTATCTGCAGAAATCTGTTGTGGCTTCAGAGCACCTTGCGTAAGCTGCTGATTAGGTCTGGATTAGCTATCAAGATCGTAGCGTTGCGTCATGGTTTCTGGGAGGCTGCCAGGCACCGTCTCACGCCACAGATGCGATTCTCTAACATGTCATGACCAGCTTACATGACGCTTTGACTCTATGTGTGTGTGTCTTATGTTTTAATATCTTGTTGAGGACCTACTGCTCTTGTGGGAACATTTGCCTAGAAAGGAAAAGTTTTGTTTGTTTGTTTGTTTGTGTTTGTTTGTTTGTTTAAAAACTGTATCTTTTGTTAAAAAAAACTAAAAGAGTCAAAATGTTTCCATTTGGTTACTGAGGTTACGGTCAGGGTTAAATTGAGGTGAGAGTAATACAGTAATTATGTTAGTGGAAAGTCCTCACAAGGATAGTAAGTCAAACGTGTATGTGTGTATGTGTGTGTAGTCTTCAGGCAATAAATTATGGGCAATATATCAGGACTTGTTGGCATGTGGTGTTGTTGTTGGACGCTAACACATTGACACTGTCAATACGTATGATATTAATTTCATATAAAAGTTATAATAACTCTCAGGGACAAAAGTATTTCTTGAAGCTACAATATTTTTGGATTTTTGAGAATGTAATATTTCACAGTGCTCTCATCAGTTTCTTTTCAGCTAAACCATCTTTACATAAATCACCAAAACTAATATTTGGGGTGGGGGGGTCTCTTTAAAGGTCAGGCTCTTAAACAAAAACAATGACAAAAGCATCCAAGTGTCAGGAAACTTCTCAGCACTAAGGTAGTCTTTTCTGCCAATTATTACTTTCCCCTATATAATTGTAGCTTGGGGCTGGGATGGTGGTGCAGTGGGTAATGTAACCACATCACAGCTTCATGATCCTGAGTTGGGGTTACTGCTTGTGAAACTTCACACGTGTTCTCCCTGTGTCTTTGCAGGTTTCCTCTAGGTTCTTGTGGTTTCCTACAACCTTCCAAAGCATGCTATAGGAGCAGATGGTGAATTAGCTGCCCTATATTTCTAGAGTGTATTCCAACATCATGCCCAGATTCACCAAGTGCTCTGGATTCACCACAACCCTAAGAAGTATAAAGCAGTTCCTGAAGATGAATGAATGAATTGTAGCCTATAAATAAATAAACACTATGCTATTTTAATAGGAAGTAGGAAGCTAGCATGATTAAGCTATAAGTTCAAACTTAATATAGCAATAGCAGAGAAGTTCAACCAAAAGTTAAACCAACAATGGCTTACTATACAAAAGAGAATTTTTTTTTACAAAAAAAAACCCAAAGAGTCCAGAAAAGAAAACTGAGATGGAGGAAAGTCAAGAGTGAACAACAGTGTGTCTTTTCAAAGCTGGAGAGATTTGAAGGGAAAACCTGAAAAGCTGAGCTTACCAGGTAGTTATTTCTATGGTATCATTTGTTATGCTCAAAAAAAAAAACAAAAAAAACCTCTCATCCTCCCAAATAATTATTTTTCTAGCATACAAAGGAAAGGGCTGTTTGCTTGGATGTAGCTTACAAAAGCTCTTTTTTGAGACAGACTTTGTTCCATCATGCATTTTCTATTAATTCAATCAGTGCAGACATTCAAAGGAATCACTTCAGGGAGAATAATAGATTGAAAGAAGGCCACAAAGACTATATGACTAGGCCCAGAACTTCCTGCACAAATTCCTGGTAAAATCAGGTGTTGGAACAAAACACGACTGGTTCTTTCTGGATCACAATGGACAACATCAGCATAATCGATTCATCAAGTCAAGAGTAATGTGTGATCTATACATAGCATACATAATGTGAAAGCCATCGTTTCTTGTGTAGAGCTGGTTAAAGAAACAAAATATAAATTATTGATGTCAGATCTAACTGTGTCACTGCTAGAGGACAAAATAAAAACTTATATGGCATATATTGTTTTGTGAAACTATGGCTTTCACAACAAAACAAAAAAAAACAACTGAAAGCCATAGTTTTCATTTCATATTTCAGATGAATATGAGATGATAGAGCAGAATTTCAGCTTTCATTTCCTGATACTTACATCTCGATGTGTTAAGCAACTTAGAAAATGGCACCTTTTATTTGAACCACTCATTTTTACATGTGAAAAATATTGGAACACGTGACTGATATGTGCTTCTTGCTGCCCTGGTGTGCCCTCTTAAATTGATTGTTTTTAAAAAAAAAAAAATAGCTCCGAATGTCTTCTCTTGGTTTCACCTGTGAAGACTGCATTTGTAGAAGTAGGTTGAATATTTGCTATAATTGAAAGTTAATATGTGATTTGGAGGGTTGTGTCACAGCCATGTGGACATTCCAGGAACTGCAATCACTGTCTATTTTATTTCTATCATTATTCATTCGTTCCTTTTTAGTAACTGCTTTATCCTCATGAAGGTTGTGGTGGATCTGGAGCCTATACTGGGAACACTGGCCATGAGGCAGGAATCCATCGTAGCCCATCACAATGCTTACCAAGATTAACTTTACACAATTAATGACAAAACAGTCCCTTAATTAATTAAAAACAGTGCCTGCTTAAGTTGCAAGCTTACGTTTACTACTAGGAAGTAACAAATCCCTGTTTAAAGTGCACCTGTTATGGTTTTGAAACGTCCCTAATTTTGTTTTAAAGCTCTCATACAATAGATTTACATGCATTCAAGGTCAAAAAACACTTTAATGTACTCATTATTTATAACTGCAGCATTATCTTTTTTCCCCCCAGGTTCACAAACGACTCGTTAAATGATCCGTTCTAAAGGATTCATTCTAAACTCCTCCTTTCAGAGAGCATACTCTGCTCTGATTGGTCAGATGTCCCAGTCTGTTGTGATCGGTCTACCTCTGTCAGCGTGTTTCAAAAAGGAAACGCCCACTACCATAATGAGTTTCAGCTCCATCTGTTCGCGAGCAGCTGATGAAAACCAGAGGCGGTGTTTTTTTGTTACAAACCTACGTAGGTTAGTACAGGAAGTAAGTCTGGAATCACTAATGACTCGTTTCAGCTGTTCAGAATCGCTTCCTTCTATTGGGAGTCAATAACCCGCTTTGATTTTTGAAACTTTGCAGACTTTTTACATTCACAAACAGCTCTATAACTACTTTCACTACATGAAAGGTAATATTTGAAAAACCATAATAGGTGCACTTTAAAGTAATACATCACCTTTAAGTCAGTTAGAAATGTAATATCCTAAGGAAACAAATATAACCAAGTATTCGGATTTAAAAAGGTATTTGCAAAGCTTATTTGTGGTAAAAGTTAAAATAGTTTCACAATATTTGTGTGTGTGTGTGTGTGTGTGTGTGTTTTCTCCACAGTCAGCTTCAGAATTATTGGCACCCTATATTTAAAAAGCAGTGATCTTCTCTCAATTTACTTTTCATCCTGCTCATATATTTCCTATTGAGCTAGAAACACCTTTTGGATGTGGTTGTTATATTACATTATGTCTGGGTCAGAACAGTCAGAATGACAAAAAATATTGCTACACTGTGGACAGCTGATGTCCTCAACTAACATCCTATTACTAGGACTCTATTTATTGGTATTTATGATGGTTCTCATTAAAAGAAAAACTTCAAGGCTGATCCATAACAGCTTATGAAAAATTGAGTATGATGCACTACAGCGTTAGCCATCTACAGCTACAGAAAGGTTTCCAAGAACATCCCAAAATAGCAGCTCTCTGTGGTGTGGGTTATTTGAATGGATTTTCTATTGAGTTTAAACACAATAAATTGACCTACATTTTACCTTTTTTTTTGCTAGTTTCTAACTCCCTGGAGATGAAGAGATAATGGTTTACATGGCCAAAAACAAACTGCGTTCTCACATCCTAACATTATTGTGCTAATCACTATTATAACTCATTCATCTTCAGTAACTACTTTAAGCCTGGTCAGGTGGTGGATCAGAGACTATCCCAGCAACACTGGTCATGTGGAAGTGACATCAATCTGACACCAGTCCATCACAGGGCACCAAGCACACACACATTCACACCTAGGGGTCCTAGAGAAGCCAATCTACCTACTGGCATGTTTTGGGGAGATGGAAGGGAAAACAAAGAAGTAGGAGGAATCCTGTAGAGTAACTCTATACAGTTAATTTGAAGTTAAATAAATTATTTAGATGTCCTCATAATTATTATTTTTTTTTTTTTATTAAATCTTTTAAAAATAAATAAATAAATAAATAAATAAATAAAAACCTGCCCAAACACCCAGGTAACACCATTTGTTTGATGAAGCATGGTGGTTGTAGCATCATGCTCTGAAGTTGGTTTTCAGTAGGAGGAACTGGAAAGGGCAACATGGATAGAGGGAAACCAGAGAAGCAGGAGGAAACCCACACAAACATGAGGAGAACCAACATGGACACGAGGAGATGTGAAACTTCACAAAGGTCAGGGTCAAACTGAAGTAGCTTACTCAGAACTACAAGACTGATTAAGATTGAACTGGAAAGATGAGCAGGACAGGAAATTAAGTTTGAGCCTGTCTTTCCACTCTGTCTGACAAACGTGTGTGTGTGTGTGTGTGTGTGTGTGTGTGCTGGTGGGTTAATTGACCATATCAAGGAACCATCAAGAAATAGTACAATTGTTTGTTTATAGCAAAGAGTCTTTTGTCATACTTTATCAGTCTGTCATGGTATCTTGCTCATTCATCCATCTTGATCACTAAAATTGACATGTTCTCATCACTGCTCCTGCACAGTTTTTCTGCTTTTCTGATTCTACCTACAAATGTGGGCTGTAGTTGTAGCTACTGAACCACAAATATAACAAAAGCCCCTTTGTGGCTGGTTAGTGAACAATAATGTGAATGCGACAGTAAATCTTAGGAAAGCTAATCTTTTAATGCGATTGTGAAATTGACCAATCTCAAATTAATGTTAATGCTTCAGGACGTGCTAGGTACGTCTTGTTACCTGAACAACACTGTCAGCTCAAAGGTACAGTATATCCATATAAATTCACCAACCACTTTAATTGGAACAGCTGTAGAATCACATGGCAGCAGAACAATGCAAAAAAAATCATGCAGATACAGATGCAGGTCAAGAGCTTCAGTTAGTGTTCACATCAATCATCAGAATGGAGAAAAATGTGATCTTAGTGACTTTGACCATGGCATGGTCTGGTTTGTTTGAGAAACTGCTGATCTCCCGGGATTTTCACACACACACACACACACACACACACACACACACACACACACACACACACACACACACACAACAATCTCTAGAGCTTACACAGAATGATGTGAAAAACATCCATTGAGAGGAAGGAAATGTTTTGTTAATTTGAGATGTCAGAGGGGAATGGCCAGACTGTTTCAAGCTGACAGGAAGCTCTAGAATTGTATCTGTATGATTTTATGCACTGTGCTGCTGCCACATGATTGGCTGATTGGATGATCCCATGAATAAGTAAATGTACAGGTGTTCCTAATAAAGTGGATGGTGAGTATACTGCGTATATTCACTCATATAATTCACTGTCCTAAATGGACCAGGAAAATATCCTAGAGCTCAAGTAAGGTAGGCTGGGAAAAGCTGTTAAATGTCACTGGGGCTGAATTCTGGCAAACAGCCAAAAACAACAATAGGGTTTGGACCAAAATTGGGTCTTTCTACATAGAATATACTCTGACATCTAAACTTTAAGAAAACATAAGTATAGTTACCCAACGGAAGGTAAAAATGTTTTATTAACTTTCTAACCTTGCCTTGGCTTTCTGCAAATGTCATGTTGGACAAATAAGGAGTCAGTTAAAAAAAAAAACTTCTGTAGGCTATGAAAAAACTCTGGTATAGAAATAGACATACTGGTCATATGTACTGTTTTTATATATGAGTGCAGGGCATAATTCACTCACATTCACACCTATGGGCAATTTAGCACAGCCAATCCACTTACATGTTTTTGGACAGTGGGAGGAAACCAGAGAACCCAGAGGAAGCCTATATGGACACGGGGAAACATTCCACACAGACATTAACCCAAGGTCAAGATTGAACCAGGGACCCTGGAGCTGCAAGGCAACAACGAAACCCGCTGCCACACTCTGCCACCCAGTTACCTGTTAAATTCAACGTGAATGAAATAAATAACAGTTATTTTTAGACAATCGGTGTGTTGGTGTCTCAGTGGAGTTGGAATGAAATCATTCAAATGTAATTTTCTCTTATTTCACTTTTGCGGATGTAGTTTTACTTGTAATAAACCTTTCAAGGGTTTTCCACACAAACAATGCATCCAGAAAGTGTTCACACCACCCCCATGATTATTTCACTCTTTGCTGTGTTGCAATATCAAATTTTGTATAAATTACATATTAGATTGGGATATTTTGTCCCCAACAGTGAGCCACTGAGCCAAAGCACGGGGCAAAAACTACAAAGGAGTGGCTTGAAGAAAAGGAGGTTTGTGTTCTGGGATGGCGGAGTCAAAGCCCAGACGTAAAACCAATTGAAAATCTGTGGCATGATGTGAAAATTGCTGTCCACCAACATTCTCTGTCTAATTTGGTAGAGTTGGAGAAAATTAGCATTGAACACTGGAAGAAAATACCAAAATCAAAATGTGCAAAGCTCTCAAATATGTAAAAGCTGCAAAAGCACAATGCACTAAGTATTGACTCTAGGTGTGAACACATCAATTAAGCAGTATTTAAATTTTATTTTTTAAAAGAGTATTTTTTTAATCGGTGAGTTTTTCTTTTTCATATCAAGTTTAAGAAAGAAAAAAAATCTGCTGGTGATGGGATGAGGGTTTATAGCTTCTAAAACATAAGTGATGATAGTATTTAATGGTTTTGTGTATGTTTAACCACATTAAACTAATACATTTAAAACATATTAAAATATATGACAGTCCAAAATTGTTGGCACGTAGCTGGGATATAAGAGGAATAAAACAGGAATAAAAGACATTTGGGGGCTGGTACCATTCTGAGAACATCTAAATAACTTGTTTAATTTTATTTCTGTAGAGAGTCACTTCAAAAAAAAAAAAAATCCCATTCTAATTTGACAGTAAAAAAGACAAATACGCACCGGGGGGTGAATACTTTCTTTGCTTAAAACGTACCTGTTAAAAACGTAGCATGAGGCCACTAGGTGCATGGCAATATTATATTTTCATATGACGACAATTGCCCAGACTTATCATTTTCTATACTGCGTTTGGTTTTTCATTTACTGCACTATTAACATTCAGCCATATACCCTCAAGGACCTGTTCCAAAACTTCAAACCTGATTTCTGAGTACGAATCATGCAATGCTAAAATGAAAAAACAGCTGTGTTCATGCTGTTTTGACTGGAATACACTTTATCTTACACCTTTATCACAAACGATGCCCAAAAATGATGTCTAGCCACCAAAGGTTGAAGTTCGAACTTCTAACATTAACATCTAACAGGGCTTCTAACATTTATTACAGGGCATTATGTATTCAAAGAAATATGAAGATTAATGATCAACACAACGGAAGCTCACACAAGGGAAGAGAAGATATTTAACAGAGTAATAATGTAATAAGGCTGGTGCTAAATTGCAGGCCTGAGCTACCAGGTTTGATTCTTTATAAATAAGCATCTTTTGAGCTTACAGTATGTTTTTTTTTTTTTTTTTATCTGTTGTGTCAGTAACAATAGCTGTTGTAATCACCAAGATTTCTGAAAACTGTGAGCAGAAAAATAACCAGTCTGGAATCTGGTGTCTCGATCCATGACCTAAACATGGATGACATGAATGGTCACAAGAACTCTAGTGTAAACAAGATAGGGTCAAGTGGACCTGTTTTAATAAACCCAAATGCAACAGAAAGACCAATCCTTCGAACTACAAGCTTGTAGGTAATATGTAATATACTCATTAACGTATGCCTCTAAATCTTTGTTAATATTCTGAGCTACCAGCACCAGCTAATTACATATTATTCCCTTAAGCATCTGTGTGTTGTTTCTCCACCTGTCTGACTACCCCTGTGTGCGTGCATCTGTCGATAGTGTTGTTGAGACGACTTGCCTTGGTCTCTAATAGGCTGTAAGAGCAAGTTGCCTAAAATAAATAAATAAATAAATAAAATAAACAGGTGATCATTTTTTTCTGTCTCAGAGCATGAATCATCACTGACTCAAGTGTACAAAATATTAATAACACTATTAATTAAGCAATTTGCAAAGATTCAAGTTTTCCCTGTACATTATCAAACCTGATCCAGCTCACGATGTTATTGTAAAAAAGATTATAAGGAGTGTTAAATCTGTAAAGGTAAATAAAACTGTCATTAAATAAGAAATATGATTAATTACATTAAACTTTATAATAAAAATGTTTAACTTGATTTTATTATATAAAATGAGTTCAAATTAATACTGTAATGATTCATTAACTGATGTTGAATTCTCAAATCTGATTGGTCAGAAGCAAGTCACAGGTTTCTATTAATGCTGTAATATCGTTTCTATAGTAATAGCTAACTCACAGGGACTTGTATGGTGGATGCTCGACATCAACAGATTAAACTGTGTGTGTGTAATTGTTGATTCAATACCGAGAATTAAAACTACTGTCAGGTAAAACTGTAACTAAGTTTTCCAAAACAAGTCATCAGGACACAGGGCTTTTGTGGTTTCTGAGTAACATGAGACAGTGGGTTTTTTGTTTTTTTGTTTTTATATGTAAAGTTTAAGACAGAAAAACTGTGCTAGTGATGGAACAACTGCTTATATCTTCTATAACGTAAGCAATAACAGCATTTTAATGGTTTTGTGTACGTTCAAATGCATTAAACGATAAATGATTAAGACATATGACATCGCTCTTTAAGGAATTAAACTTTGTAATAAAAAAATGCTGGGATATAAGAGGAATAAAACAGGAATTAAAAACCTTTGCAGGCTGGTACAAATCCAAGATTCTCCTCGATAAAGAACATAACCAAATTGCAATTGGGAAAATTGGCAGTGAGAAAGCCTACACAGTAATCCCACAAATTATTTAGCCAGTTTACTAGCCATGTTTCTTTAGATTCAACAGAAAGTGTTGCATACCTCGAATACCAATGAGTTCTTGTTTTAAAAGGAAATCTGTCAACATACAAAACTAACCACAGCTCTCAAGTGAATTCACGGGCACTTTAGTATTAGTAGGCTTGCTACTAAGTCATGGGCCACTGTTGGATTGTAATTATAGTCACTGTTGAATTGTAATTATAATCAAGTGGCAAAAAGTTTTCACCTGTACCTTCTACTGTGTCTAGACTGTTTTATTTTTCATGCTGTAAATCACCCATTTTTAGACATGAACGAGACAAATGTTATGAATCAATAGTGTCCATGTCTAAGCATGAACAGGTCAACATGCAACCACAATGACAAGGCACTGAAAGACCATCTGAGAGGTTTTGTTTGTTTGTTTGTTTGTTTGTACAGATATACATTATAACTTAACCACTTTCAGTTGGCTCCAAATTTATTTTCAACAAGAGCGAGTTTTTCAGACCATTTCAGTTTATGAGCATCTGAACCGTGGATAATTGCTGCCCAGCATGCATAATATATAGATGTGACTATACTGCTACATAATGTGATGCCTTGCAGTCTCTTAAAACAAACTAATGAAACCATGATGGGACATGGTTCAAGGCTGATGTGTGCCATTTTCGATAAAATTATTTCCACTTCTCGGTTCTTGTAAATAACTGGTACATCTGAGATTAGGCAGGATGATCACAGAACATACCCAATCACTTAGTGTTTTTGTTAAATCACTAAATATAGCAACCATTAAAATCATTCAAACTAGTGTACAGTAGATAGAGTAATTACTCATGGAGAACACCAATAACACCTGCAAGTCATCAGTTCAAACACATTTCTAGTGCTATTCCAAATATGATAGATACATACCGAGCAGATGGCCAAGAGTAATTTAAAGCTGAATTTAAAGAGGGTATAATGGAATATTAACGTCACTGCACAAATTTCTCACTCAGTTTCACATTTTAAGTTTGCGTGTCTGTCACACACAATTCTGACCTTAGACTTAAGCCCGTTTTTCTTTTACAATATCAACCTGAGTGAGGAGCAGTATTAAGTCCAGTACCTCTGTCCGTTTGTTTGTAACAACAACATGCATTGCTGATATTTATATTTGGGGTTGTAAATACACTCTAAAAACTATGGAATGCCATTTGAGACCAATATTAAATGCATAGATACGCACTGGGAATTAATTAAAAGTTATGATCCCCTTAAAGTGCATGAAAAGTATATAGATTATATA
>JANDJT010000021.1:18916690-18929489 GCA_024331685.1 Stegophilus panzeri | reverse complement strand
GGCCATCCCAGTCCCCTGACTTGAAACCCATAGAAAACCTGTGGGGTGAATTGAAGAGGAGAGTCCACCAGCGTGGATCTTGAAATGTGAAGGATCTGGAGAGATTCTGTATGGAGGAATGGTCTCAGATCCCTTGCCATGTATTGGATAAACCTGTGTTTTATTTCCAATTGTTTGATATCCATGAAAGCAGAGTATTTTTGTGAGTTTTTTAACAAAAGCTCAAAAAGACAATTTTTAACAGCACTGTACACTGGAGAGCACTGTACACTATATGGCCAAAGGTTTGTGAATACCTGACCATCACAGCCAGTATGTGCTTCTTGAACATTTCATTTCAGAGATAGTCTCCCTTTGCTGTTACAATAACCTCCACTCTTCTGTGGGGATTTGAGTTCATTCGGTCACAAGAGCATTAGTGAAGATGGACACTGATGTCGGCTGAGGAGATCTGGGGTGCAGTTGGTGTTCCAGTTCATCCCAAAGGTGTTCAGTGGGGTTGAGGTCAGGGTTCTGTGATGACACTCAAGTTCTTCCACTCCAACCTTGGCAAACCATGTCTTCATGGAGCCTTGCTTTGTGCATAGGAGCATTGTCATGCTGGAACAAGTTTGGGCCTCTTAGTTGAAGGGAAAATGTAATGCGAAAGCATACAAAGACTTTCAATACAATTGTGTACTTCCAACTTTGTGGCAACAGTTTTGGGAAGAACTACATATGTATGTGATGGTCCGATGTCCATGTAACGTACAATATATCAGATATCTAACTGGCATGATATTGTTATCTTGAATACTACCCTTATATTCCATTCACAAGTCAGCTTGTGGGCCAGTTCTGAGGCATGAGATTTGTGTGTAATAAAATGGAAGTGTAAAGTCTTCTAAGGCTGTGGTAATCAAAGTGGGATCTGTGAAGCATAGCCAGAGGGTGCATGCCTTTTTAATTTAGTTACTGCAGTGGAAATTACAACCCACCATCCAAGTTCTTATATTTATTATTGAGTTATTATAACCTATTTACTTGGTCCCTTGATTTGAATGTAATTACTCCAAACCTCAGTAACTCAAAAATAAGTAGGCTCTAATTAATGTCAGCCTAGACATAATGTGTCGTCAGTGGAAAGTTCAGGAAGAAAAATTTCCCTGGCTCTAATAAATAGATACAATTTTATTGTACACATTTGAATCATGTTCATTAAATAGATCTGTACTGAGAGAGTCTGTGGGATCTATTTTCCAGTTAAAAGAGGTCCCTGGCTACAAAACAGTATTTGATAAACAATGTTCTAACATACTGTACCTTATTTTGGTCGATCAGACATATAGTACTATACAGCTAAAGTTCCATTTAAGTACAACCAGTTCCTGAAGTTACTACATCTAACCTGTGGACCAAATTGTATTAGCAGAGAAATGAGGCTTCTGCCGCAGACACACAGTATTCTATAGGCCAATTCTTTACTGTTGGTTTTCTCCAGGGGAAATTTAACCCTCTTCTTCTTAACAAAAGTCATCCCATGATTCCTTGATGTCTCATAATTCTCATTTTCCTTAACTGTTTTATCAGACGGACTGAAATCATTCTCATGGATCAACTGTATGGCAGGTATTGTATGTAACTTGCTAGCTAGCGTTAGTTATCTAGCTAATTTAGCTACCCTTTCAACACATGTGCTAACTCTATTTTAAAAGTCCAGTTGTGAACCCAGCTGAAAACAGGAGCATGAATCTCAATTTTATTGAGGGTATTTTAGATAATCATTAGTGTCATTCTATTCTACTAATGCTAAGCTAAAACGCTAGTAAACGGTTATCAGTAAATAAATGAGTTAGACCAGACAAGAAGTCCTGAATGTGATGCCTGCTAAGGTTCATTTTTCACACAAAAAAAACATCGTGATAATATTGTAAAAGGTTAAGCCGTTATCGTGACCCCTTACAGAACTTTACATGTCAATAATCACGATTCATACGCATGTCAAATTTACGCATCGAGTTTAAGACGTTATGTTTCACACATTTTCATATTGTTTTTTTAATTATTTTTTTAATCATAATTCATTTATTTTCACCTCATTTTTCCCCATTGATTTATTTATTTTCATAATTTGTTTATTTTTACTTTTTACAATGAATTTATTTTTGCATGTGATTTTTTTCACAGCATAATTCATTTATTTTCATGCAGTTTATTTTAATGTGGTTTCTTTCAACCAAGTTCATTTATTTTTACACGATTAATTTATTTTTACATGTGATTCTTCTTTTCACAAAATTCTTTTTTTCCATGTGATTTTTAACACAGGTCATTTATTTTTGCATATGATTTCCCCCCACGTTATTTATTTATTTATTTTCAAACATGATTTTTCACATCATTTGTTTAATTCCACATGCTTCTCTTCCACGTAATACTTTTATTTTCTCATATTTTTTTCCCCCTCCACACAATTCATTCATTTGCACATGATCACATGTTGTTCATGTGTGTGTATGTGCACCTCCGGGCATAACTTGTGAGTTATGAAACTCACTTCTACATATTTTTCCCCATATGATCACATATAGTCATTATGTGAAAAACATATGATTACATCTTAAATGTATTTCAGAGACAAAAAAAAAAAAAGGTCCTAGTGGTGGATTGAGCCTCGGGTTTGGTTGAGTTCTATAGAGCTAAGCTGACGTGGTGTGACAGAAAATGTGCAGCTGTGCTAATAGGTTAGTGACAAGCAGTGTTCTCTGAGACGTATCTCCACTGACTCACTGCTCTAGAAGCACACAGGGATTACAGACTGCAATGGTGTAACCACAAAGCTCATTTTTCAACACAGGACTGAGAAAGAGACAGCGCAAATACACACAGACCAAACAGGACAAAACGCTTAACAATTCAATACGTCAATCTGTATGCTAGCTGATTTTATTAGACGATGAAAGCGCTTTTTCCACACTGAGGCTCTGTCATAACAGGGCCGAACAGAGTAATAACAGAGTGCAATTGTGAGAGGAAACAAAGAGCCACCTGCACCGTCCCTCAGGCTGAGCGCAATATCACCAGCATGTTCTGATAACCTATACACAGTGCACAGCCACAAATCTGCCACCAATCACCAATCACACTCGCCGCTTGACTAAAGAAGCGCTCATTAGGGGGCAATTGTTTTGTGGTTGCATTAGAGCCAGAGCTAAAGTGAGGCACAAAGAGAGCCTTGTTGCCTTTGCGCACGGCCATTACTCACTGGTGGTGGCAGCTGTAATTACGTCGCTCTGCCCCAGCATCCTCATGTTTACCCACAACGGCTCTGAGACATAGAGACATCGAACACAGATAATAAAATACCCTACTTCCGAAGGTCATAAAGAGCCTCGTCTCAGCCATATCTCACAAGCATACTAACTGTGTTGTGGGATTATTTGCTGTACTCGTGATTTTCTCTGGTCATTGACTCAAGGTTCTGCAAATATGCTCACATATTTCACGGGCGATCACCATCAACTTAGAGACCATGCATTTATTCAGTCACAAAACCCATAGCCGAGATATCAGCCCAGAGTCACCACTTTAGAAATTTGAATTTAAATGCAAAAATCTGAATTTGAATGTTATTATTTTGAATTTGCATCACACCATCTGGAATCGAATTTCACTATAGAGCAATCCACAGTCTGAATCTGAATTTTCATGCTGAAAGGACGTCTGAAGTTCAAAATGATATACACACAGAAAATCCATTCATTCTCTATTAACCACGAAATTCAATTTCAGTTCAAGATCCAATTTCAGATGGTAGGGTACGAAATCAACTTAGAGCGATGCTTCAAGAGCGAGTGGTTGAAAGTTTGTAGGATTTATATGGAATTATTACTGTGACAAGCAGATGAACTGATTAAGATGTGGGAATTGAGCCAAACAGGGTCAAGGTCACAGCAAGCTCAAATAAGGTTGTCTTCAATAGCTTCCTTCCTATTTAAAGTACTATATACTGTATATATATATATATATTAAGCCTATTTTGAGGCATACAAGTAGGATTAGATTTGTTGCAATTGTTGCATTTAAATTCAAACTTCTAACGCAACGATTGTAACTCCATAGCCGAGTCCCGGGTATAGAATTTTATTTTGCTGATTAACACCATTTTTTACCCTTTGCTTTCGGAAAGGCAACTGCGTTGCATAATATTGCAATACACTGTATGACTACTTTTGGAAACTCATCCTGAGAGTCAAAGCAACGGAATATGAAATGTAAAATGGTTTGAAAGAAACGCAGACTTAAACCCATTCCCACCAATCATTGCGTGTAAATGTACACAGCAAAAGTGTTCATTTTAACATTTACAGTGTTATATTCCTCCTTCTAATAACTACATACCCTTCCTGTTTATCCTCACTGAATCTCATTACAGAATCATTAATACGATTTAGTGAATCACATGCCTTAAGATGACAAAAATAAGCTGAGACTTTAAGTTGTTAATACTTACAGTATTGAAATAAGACTATGGTGTCAACTGAAATCAAAACTGTAATTCATTTTGTAATTAGTTTTAAAATTGACCATGTTTGAATCATTTATCTGTGTCCATTTCTAGCGTTTGGGAATTTTGTGTGTGTGTATATGCAAAATATGATCAATTTTTTATAAAGAATATGGAATATGATTTAATGGTTTGCAGCATTTGTGAGCTGGCCTTGAACATTAGGTGTTCATTTAATACTGTAAAAGAGCTGTGACCCTGGTCAGTTGTAACACCCTCGGTTTCTCTGACTTGTTCTGTACATGCTCATTGTAGAATTCAAACTTCACCTGAAAATGTCTACAAACCAGTTAAAAAGGCTGAGTTTAACACGTGTTGTTTTTGTGGTTGACATTCCTGTGATACACTAACAAATGTCAGACTTTTTATCAGATGAAACATTTTTGGATGTGTGAAATACCTCTGTTTATAAATGAGCCATAATGATTCATTGCAAATGTGACGACAAACTTCAGTTTGTTACATCAATGTTTTTGTTTGGAGAAATATTACTATTTGTCACGGATTTCCCCATTACTGTTTCACGTGTGATTGTTTTGGTTTCTGTCCTGTCTCCGCCCCTGTAATGTAATTGGTTGTTTCCTAATGTATCTCAGCTGTCCTGTGTCATTCCCTTGATTACTTTGTTTATTTAAACCCTTCGTGTGTGTTTGTTCAGGGTGAAGTATTATAGGCTTCACTGCTTGCCGCCTTGAGCCGTACTGAGCCTTTGTTCACTGTCCTCGTTTCCTGGTTTTTGATCCTGCCCTCGTTTCCTCATTTCTCATCTATGCCCTGTTTATGCCCGTTTGTAGATCGCCTGATCTGATCCACTCCTGTTTCTGGATATTGATATTGCCTCACGATTTGGATTCGTCTACCTGCCTTTCATTAAAGCGTTTAACTGCACTTGCATCCGTCTCCACTTTGTTTACACGACACTATTAATATATATTATATAATATTACTTGGCAAATAACCATTTTTGCATGGTCAGCCATGTGCGTTATATGCTGTATATGCCATTCTACTTTTTTCCCCCTTTACCACTATATTCATCAATATATTGTTATTTCACCACAGAGCATGTTACTGGTCAATCGTAACAGTTCTCTCGTAGTGTTTAACACGTACTTCCACCAAGACATGTATAGCCAGCCAACTGCATCTTTTCGAACTGCTGCTCATGTTGCATCCCAGATCAGTGTAACACACACTGAGGAAAGTGCTGTCTGCCTTCTTCCGCATACATGAGCGTAGAGATGCCTCTCAGTGGCTAGTCTTGTTGTGATGGCCAGCGGAGAAAGTGTATGCCATCCCTCACACCCAAAAAAACAGTTTTGCTCCCTTGGCTCCTGGCCATGGAGGGCTGTGTCTGTAAGATTTCTGCATGAAATTTTGGTTAGTCAGGGTTCATCAACTGGAAGACCCAGCAAAGTATCACAGCAGACAAAAACCAAGAGACAATAAACACAAAAAATAACTGCAACTCTAGTAGTTTTCTAAACATGCACCATGCTTCTGTAGTAGATCCTCTGATCAAGCATCCAATCACGTGCATGCATGTAAATATTTAGTTCAAGGTAACATCAGACCGAGGCTAGCTACAGTACGAGGCTGTTAAGCTTAGAAAGTGTAGTTTTCACAGACTCATAGATGACGTAGCTTGTTTTAAAAAAAAATTAAACAATTTTTTTTAAAAGACAACGAAAAACAACGTTTAACCATGAATGCACAGGGAGGTATGCATTTATTCTCTCCACATCATATTCAAAACAGGTGTGGCTCATCTGGTCAGAGTCAGTGGTATTAATCAAGAGTGGTAACATGAAGTGCCACTATGAAAACAAACAAACAAATAAACAAACAGAAAACCACCAATTCGAATTGAATCCTTAAATGTTAATTATGTATTAAGCGGTAAGTGTTTTTGCCATTTAGTCATCTTAATCAGACCTTTGTCAGCAAAGAAGTTTTACATAAATGGTCTGAAAGTAAACAAAAAGTGTTACCATCATCTACATAAAATAAGATCAGAGAGTGTGTCAGAGTGTGTGAGCAGCATTACAGATGATCTGTGCTGTTGAATAAACCGCTGGCTTATGATATTTACTTAACTGTTCATTTACCTCTATCAGGACTCAGAACTTGTGGAAACACTTTAGGTGTCAATTCAACGAAAACAATGTGGGACATAGAGATGATGCAGTTTTTTAAAGCATTGAACATACAGTACAAGGTGCATATCTGTGTCAGTTCACCTCTGTCCCTCCAGCTCATGCAGCACGGCCGGTTTACCCAGCCTGTCCCTGCGTCTCCTCTCCATGACCGCGTCCTCCAGACTCTGAAACTCGAGCTCGTGCGCCTGTTTGCCGTTCAGCAGCAGCTTCAGCTTGTACGGCTGCTTTCCGATGCGCAGCTCTCCGCCCATTTTGAACTCCCGCCTGCCAAACTTGCACCAGGCGGCGAAGCACTCCGAGTTCCTCCAGCTCAGCTCGCGCTCCTTCATGCCCACGTGCTCGGTGGCGTTTCGCACCACGGCGGCGGCGCTCAGCGGCTCGTACTTGTAGAGCTGGTTCACGATCCGGCAGCGTCTGCCGCGGCCCGCGTCCATCACGAAGCTGCACTTCACCTCCGCCCTGTGCAGATGCACTACCTGAAAGTCGCCGATGTACACAGCCCAGTGGGGACTTTGGCCGGCGGCAACGAACTCTAGGACGTCCCCGGGCACGCACTTGCTCATCAGAGTCTCTGCGGAGTGCGCGCGCAAATCGCGCGCGCGCCTCTCGTACACGCACGCGGCCGTGTGGTAGACGGCGCACTCGAGCTCGTGCGGCGGAGGTGGCGTCCTCTCGTCCGTCCTGTCGTCCGTCAACGCGTCGTCGTTGTCCGTGGAGAAGATGTAGGACACGCCGATGCGCGCGCCGTCGTCCTCGGCGTCCGTGCCGCTCGGCTCCGTGGTCGGCACTTCGGCGTAACTCAGATGCGCGAGTTTATCGACGTGGTTGCCCATCAGCACTAAAGCCGACGTCCGGTAATACCGGGGAAAGCGAGCACTAGGAACGCGCGCTGCACCTGTTAACCGCGCGCCCAAATACCGACACGCGCGAGCCACATTTCATTCGAAACACGCGCGCGCAACCGCCACATAAATAACTTTTTCGGTTAAATGTACAAATGAACCCGTGTTCTTTTACATATCCGGTCATCATCACTTAAAGATTTGTTTGCTTTTACACCAAAAATCTGCATTTAATCCTCCGAAAAAGTTACACGAATAAAGACAACTCCTATAAGGTCAGCTCTGTAGACTATATTTTAAATAAGCGCGTGAAATGTAACAGAAACATTACTTTCCAGTAGCTCAAGGATGATAAACACAGCAGCAATCCTAGTCCGTGGGCTGTATCCGCCTGGTGTGTGTGTGTGTGCGCGCGCGCGCGCAAAATAACTGGATGTTGCAATCACACACACACACACACACACACACACACACACACACACACGGCGTTTCGCTTAAAGAGACAGTGCGCCATTTGTGTGACACGAAAATCCCAAAAACCTGTTGACCATATACAACAGAGATGATACCCAATGCCACGTGTCCAGAAAATATTGAAACAAGGGTTGTTTTTTTTTAAGTATTAATATGTTAGTCTATTTTCACTTTGGCTAACAGTTTCATACATTAAGCATAATTCAATATGGCTACACATTGATACTGGTCCCAGTAAGAACCTAAACAGTGCGATGGAGCAGGGCTTTCGTCCTTTAGTCTGTACACTCTGCTCAAACAAATCAGCTTCCAATCAGTCCCTCCAGGATTTTATGATTTTGCGACCATAGAAATTAACACAAAAGCAAGCAAACTCCACAATATTCGGAGAAGGTTGCAATTTTTCAAAATTACCGTAGATTTTCCGCAGATTTGTGCCAAGACACGTCATGTGACATCATCACAACGCGCATTCAATCGAAGCTCTCTTAAGCCCTTTTAGGATGGTCTCCCATGTTGATCAGAAGACATTTTTCCCCCTGCCAGTTATAAGGAAGTAGAACAAGGTGCTTTGGATGCTGGAAAAGTACCTAGCAAGACAGCAATAATGGCAAAGAAGAAATCAAAGTAAAGGTTTTAAAACTACTCTCACCAATCCCAGCATAATACTTTAGTACACAAATGCTTCTCAGAGGAATAATGAAAATACAGCACCACCATCACTGAACAAATAAATACTTCAATATAAACATATTTAATGTGTTTCAGCATGGAGTTTTGTTTGCTTTTAACGTTCAAATGCGTTCACTGTTTTATCTAATAGAATTGCTTCTGGCAAGCTGGGCCACTTAATTAAAATTGTGTCCCTGTCCTGTAAGTCCCACCAGCGAGGGCATAGTGGGGAGGTTTAGCCAACGGTTTTATGCTCCACTAACTTTTGATTCTAAATAGGCCACTGTGATTTCTCTCTGTTCTCTGTGTTATAAAAAGCTGAACTCACTTAAGCACAGACTAAGCTCAGAAGTCTGACATTTGTATGAGAACCTTTTAATTATGCACTGGTTAAATGTTTCAGTATTTAACACCATGTTTAAGCCTACTTTGTCTTAATAAAAGGAAGAAAAATCGCAGACATTTTCCATATAAAAACTTTACATGTTTTAGGGCAATGTTTCATTTGTTTAATAGCTGTCAGTTGAACTATGGTCACACACCCTTCACTTAGTATAATGAAGGGGGAATCTGCTCATGGAAGCTCAGGTTTAATGATACAGCAGTTGACTATAATTTGTGCCTATAGTGAATCTCAGAGCACAAGCAAGTCTCAGTTGTGAATAAGTATAATTAAGTTTTCTTATACCACAGACTTCTTGATTCTGATTGGTCAGAAGCTGTCGATTAATGTGCTCATTATGGTATTGTTTATATTGTAACATCTAACACAGTCTAATAATAGACACATTTTTTTTTCAAAATGTATACGCTTGCTATTGGGAAAGTTTTCCATAAGGAGACATTTCTGGAATTTTTACAGTATGGAAGGAGGCTCCAATGTCAAAGCTTTGTAACAAAGTTTTCCGCCACAGGAAAATCTTCAGGACATGTTTTTTTTTGGTAACATAACATGCCTATTTTTGTCAATTTCAAGTAAGAGACTACTGATTGGAAGGATGTGAGTTCAATCCCGCCACTGCCAAGCTGCTACTGCTGCTACTGCCCTTGAGCACGGCCCTTAACTGCTCTGGTGTATAAAATTCTATATAAATGCAAGTTGCTCTGGATAAGGGCGTCTGCCCAATGCCGTAAAAACAAAAGCGAGACTGTTGCGGGAATGACAACGTTTATAACAAAAGTGATGAAAGGAACTAGCTTGTATCGTGGACATTTCATGATGTTAAATGCAACTCTAAACAATTTAAACTGTAATTCAGTAGTAAAAATAAAAATATAAATCATTGTATAAAAGCAATAAAACACTTCAGGGATGTGCTATTATTGGAAATGAATCAATGCCGGAGTGGTGATAGTAACTGGGCCGCATCATGCCACTCTGTTGTTGATTATTGTCCTGTAAAAAAAACCAAAAACAACATATGTAGTAGTTTTTATTCCTTATATAAAATAATCCAGTATTGTTTCTCAAAGCGAATGGAAAGCTAACTACTTACATAGACTTACAGAGACATTAATAATTAGGTATAATGAAAAGGATTGAAGGTTATTCTTCCTGTGACTATGTACACAGACATTACTGAAACAGCCTGGCTATACTGACTGGATGCAGAGAGCCAGACATGGACTTGAACAAAGCCATGTGCTCATATACAGTAGTTGGTGAGTCTGCAAGATGACGGACACACAACTGCACAATTGCAGGTCTAAAGTTTTTCCACAGAGCTCTTGTGGCATGTGTTACATGACTCACAGAACGACTGACGGAATGTGAATGACCTAACTCGTCTGGTCAGACATTGCTGGAAATACACATGGCAACCGGGAAAAACCTGTCGGAAGTCTGAAAAACAGCCAAAGAAAAACTTGGCCAAAATCAGGTTTTTCTAAATATAACATACTTTGATGTCTCAAATTTAAGAAACCATATATATATTCATTCTTTGGTTACTGCTTTATCCTGGTCAGGGACACTGTGGATAAAGAACTCATCCTGGGAACACTGGGCGTGAGGCGGGAATATACCCTGGATGGGCACTATTGAAGGGCTCCATACACACACTTTCACACTCTCATTCACACCTAGGGTCAATGTAAAGTCACCAATCCACCTACTGGCATGTTTACGAACAGGTGGAGGGAAACAGAGAACCAGAAGGAAACGCACACAGAGCAGGGGAGAACATGTGAAGCTCCACAGAGACAGTAACCCAAGCTTGGGATCAAGCCAGGGGCTGTGGAGCTATGAGGTGGCAATGCTGCCTGCTGTGCCACCGTGCTGTCAGCCATAAACACTGAGTAAATGTTTTTATTTACTTTTTAATCCTGCGTAGGCTCTCTTTAAATGTAAAAATAATCACTCTGCCTAAAGATGTCTAAACCCTGGAAGTGTGATTTCCTCACACAGTCAATATCACGATTTGAGAACGTTAATTTCTTAGATAGTTATGTGACGCAGTGAAACGAGCCTATGATCTCGCTTCAGTTTGTAATCAGAAACTGGCTGTCATATACCACTTCAGTTTGTAATCGGATACCAGTTAAGGCTGTGGGTTACTGATCAGAACGTTGGGGATTCAAGCCCCAGCACCTCAAAGTCGCCCCTCTTGCACCCTTGAGAAATGCACTTAACCCTGTCTGCTCCAGGGGCGCTGTATCATTGCTGACTCTGCACTCTGACCAACTTCCTAACAAGCTGGGATATACAAAGAAAAGAATTTCACTGTGCTGTAATGTATATGTGACGAATAAAGGCTTCTTCATTGGAATGCAATCCATGAAAGAGATTTTCTTCCTTTTTACTTTTGGAAGTAAACAGATTTTTTTTTTTTTTTTTTTTTTTTTTTTTTTTTTAAATGCTATGACTTACATCCAAAAGAAAAAAACATATTTCAAGAAAGTCTGTAGTTTTCAGGCCTGTATATTGTAGAAAATGTCACTATTTCACCACGTGTATAAACATTACATTTGAATGCAACAAAGGAAAATATTCAGGCACAAGATGATGAGACAGAGAGAAAAACATTCAGTCCCGTTCTCATTTCATATTCTCACCTTTGCTCAGACTGTTGCATTTTTATGCGTTATCATCTGCTGACCCGTTGCCGACACCCTGCATTTGTGTTTCAGTAGCAATTACAGCACCAGGCAAGCACTGTGCGTCTAAATGGGTTTTGAGGGGAACATCGTTGCACCATTTTTATTTATTTAGATTTATCATATACTTTGTACATACTGGTATGCCATATATTTTTGGGGGGTGGGGTGGCGTCAAAGGGAATGTCACTTTTAGACCCATTTAATTACAAGAGAATTATTCACAGTCCCATCAAACACCCTACAACAAAGAGTTCCTAAAATGCAGCTCGACATTATAAAACTAACATGTTCTTCTCTAACACTGAGATGGATTAGTTACAGAGAAATGGACAGGGTTCTTGTTTTCCAGAGGAGAATGTCCCGTGGGGAAAGGTCAGCGGAAGGGAATGTGGGAAAGAAGGGAGGTGGGGAAAGGAGGTGCAATAACAATGCACAATACACACAATTGGTTTCTAAACACTCATCATGCTGCACCAAGATCTCATGGCAATCATTAATAACCATGACTATAGAGCCGGAAAAGGGAAATGGAGCCTGACTGGCTACATGATTTAACACAGTAGCAGCGCTACATTATTATAACCAAAGAGACTGGTAGGAATATAAAAAAAGAATGATCTTCCAGATTTGTGTGAGAGCCAGGCATTGGATGACACCCTCTGGACTCCAAAAGAGCTGTAAACTCAATCCAAATGAATAACTCCTTAAACAGACCGCTGAATATTGAGTACACAAGCACAGAGTTGATTTCAGTCACCTGGGAACCAGGCAATTCCTGTATAATATTGCAAAATAACACTAAAAAGCGTTATGGAAATAAATTTTTTTTTTTTTTAAAAAGGTTCATCTTTGGTGATACAACAGCAAAGAATGAAGTCGAAAGCATATTTTGCTCCTATGCTCTGGCTACACCAAAAAATAAAAATGAAAAGTTAAGATGAAATCAAAATCTCGCTCAAATAACAAGCATGAATTAGAAAAAAAAATAGAATAAAAAAAATAAAAAA
>JANDJT010000021.1:18905589-18916108 GCA_024331685.1 Stegophilus panzeri | reverse complement strand
TTTATTCTAATATTTTGAGATACTGGATTTTTGATTTCCATGAGCTGTAAGCCGTAATCATCAAGATTAAAACAAAACAAGGCTTGAAATATTTCACTTTATGTGTAACGAATCTAGAATATATGAAAGTTCCACTTTTTTAATTAAATTACGGACAGAAATGAACTTTTCCGCGATATTCAAATTTTTTGAGATGCACCTGTATTTTGTATCTCAATATGGAATAAACTCAAGATAGAGTGATAGCTGATGAGGGGTGTGATCATGTCCAGATCACTGACTTAGTGTCAAGTGTTACGCTCGGCTGTAACAAAACAGAGCTAAGACAGTAACACCGCTAGCTCGATCGGGATGCGTGGGACTGGGTGTGAAGGTGAAAGGTGTGTAGTTGTTTTCTGAGAGGTGGAGGGTGTGGTTTTATGTGGGCTGGTCTCTTTGTGTGGTGGAGAGGTGGAGAGAAGGTGGGGCTCGCCCGCTCCACTCCTTCAGCTGCTCGTCCTTAAAGAGGAGGTTTATGCCAGGGAGGGGGACGCCAGACTCAGCCGGCGGCTGGCAAAGAGGCGCTGATATCCCACTGTCCGGGTCACCGGAATGGCTACAATCCTATAAGAAAAAAAATATACAGTTATTGAACAAGTTGTTAGAGAACTAAAAATCATTCTGTAATATAACATTACATATCTTCAAAATGTTATTTATCTGGAATGGCCAGAACTTCAAGACTATGTGACTTGTCCTACAGTTAGGGAACACTGACAGGGTGCCAAAATATTATCCAATGAATAATTACAAATGTGCAGTTAATTGATGCTTACTTGGAATGACTGGACAAAACTCAGAACTTTCAAGGAAAGCTTTCGACTGGAATGTAGTAGTTCTTGAAGACTGGAGGGAGAAGCAGATCATTTTAATATACTTTATATTCATTCCATTTGTTTAATACTTACTACTGTATGTATATTGCTTATTACTATAGTGTGGCAGTCTGGGAAAACCTGTATGTCACTGTGGCTGAATTCTGTAAAAAATAAGTTTTGGGTTTGGCCAAAATCTAGCTTTTTGGACGTTTCTAACAAAATTTCTACAAACATAAATATATATTTTTTAAACCATTTTTATGCTATTTATGCTTCTTTCTAACGTTGCCTTCGCTGTCTGCCTGTAAAGATGATGTCAATTTAACAAAAGCAGTGCTAAAAGCTGTCAGTCTCCCCAAATGTATCTAAAACCTTGCTAGCTAAGAGTGATTTCCTCTTGCATTGGATGTTGTAGGATAGTTACATGCCGTAGTGAACTCTACTCTCAACTTGTCCGCAACGCTCTTGTGCCGTTCTAGCATCAGGGATAGAGAAGAAAGGTTGGACACACTGTACAAATGATAGTGGATAAAGTATTAAAAATGTTTACATCGCTTAATAAACTGACATTATTAACAAGAAATGCATCAAACCGAAACGACTGAATTAAATCAGTGATTATTTTCCTACCAATGTTCGCATGAACAGGGGTCATTTGAGTGAAGAGATGATGACGAGGCTTGTGTTTAAATGCCATGAGTGAATTTTAGCTCGGGTGATGAGGCAGAGTGCGATGTGGATGATGCTGATAATGAGTGAGAACTCATTTGCCATTGTACACGTACAGTATACAGGGTTCCCACTCTAAGTCAAATGTAAAATTCCCTGACTTTTCCCTGACTTTCCCCTGACCAAAATCTTGAATTTCCATGAGCTACTGTACGAAGAACGGTACGATGTATTGCCTGGGTACTGAGCAGAAAAAAAACTAACTATTTTAACCCATTAAATCTGTAAGCTCGATTTCCTGGTTAACAGACATTTTCAGTGTAAAACTTAGTTTTCATTGCTTAAAAAGAACATATACTTATCTCATGACTAGTCTTTACACCTCATAAACAAAATGGTCCTAATAAAACAAAATATATTTCTTTAATGGAAATAAAATCAATTAATTTACAAGGTACCATAAGCCATTTTAAGTACATTTTTAACCCATAACACCGTGTCACATTCAGCAAATGAGCACACTGTATAAAAAAAAAAAAAAAAAAAAAGACTGATTATTTATATATATCAACATTTTAGCTAATACATTTGAAAAATTTACAAACAAAATTCCCTGATATTCCCTGACTTCAACCCCAAAAGGATAAAATTCCCTGACTTTCCATGGCTGGAATAGCCTTTATTAAAAGTCCATGTCATTCCAGAAATTCCATGACCTGTGGGAACCCTGAGTATAATTCTCTATAATCTGGCAGTATCATTATGTTATGCTGTATGTAGTTCAGGTTATAAATGTAGAGGTAGGCGGGGCATCTTTCATTGGAACTGGACTGAAATCTTGAAATGCAATTTTACGATTTTAAAAGCTGCAGTTTTCATTTCAGAACTACATTTATTAGTAAATGTCCAAATCTGATCGTGTGACGGGTTTCTCCAGGCGGCCACACATACAGTACACACCAATACAATATTTGGACTGCAGGTTTTAGTTACCTGTCTTTGCTGCAGAGTTTGTGTGAGACAATCCTCTGACACACTTTACGGTTTAGCTCCGAGCTGAAGAGCGGCATTCCAAAGCACAGCTCCAGAGGTACCCACTCGTCCTCACTGGAAGACCCTACATAAAAAGAAATATGACTTTCAACGGTCACTTGTTTATAATTTACGTCTTTCACGAGCTGGTCTCTTTATGCCAGGTGTACCTTCTGTCCCCTGCTTCTTACTGCCATCCCCATTGTGCTCATCGGTAACCAGCTCGAAAGACTCGCTGCTTCCATTGGCATCAAACCCTGTACCAAATTCGCCATCTCCTAACACAGAGACCACACGATGCCCTCAGCAAGTTGCATCGTATGCATATGATAGCAAGATGCACTCAAGCATAAAGAGCAATTAAAAGGCTAACCGAGTTAGAGATAAAAAGCTGTCTTATTAAAATGTTTTTTCCTTATTCTAATGTAATTGGTGCTCTTGCTGATAGTGCGGGCTAATGATTGTCTTAAAGGTCTTTTCCTAATCAACCTATCCAAATATGGACAAAACAAACAGTTTAATGATCAGCGCTGGCTCTCACCAGCTGCGTCTGCGTCACTAGGCCTGAGGCAGTTCCTGTTGTTGCTGTTTAACATTGTGATGTAGCCACACTGGTGCTCCAGATCCACTTTGTCACGCAGGACCTTCAAGGCCTTGTGTGCACACATGTTGGAATAGGAGAATTCTAGGACAGGGGAAAAAGGAACTCTTTAGAACACAAGTCGGACAAACAGGCACATGTGGATACTTTCATGGAAGTGGTATACCTCCTTTGAGGTCCTCTTCGTCAAACGGGAAAGGGATATGAACCGTTTCCCCATGTCCATGCATGCCATGACCCTGTACGTACAAAAAATAAAGATGGAGCGTCAAAGGAGCTCGCTCTGTCGCACTAAAGTGTCTTTGGGTCATCATTTGGTTTCCTTACCTGTATGAGCACCGCGGAGTGAGTCAAGGCATCGTTCAGCATGGTCAGGACATTTGACGTGGGCACCACACCAGGGTCATGACCCCAGGACGTGATAAGGAGCCTGTCATAAGCCTAACAAAAATACACGGGTTATAATATTAATATCAACGGTAATAACTAATTCTCATTTATGCAGAACTTTCTATAAATGCAATTCAGCCTAAAAGTTCTTTAGATAATATTAAAACTAGGTAGAACTGCTAAATAGAATAATTGTGGACATAAAATATATAACGGGCTACACCAAAGCGCTGTCGAATTCTCGAATCTCGACTGGTCAGAAGGTGCAGATCAATTTTTTTTTGCAACAGCAGCTCTGACAGTAGTTCCGACTGCAAAGTTCATATTAGCTCACTCGCTTTAATACGTTATCGTTTCTATAGTAACGGATCGTTCACTGTACTTGTAAGGCAGACATGTCACGTAATCGAAGAATCGTAATAAACGTATTTATACAAAACGTGTTGTTATTTAAGAAAGATAAATATAGTATAATCGAGGATATGGTGACGCGTTCCGTAAGGAGAACCATTTGTTTACCATTTGTGGAAGGAGTCTCTAGTGTTAGTGCTGAGGCAAAGCGGTTTCTTTAAGTTTTCAAACATGGGAAAGTCGTCAGGACAAAGGACATGCGTTTTGCAGTTTACTGGCAACATGACAAGCTGCATTTTTTGTTTTGTTTTAATATCTTCAAGAGAGAAAACAGAGGCTGGTGCGAGAACGATGCATAAAACTGCTATAACGTAAGTGATAACAGGAAGTAGCCTGCTGCATGGACACTCCACAATATTTAATGGAACTCTAAATGGATGATATTTCTAAATAAAACTTGTAAATGCTGACAAATTGTTTTAGTGTTAAAAAATAAGTATAGTACCTACCTGGAAGATTTCTGGTAGTTTCCGTAGTCTAGAGCCCTTGGACAGCAGCAGAGAAGGAGGGCCCTGCCCAGTCACATGGTACAAATACAGCTTAAACCAAATGGAGCTGACCTCAGGGATTGCTGGCCCAATGTGCTGGAAGACAAAACAGCAACCGTGCCATATCATAAACATTAATCACACCAGCAGCCTTCACATATAAGAGATGCATCAGTGCTGAACGTTTTAGGAAATAATAAATGCTTTAAAAAGGAGAACAATGTAATAGAAATGCAACAGAGGAACAATAGCCAGAAGGAAGTGATAGAAACTCTTTTCCCATATGATCAATACATTACACAAAAGAATAATACAACTGCACTTGTATGTCAAACACGCCATATTATTTTCCATTCTCATAATATTGCACATTTACAATAACCCAGACAACTATCCAGTAAATTCTACCCTTTTCTAGGAAATGTGTCATCAACACACACTTGATCAAATGGCGTGGGAGTAGAAAAAGCTGTGCACTGCAGGATTGCCGTCTTAGACGTTATGTAAGACAGAAAAAACTCTTCAGTCTGCACCAGTTTTTCAATTAAACTTCATCTTCTGTTCAGATTCCCCACTATCTCCATCTCAGTTATTGGCAATAAACAGCGTTAATAGAAATAGGCATACTTAACCCGTTCTGAACCCTACTGATGATAGGTGGAGGTCTAAATAATAGACGGCGGTCATGTGACAGGGGCTAAAATGAACTTTTTGTTTCATATTACCAAATAGCAGTCATTTTGTAACTCTATTTTATTTTACTCTTAGATTAACTGACCACAGTTTTCAATCATGAATTCATTTTTGTAGGTTCGTTTAACAAAAATGAGGCAAGCGTACGAGCCACGTGCTGGACATATTGACTTTCAATATTGTTCCACTTTTAATTAACATATAAATTTGATATAAACAAATTAAAAGATATGATATACCTTATCACTGAACTAAGCAAACAGTAGTGTGAATCCGAGCTGTCTATCTACAAGTGATTCCCTACTGTCTCCAGAGAAGACAGGTAGGGTGGGGCTACCTGAGGTGTACAGCTGCTGATTGGCCGGATCTCGTTGCTTAGCGGCGCCATGGAAACCAGCAGCTTGTAGTTCTTGTTGAGCACCCGGCTGCAGGTGGCAGGATCCAATCCCAGCAGACTCTCACATCGGAGGAGGTCCAGAGGCAGGCCTGAGGGGAAGGAAACACACACACATGCACACACACACACAAAAAAAAACCCAAATGCACGGTTATGTCTAGTACATTGTGTAAACACAGCTGTATTTGTATTAGCAATTGAATCATTATTCTTCCTTCAAATTAATGATACATTTCATTTGGAAGTAATGTGAGTATAAATATAAATAAATATAAATAAAACACAGATGGATCACCTATATTTGGTATGTCGGGGCCCTGATCAGGAGTGAGCTCTTTGTTGTAGCGCAGAAAGAGTATTGTGTTCCTGAGAGTAAGTGCATGATCAAAATACCTCTGAGCTTCTCCTTCAGCAGTGCTCTCCACCTTTATACACACACATACGTACACAAATGCATTATTATTATCAGCCTTAACATATACATAGTGTGCGTGTGTTTGTGTGCATATACTGTACAAGCGAAGCAGAAACAGGGTTTAGGCTAAATACGTGACAAGAAGAAGCCAAAGAGAAATAGGTGTGTGTACTTTGTATAATAAGTCGGCAGGCTTTCCTGCCTTTGGCCCCGCTTCACAACTGACTCACAGGATGAGACTGTTTGCCTCCCATTAAGAGGCTCAGTTCCCATGGTGCTTGGTAATGAGATCTTTACCTTCTCCAGTTCCATCAAAAAACTGTCCAGGGTCTCATCTGACAGCTTTCCCACCTCAAACATGGTCACTGCATGGCTCTTTAAATTCTGAGACGCAAAACGAAAAAAAGAAAAGGAAAAATCAGAAATACAGGAAACTAAATGCAGCTTTGATGTATGATAATCACTCACCGACCACTTTATAGGGAACATCTGGACACCTGTCCGTTCATGCAATTATCCAAATTGGCTAATTTTTTGACAAAAATCATGTAGGCACAGGTTCAGTTCAACATCGATTAAAGTTCACATCAAATATAATAAAAAGGAATACAAAAAGGAATAAAGAAATGTCAGTGACTTTGACCCTGTGATAGGGTTGTTGATGCCAGACGAGCTGGTTTAAGTATTTTAGAAAACATCCTGTGATCGGCAACACTGCAGGCGGAAATGCCTTGTTGGTGAGAGGAGAATGGCCAGACTGGTTCGAGCTGAAAAGAAATCTACTGTAACTCATATAGTCACTCTTTACAGCAGTGGTGAGCAGAAAAGCATCTCAGAACACACAAAACATCGAACCTTGAGGTGGATGGGCTACAACAGCAGAAGACCACATCAGGATCCACTCCTGTCAGCCAAGAACAAGAATCTGACGCTATCATGGGCACAGACTCACCCAAACTGGACAGCTGAAGACTGGAAAAAGGCTTTCAAAGACTTCAGAGAACCAGAAATTCTGATTCTGTGCCTTTTTACATATTTAATTACAAACCACCAAACCTTCTCCTGTGTTGTTAATGGTCTCTAAAGCCTCTTTACCTCAAACGTGTGCACATGCTATTATTAAACCATGTACAATCAAATGAACAGGACCAAATATATCAAAATTTAGCAGCATTATGAAAACCATGAGGTCACGCTTAGTATACTGTGTTTTGAATTAGTTAGAATTTAGTCTTTAGAAGGGCTATTGATACAATTCTTCTGACAACATTCAGGTCAGTTTAAAACAGTTGCATGGTCATTAGAACTGAATGCCCATTAATGAATGTTTCACCTTCTGTGTTTCCATTTTTATTCACTATTGAACTTTTCTTGACTGGACATTCAAATGTGCCAAATGCAAAACATTCAAAACAGCAAAACTGATTCAAAAGAATTTGTTCGCAACGTGTTTCTGACATAAAAATTAATAAAGTGAATTTTTTATTTATTTATTTTTAAAGGTGAAAATGCAGAATGACTCAAGATTCAGGTGCGCCATACTCATAACAGTAAATCTAATTCAGGTAAATTGATAACTGTGCAGTACAACGGTTAAGGTAAACTCACGGGGGAAAGGTTGCCCATCATGAGGAAGGCTGTGAGGGTGGAATCAAACAGGAAGGCGATTCTCTTTGTAGGGGCCACAGGAATACTTAAACTACTCACACTCACTGCATCTGAAAGAGTGAAGAAGAAAAAAAAAAAAGACAGATGTTGTCAGAATAAACAACTATTTAAACCTGATATGTCAGTCAGGAGATGCAAAATTTCTGTTCACTCTTTGCCATTATATCACAGCACTGTTGAATGCTCAGTTCTGATTGGTCAGACGGTGTTGATTAATTTTCTATAACGGTGGCCCTGATAGCCGTTTTGGTGTGAAGGCAAATCATAGGTGCGTGTTAATTCACTCGTTCTAATGAGTTATTGTTTCTATAGTAACAATGTGCACAGGGACTCCGGTTACGGTACGATTGGTTAAAAAATATACAGTTGCAACCAAAATTATTCGACCCCCATTGAAAATCAGGTTTATTGTCAAAATTTACAGACTTTCAGCTGTTTGTAATGAACAAATCAAACAAAAGCAACTGAAATAGTTCAACACAACGAACGCTTCAAGTGGTTTCCCCAAATTCAACTGAAAATGCGACTTTTAATGATTTCTCCAGTTTCAAAATTATTCAACCCCTTCATGGCAAGCGTCTTTAGCACTTAGTAGAGCACCCTTTTGCTAGTGCTAGCAAATTGCTGTGGTATAAGAAGAATAAAACACTTCGGTATTGGAAAGAATAATCAACTTAGTGTACGGTAACTGTAGTGTACGAAATACGCTTCGAGTCGGCCTGCATCACACCACCCTGTCATTGATTATTTTTCTGTAACAGCATGTCCCGTCAGGTTTTATTCCTCTACAACTCCTGTACAATTCACTCCCAAAATACTCTACCAGTTGGCTTGTGGATTTGCCCCATAGCAGGTGTGTGGACTAATGCCCTTGTTTCATGTTTTCAAGTCCCGTTTAACAATTTTTTAACTTATTACTCTCAGGTCAGGTCTCGGGTCATTAAAAAATTAAACCGAGATGAAATGTTTTTATCTGAATAGGATACAAGGTGAAACGAATGAATGTTTCTCCTTTTGTAATTGAGCGCTTGCTGTAGATATATAATGTTTTCCAACAGAGGCGTAGTCCAGGAGTAGCACCCGCTCACCTTGGTCCTCCAAACTGGTGGTGTCTGTGTCAGTAGCGGAGGAACCAGCCTCCATTACTGGACTTCCCCCCTCCCAGGACAGCAGCATCTTCTGAGGGTCCATAGTGCCCCTGTCACACACACACACACACACACACACAAAAAGCCGAATTTCAAAATGTGCTCGGCTCTAGCTCTAAAAGTAACTGAAAGTCATGCAGAAACACAATCAGTTGTCATACTTTAGTCTGTTGACAGAGGGAGCGCTTTTCCATGACAGGTGCAGCTGGTCGGGGCTGATCACCTGACCTTTCTTGATGGCAAAACCAAGTCGGCAGTACATGGACACAGCATTCTGCATTCAAAGCACACAGCTAAGAGTGTGGTTTTTTGTTTTGTGGAAACAGCAATAATTGTCAGTTCCAAAATACATCACCAAGACTTTATAATATTTCCAGAGAAAATCTTTTAATATTAATAACACAGACAAACTAACGTGATAACATAAATGCCTTTATATCGTCTAATCGTAAGCAAGATACATCACTGCTAAGCACATCCTGGCATAAAGTGACGGCAAGTCATCAAACTTTTTGGTTTGTACATCACAGCAATTAGAAAACCACCTGCCTGAAATGATGCGAGGAAAAGAGAAAAGAAAATGAAAAGTCAAGAACATTCACACAGAGATAAAATTGCACTGCCTCCTCAAAAATGTTAAATGCTGCAGAGGAAAGTAGGTCAGACACCAGTTCGGCTGGAGACCGTTTTCTCTGTTTGTGGTCGCGCGACGAGAAAGCCTGTGCTTTCATTTCCATATGGTTTACATGTGTAGGCTGCATCTAGTGTGTCCATACTGTCAGTTTTAAAGCAGGTTCTATACTCAAAAAAAGATGTGGGTTTTTCCTGGAACTAATTTGCACTCTGACATTTGTTCATATCCAGAGTTGTCAACTGAACTTTATAAATGGATTCAAACTAATGGGATTAGAGGGAACGAATGCTTTACAGTCTGCTCATCCTAAGAAAATATCTAAATTATCAAAGTAACTGCACTAGTAAAGATCAGGTCTGAAGGAGCTCTTTAATTACAAATAAAATAATTAGGCTATTATCACGACGTACTAAAAACAAGCTCGTTTTCCACTGTGTCTGATGAGGAAATGGGCTCTATGTCTAAAAAGAAAATTTTGTTGTATTTCTTTCCCTATTCAGAGTGAGTAGAGTGAAGCTGCACATCACCAAGTGAGATGGCTTTCTTCTGCATCCATTAAAAGTGCACCATGTTTGAAAACAATAATGGTGTAGTAATGATGCATGTACGATTTGTCTTTTCTCAGTCACTAAGAATGGCTTGACTGCATGTCCAACATAGTATGAAAAGTTGGGATTGAAATACATACCTTCACCAGGCCCAAGTCAATCTCCAGTACATTCGCCAGCTTATGGTACAAATAAGAAAAATTGAGTCAAAAAAAGATGTGATGGATGTAAAAGTGAAAAAGTATTTGTCCCCAATCCTGATTTCCTCCATTTTTGTATCTCTCTCATACTAAATTGTTTCAAAAAAAATTATTTACAGAATTGTTTCATTTAAAACAAAAAGATAAAAGAAAAGCAACCGGAGTAAACACAAAATACAGTTTTTAAATGATAATGTGATTTATTGAAGTAAAAATGTTATCAAATACCAACTGAGCTTGTGTGAAAACGTATGAAATGTGTCTGTGAAACTGCATTCATAATGGGGTCCGGCTGGACTAGACACAACCAGGCCTGATTACTGCAAACCCTGTTCAATCAAATGAACACTTAAATAGAACTTTTTCAA
>JANDJT010000021.1:18875136-18892181 GCA_024331685.1 Stegophilus panzeri | reverse complement strand
ATATTTTTTTTTTTCAATTTATTGTTCTTTAACTATCTTGCAACGAAGTAACATTTTTGTGACATGAAAACAATATGATCATGTGACATTTCCATACCACGATCACAGCATGAGGACTTTTTTCAATCCTAGCAGGGTTAGAGAGCACTCACTGAGAACCTGATTGTCAGCCCAAGGCAACCATCTGCAGTGACAGATTGTCAGCTCGCACTGTTGTACGACTGTAGACAGTGATGTGTGGGAGAAGTAGTTCTGTTTGTGGTGCAACGTGGGAATTCAGCAACAACTTTAATAAACACTATCCATGCATTTCAAACACATGATCTCAGCCTAGAGGTATTACTTAATCTTACGACAGCCTGCTACACTGTTTACTGTGTTGACATGCGTTGCTTATCGACTTGGCAGGACTTCTGAACTACACTTCTTTCATCTTGCTATAAGAAAACGATCAGCTCTCATCATTAAATCGTAGCATGTTCCACAGACCATTTGTCTGGTGCGTTAACTAAAAACACTGAATACACTGTGTGACAGGATACTACCATGAAATATGACACACTAATTCTCTATAAATTTATACCAACCAGCAATGGACAATTTAGTAGCCTGGGTGCCTGATCCAAGAAGACGTCTCCAGACTAGAGCAGTATTTTCGGTAGGCTAGTGCTCAACAATGTTGGAAAAAAAAAAATCTTTCTTGCTAGTGACTTTCGCAAAACAAAACCTTTTATTTGCTATTTATATTCACACAAAATGCACTTTACCGCTATGACGCACCTCAACACTGTAACTATAGTGCATGCTACTTGCTACAAATCCTACCACCTATTGCGCTATACACATCGGTAGTTACTAGTAATTAGCTGGCACAGATGACATGCAGCTCGAATAAGATTTTACGTCAAAAGTGAGGAGAAAACACCACAGCTCATAGCCAAAAGTTTCTGAATTTTGTCAAGAGTGAAAATATGCTGTGCTACATTGGACACATTCGAATTATCCCTTACACAGGAATCTATATAATCATTTGTGTGTGCATTAATGCAGTGAACTACCTAACTGCCACACTTTATTACATAAGCCATCATGTTTTAGTCAAACTTAAGGGACTGGACAGCACATTAAGGGACTCCTCCAGGATTTAGCGATTTTGCGATCGCAGAAATGAATGCAAAATCAAGCAAACTCCACAACATTCGGAGGAGCTTCCGATTTTTTTTTTTTTAATTACTCCAGATTTTCCGCCGATTTGGGCCAAGGTGCATCATGTGACGTCATCGCAACGTGCATTCAGTCAAAGCCCTCTTCGATTCACGTGCATCGAGCATGAGTATGGCTAAAAGTACTTATTTACAAACAAACACCACTGCGAAAGACAAAACAATTTCGCCAATTCAAGTAATTTTCTGCAAAAAAGCACAAAAAACTCCACAAGTTGTCTTGCAAATTTTGAAAAAAAGGCACAGCAAAAAAGTATTTTTGGCCTCGACGATCACTAAAAAAATTTTTTAAAACCCAGCGGAATCATGTACGGGTTGATTAGGGCTTTTCCATGCCCTGTGGGATCACTAATGAATGTATGATTTGTCCAATCTTCCCAATAACCAAAATTTTGCAGACACCTGACCATCATGCTCATATGTGCTTGTTGAACATTACATTCCAGATTTAATCTCCCCTGGCACAGACCTGGCGTTCCAACCCATCCCAAAAGTGATTAATGGACTTTTATGCAGACCACGCCAATCTTGACAAACCGTGTCTTGTCATGGAGCTCAGTTTGCGCACACACGCATTGTCATGCTGGAACAGGTTTTAGGCCTCTTAGTTCCAGTGAAGAAAAATTGTAATGCTACATCAAACCAAGACATTCTATATAATTGTGTGCTGACACTGGACACTGATCTAGCCTGCCAGTGCAATTCAAGAGCAAGTAGAAGAAACAAAGAAATTCAACACTGTAGATTTGTGCCTTCAAATAAACTATTGCTGTAATCATAAATACAGTCCCGCGCTCATCCCAGGAGTCATACTGAACATCTTTTCAACACACTTAACCTGTATACAGTATTTCATCATTCTACTATTGGGTGTCACCCAGAAGAGTTGGGTTTCTGAGACTGTTTCTGATTTCTTCTTCATGACATCTCGGGGAGTTTTTCCTTAGTGCTCTCACTCCTGGTTTGCTCTTTAGGGCTCTAAACCTACATCCATGTTGGGAGAATCTTGCTTCTCGGTGTTATTTCTTTCACCACTGTTTTTATGTGATGTTTTTATTCCATCAATGAGTGTTCATGTGCAGATTACTTGCTTAAGGTTATAGAGAACCACCTTCTGAAGAAGATGTAGAAACGTACATACGCTGTTTCTATACAATTATGAATATTCATTATTTTGCAACCTATGAGAAATGGTCTGATGGTTTTAGTAGTTGAATAGGGAAAATTCTCCAAAAATCTCGACTTCCGCCAAAGCTTGTCTGCGACAACATATATTATTTAAAGTGTTATACTATTTTTTAAAAATGTATTTAACAGAAATTAATCGCACCTACTATACTTCACAGGCAACAATAAAAATAACGATGTCACTATGATTGACGGTTATTCAGATGAATACGCCACCAAAAGCCTGTCTATATAAACTGACAGTCATTTAGGCTGAACTACGCTAATCATCACCTGACTACACAGGAATGAGTGGGTGCAGTATCACTTTCTTCAGAACGATTTAACTTAATAGCAGCCATGTAAATTATATCAATCATAATGTGAATAGACAGCAATCAGATGCTGAATATGGCTGGCATGAGCTACCTGCAGTTTCTCTGAATGCCAATGTGACAACCCCAGTCCAAGAAAATAAAAGTTGTTCCCTTGCTGAACAAAATGGAAGAATGAAAATAACTGGGATTAAATCATCCCGGTTTAGCAGCAAATAGAGAACGGAATCATAATCAATCGCAGTCACGGCAACAGTGGGAAAACGGTTCGGAGCAATCAAATCATCTCTTCATAAAAAGAAATATTTATGCATATAAGTAAGGAATAAAACATGACAAGGTGTGCTGTTAGAGGAAACAAAACAAAACGGAGTTACTGTTACCACCCTGAAGTTCGTTATTTTCTAATACCAGTACGTATGAAACGATCGGTTTTCGTGTCCTTTACCTTTAAGCCTTCAATCTAACCACGCACTGCTATGATTGGCTAGCATCTTTGCCTATGAATTAATTACCAAACGCCCCCTGCCGTAACATGTGCAGAACTGTTTTCCGCTGGTGGGCGTGGCCAACGGTTTGAGGATGTAAAAGGAGGTGTGGATGTCTTGTTGTAGGGGCAGTCATATGCAAATGTCTTTGCCCGTGCGACGTCACAAATCCCTCCACATCCAAACAAGCTGTTTTTGGAGCTCGGTTAAATGAATGCTTTTTTTGTACCGAGAAGGACGTATTAAGTTAGAATACTTGCAGGACGTTTGAACGGTACAATGACCTCTTATATGTCAAAAGATCAAGGAAATATTGATTTCTCATGTCATTTAATGTATTAATGAACAATGCTGTGCTTTCTAACTGCTTAAATGTTGTGTAACGTTCAAGAAACATGATAGTTCATTTATGCTGTAGCAGCTATAAACAATTCCCACATCAGTCTCTCTTCCCCTCTCTCTCTCGCTCGCTCTCCCTCTCTCAAAGTTAAAAGAAACTGAAGACTCTCTTGTTGGCCAAAACCTTACTGACTGGTACAAAGAGCTGACACTGGAGACTCATTCCATAACTGTTACATCTTAAGCATGTCCTTACGGAAACCGTTTACCACATTAACGACGTATACGTTTTTCTCTGTTAAATAACAAATACGTTTTTTTATTAGGTTTTGGATTATGTGTAGCATTTGCCATACAAATCCCTGTGAATGAGCTGTTACTATAGAAACAATAACGTGGTCAGAAGACAGCATAAATATAAACCTGTGATATGAATTACAGTTGAAGGAATTAAGGCACACTGCACCTCCATGATGCTGATGTAGTAGGAGAAGGGAGTGACCCGCAACCCTTTGACCGTGATGTCGGACAGATGGTACGGGTACAGCATCAGGTGCTCGCGGCTGTACTTCAGCAGCTCCTCGTAATAGTTCCGCTCGTCCTTCTTCACGTGTCTGACTGTCGTGGGAAACATGCTGCGTTTTAAACGTGAAGTCCACCTCGCAATCTACAGTTAGCTTTCGTGTAAATTAACAACAGTCATGATCATACTGCACTTAATCTGTATATCACACAGTGATATCTACAGAATACACTATAGTGTTGAGCTCTTACCCAGATTATTGCGAAACCGCAGCTGGTTTCGTATGCTGTACAGCAAGACCTGCTTTTCATACTCCTTCTGTGAGTTTCCAAGACTCTGCATATCAGGGAAGATGGATGACAAGACAAAAAAAAAATAATCAGTTTAAGCATCTCAACGATGATCAATCAACATGATGGAGCGGTGCAGTATTGCTCCTGGTTTCGAGCCTAAGCTTGAGTGGAGCTGCGTATGTTCTCCCTGTTGCTGCATGAGTTTCCTCCAGGTTCTCTGGTTTCCTCCCACCAACCAAAAACACAGTGGACTGGTGACTCTAACGTGGTTTTCACATTGGGCGTGTTTGCTGTGATCCGAATCCGAGCGCGACTGTACCCAGAGTTGGTCTGGTTTTAAATTCACTTGATTCGTTCGAATCCCAGTGCATTTACCGGAGTTCAATAGAAATTGAAACCAGACCAACAACCGATTCACCTTACGTCATCACAAACGCGCATGGAGAACACAACGTGATGTTGGTCAACCGATCGATCAGTTTTGCGGATTAATCGGTGCCTATAACAGTTTGCTGGAACTTTCGGTTATCGGAAAAAATCCACACCGATAGTTTTTCCCGGTTGCGGGAGCAGCTGAGAAGGGTCTGCTGTCATTATACAGTACGAGAGCAGCCTCTAGAGGCGAAATAAAAACCATCACTGACCAGTTTTGATGTGTTATTTAAAGTGTTTTTTGATTCATTTTCATATTCTCTATTTTTTTTTGTTATTTGGAGTGTTGCTTTTTGGTTCAGTTAGGATGTACAGTATATATTTTATTTACTTTACTATGTCTTAATAGTTAATATATTAATATTTATATATTTATTTCATTTAAATGCGTACAGTACATTCTCATGGTACAGTCAGAACGGTTTATTTTTGTAATAAAGTTCAGCAATATTTTACTTTGAGTGTTATGTTTTCATTCAGTATCAATTTTAAAAATTATCGGTTTAATCAGTTATCGGCAGGTACCGCACAACTTAGTTATCGGTAAAATCAGTCGACCGCTACAAATCGAGTCACCATATTTTTGTTTTGTTTATTATTATTATTATTATTATTATTATTATTTTGTTGCTATTATGCGCAGCAGTGGACCCCTTCTGTGTCCCACAACGTTCCCCTGCTAGTGAAACTAATGATGTTGTCATCGGCTACAACACGCGTGCAGGTTACTTCCTGAACAAGTGCGGACCCGAGTACGAGCTGCGTTCACATTTGGGGGAATCGCGGCACAGTTCCAGTGCAACCGAACTCAGACCACCTCCTACAGGTAGTCTCAGGTTCGGTACCGCGGTGCACTTCCCGGTCCGCACAACAGCTTTCACATTACCAATTTTTCATGCAACCTGTGCTCTGTTTTGGACTAAACTGCCAGTCTGAATCACCCCTAGGTGTGACTGTGTACACGCACGCATAGTGCCCTGGGTTTCACTAGCATCCTATCCAGGGTGTATTCCCAACTTACTGTACACCCAGTGTTTACAGGATAGGATTCTGATCCATCACATCACTACTGAAAATGAATGAATGAATGAAAGAATGAGGAAAGAGTGATTGCATTGCTTAATTTTTGGATATTAAAGGACACAGCATATACTGCAAAAACTATCTAACGCTATGCACATAATCCAGTTCAGCTTGATTTCACGTCTGTAACCTGCCAAACTGGGTAGAGTTACTGATCCGAGCAGGAGCCCGGTCTGTGTGGTTTCACGTTGCATGTTCTCCCCATGTCCATGTGGGCTTCCTCAGGGTTTCCTCCAACTTCACAGAAACATGTATGTAGGTGAACTGGCTTCATTAGGTGTGAACAGATGGTGAGTTCCAGAGATGAACGAATTAAAGTTTTCATGCAAAAGTGACACGTGAATGAACGTATCTCTAACCTAGGTTGTTGAAGTTCTGACTCAGATCAGGTTTGATGATAAGGAACCAGTCTGTCCTTGACTCTCAGCACAGTCGGATTAATCAGATCCAGGATCATGTTTACACTAAAGCCTGACTCTGATCTTTTCAGACACTTATTGGTCATGTTTGAGGTCTTTGATGTGGGGATCCGCAGTGGGCTGCAATACGATGCGATGCTCCAGGTGAATGAGAAGAGAAGGAGAGAAGGAGGAATCACACTGATGATGATGATGATGATGATGAGAGTCGTTAAGTCTCAGTACACAGCTGTCATAATGAATGACCTGTCAGATAACAGATTAAAGCAGATTTATTCGGAGTCGTATCGTTTTATTTCAAGGTGTTTACCTGCTTGACATTAGCTGGCAGCTTGTTCCACGGATAATTTTGCCTGATGTGAAATTCCACGTCCGTGTTCATCGCTGTATCCGCTGTTATGCAGCTAAAATGGCTAGCAGCGGGTTTCCGGGTAAGTCCGAGCCCGACTTTACCCTCCCGACACTTACTACAACCTTCCAAATATAACTATCAATATATAAATATGTATATATTTATTTTTACTCCTTTCAATATGATTTAACCGACGTTCCTAAAGCTCCACTTCCTTGCCGTATTTTTAAGCAACCCCTTTCGTCACGCGTCAACCTACTTTCGTCACTTCCGCCCAGAGCGTTACGAGTCGGTTGGAACAACAGTTTGGATTGCAAAAGACTTTCTGTTGGACACGTAGTGGACTATCTAGGGCGTTGAAGCGATTATCTGAAACCCTAGGTAGGGCGCGTGTACAGGAAGTAAGGCGTTATTTGGGACGTTACACCCGACGTAAAGAATGAATGAGCGCCTGATTTCTGCTGACGAAGAGAGAGCATAAGAAGATTGATGTACATTTATGTCAGTCTTATCGTTTAATTGGACCCCACTTAGAGGTTAAACTGGACTGTCTTGTTTGTTTGTTTATTTTCTTTTTCTTATACAATGGATTTATCTATCTATTCAGTCGTGCTGTAATTTTATTTTAGTCTCTTATTGTTTGTGACCTGTATGCTTGTATTTATTATTTGAACCTTTTTTTTTTTTTTTTTTTGGAAGTTGCCATGTTGGTTGGATTTGTAATTTTGAACATTTTAAACAATAATAATAATAATAATAATAATAATAATAAAAGGTTTGACGTACACAAAACATTCAAATCATGTAGCAAATCACATCTTTAACTCTTGTGCGTCAATTAAAAAAAGTTACACATAGGTACATAAAGGACAAAAATGTCCATGCCCAGAAACTGTCATAAAAATTTTATATATTAATATTCAGTGACGTCATTTTTTTTTTTTTTTTTTTTTTACCAGCATCAGTTCTAATCATAACTACCAAACATTCATTCATTTTCCGAAGTGTAACCCTTTAAATGCTGGATTGTTTGCATACTACCATAGATAGTAATTATTTTCCATATACTAAATGCTAAGCAGAATTTATTTTTCTTTGATTATTACAGTCTTTGATATGTCAGTGATTAACAACAACATTGATTTTGAAGAATTAATATTTTTTATGCAGTGTCAGATTATAAAAAAAAATAAAAATAAATAATTCCACTCACGTCCATAAAGGACAAAAATGTGCATGTCAAAAAACTGTCATAGAAATATTATATATTAATATTTTTTCCACTTTCACTGACTTAGATTTTTTTTTTTTTTTTTTTTTTTTAACCAGCATCAGTTCTGATCATAATTACCAAACATTCATTCATTTTCAGAATTTTAGCCCTTTAAATGCCGGTTTCTTAACATAATGCAAAAATCTTCAAAGCTCAGTAACCTACTTTGACTCGTATACATGGGGTGAGATTTGTGATTTCCAGTACAAGATCATTTCTTTCTTTCTAACTGTTCACACACATAATATTTTCAGTGCACACATACAAACCACAACTCTGATATCCATACACACACAAACACCCACCCACACACACACACACACACACACAAACACCCACACGCTGCAGTGCTCATAATAATATAATACAGCATCAGAAAAAAGGAAAAGCATGTATTTATCTCAGAGGCTAAACCCGAGAAAATACTACACATTTCAGAAAAAAAAAATTAATTCAATGTTTTGAAACCTTGTCAACAAAATAAAAGCCTATTAACACAGACGTCAACTTAAACGTCACTGGGATTAAATATTACAGTTTGAATGGGTTTCAATGGGGACATTTTTGTCTTTAAGGTCCTGAGTGTAACTATTTTGTGTACCTAGTTTAAAATAGATTTATGAAAGCAAATGAGAGTGAAATATTAAAATTCCAATAAAAATACAAACCTTTTGCAAAATTTATGATGTTTGCATTAACACAGACAAAATTTTTTTTTTTTTTTAATTAAAAAGACAAAAATGTCCATAAGGATGCACAAGGGTTAAAAAAAAACATTTTAAAAAACATACACACTATCTTGTATAGGCTTTCTTATCTATGCCCTCAGATACGGTTGACTTGGGATATATTCATTATGGTGGAATTCTTCATTTCTGAAGACATAAACCATTAAAGGAAATCTCCACTCTGAAAAACATGAACTGTTTTTATATTGAAATATTTGTGACCTAACTTGTGACTGGTGTGAATTTGTTAGTTGGTTCCGTATTTTTGTTATTCCCGTGAGAATTAATAGTTGTGTACCATGCTGATGTCACAGGGAGGATGTTGCCAGTGTATAATAGGAGAAAAAAAATCAAACATAAGGAATAATGGTTTTGCTGTTTAAGGAAAAGAAAACAATTTTACTTTTTTTCTCACTCACTCACCATTTTACGGCGATGTCATATTTAATGAGAAATCCAATGTAGAAACAGGACACGTTGGATTCCAAAATACAAGGCAGTTGTACGGCACAGTAGCGCTGAGTTATGGCGGACACTCAGCAGACACTCGGCTTGGCTAGTGAGCAAAGTGTACATATAAAGAGATGATATAGGTGGAGATGAAATGAGGACTAGGGGGCACGCTGGCTTAGTGGTTAGCACTCCAGGGTTGGGGGTTCAAATCCTGCCTCTGCCCTGTGCGTGGAGATTGCATGTTCTCCCCATGCTTGGGGGCTTTCCTCAGGGTACTCCGGTTCCCTACCTCAGCCCAAAGACATGTGTTGTAGGCTGGTTGGCATTTCCAAAATTGTCCGTATTGTTCGAATGGGTGTGTGCTTGTGCCCTGTGATGGATTGGCCCTAATTCCCCTGAGATAGGCTCCAGGCTCCCTGCAACCTTGTGCAGGATGGAAGGGTGAAACAAGGACTAATGCTGCATTCGACTTAACTCGGAAATGGGAAGTCTATGCACTCGTGCTGCAAAGTGTAAAAAAACATTGACATTTCCATGTTCGTCTTTTGTTAGCAACACACTAGCCATCTAACTGTGATGAATGCTGTATATTTTCCTTGTTAAAACAACAAACTGTAGAGACAAAGTTATAGATCTGACAAGCGAATATTTTGGTATGTTTGGTATGATTTAAAGCAAATACTTGCATATACAGTATAGTATAACTCATTTAAAGGTAAGACATGCTACTTTGTTTACTGATGCTGTGTGCAGCCATGTTGATTTGACATCGCTTGCTGAACTTCGGGGAACTCAAGGTTGAGGAGACTATCCCAAGTTCCAGAGAAGGAATTCCAAGTTGAAGAGGGTCAGGAATTAAGTTCCATAATTCCCACAGGCACCAATATCAGACCACTATAGTGAAAGATGAAAGAAGTTTAAACCAAAACAGACAACTCAGAAAATTTAGACCCCATTTTAGACCCCATGTTAATTATAAAGATTAACACGTAAAACATTCACGGTGAATTGCTCCTTTAAGTAAGCCTAGCCAGTGCATTCTGTGTGGGTGTAAAGTGGAAGTGCATTCCTGCAGATGATTATCTTACACACACTTCTATCCTAATGATATTCAATCTTTCTACATGTTTGGCTTTCCCTGTGCAGTAAAATCAACATGGCACTAACTTATCATGTCCCTCGGTACAACTGATGATAGGAGTATTCAAGCCGTTCATAATCAGATAACACTCAGTTAACTCACATCACAGTATTAGAGTGTGATTCGATAATACATACACACCCTAGGGGATAATACATACACACCTATGCTAGAGTGTCATATGTTGTCTCACTGGTATTGCATTTATAAATATGTGTGTAAAGTAAAGGTAAAAGGAATTTTAAACATAGGTAAAGTGTCCTTCACAACAAAATAAGTGCATTTTTCAGATAAATGACTTAAGATCTTTCTACAGCAACACTCTTTTCCTGTCCCAGCCCACTATAACTACAATTTACTTTGAAATATAATGATTCAAATGATCCTAAATCTTAATATTTAACACCCTTTTCCATGAGTCATCTATTATAGCTTAGGAAAATTGTACATTTTAGTGTCCCACAACACTCTTACCTTACTCTAACCCTGTTACCTGAACATATTCAGCCCGATTAAATATTTGGAATATTCCACAGGATGATCCACAGGAAGTTGCATCACCCGGATTTCCTAAAGATCATGGGGAGAAGAAAAGTAAGTTCTGTCATTCTTTTTTTCCTTTGTTTTCAATGATATCATGCCATTGACTAATGAGGTCACTTTGACAATACAATCCTAGAGCCCAATTTATAGATTGAAAGTAAATTAAGTAAATCATTAGAATCTGCTTAATGTCTTCATTCATCCATTAGCATGGATGTTAGTTAATCACATTTTGTGTATTTGCTAATTCTGTACAAATAAAATCTTTACTTTCAACGTCATTACTCATTTAAGAGCAAACTGTAGTTCCTTAACAGTAAAGAAACCTTATTAAATTAAATATTGGTGCCTGATTTGGGTTAACACATTTTTTTAATCATCAAACACATGCTTGCTTAGATTCAATGTTGAAAAATGATTTTATTTATTTATTTATTTATTTATTTATTTATTTATTTTCATTTATTTAATTTTTCATTTACAATGTCACATAAATTTCATCACCTTTAGCATCTGCCTAAAGCCTGTTTTCTTTCAAAGGTCTTGCCTCTGCAACCTCAGCAAGTCAAATAGTCAGTTAGTTTATATTTATTCATTTCAACAAGTGATCTTTCTGCTCTGAAACCTTTTCATCCTTTAGTAGACTGTTGGACCCTGGGGCTGTGAAGGAGCTTCAGAGAGAGCAGGTGCATGAGAGATAACTTTGAATGCCATTTATTCTCTTGGTCTATACAAACATTCCTCCACATCAAAGTTCTACATTAAGGTAACGACAATCTCTGACATTAATGCAAACCTCTCATTAGAGTCCAACATGATATTTTATACCTGTCCCTAGAGTGATGAGTAGCAGGTGAATGACAACCCGTTGTGGTCCTCCTCACCTCCCCACTCTGAGGCAAACCGAGGTAACCAGGCCTATATGCTCAGCTGTTCCCCCAACTCAGCCCAGCCATCAGCACATCTCTATATTTACCAGCTTCCTGGGTTACACAAGATCATCAAGGGGCGTTAACAAACCCCTGAACCTTGTTGATGGTCCCCAGTCTAAGCGAAACCCTCGGTCCCTGTAATAGTAAACATACAAAGCACATGGTGTATGGCTAACCAGTGTGGGAACAAACAAGGAGAGGGTCAAAGGCACGGGCGAATCTAGTCTCCAAAACTATTCTGGGAACCTGGACTGTATGCAGCAACCTCGTGGCAAGCTCTTAACATGACCGCTCAATGAAGCTTTCTCTATGTCAATATCTGTCTGCCATTATCTTTATTTGCGAAGAGTTACAGGGAGAACTGTTTTAGGGCATGAATAAGGCTGAACCGTAACTGATTTTGACCAGATCCTTTAGAACAGACAAGGTAAGCGCACATCGCACATGGGCTTATTAGGCTGATGCTGAAGACAATCTAATGATTGCCTTCAATTTAGCTCTTAAATCCTATTTTACTGTAAATTATTTGCAAGAAGCGTTATTTAAGTAATCTGAATTGATCTATAATAATATTAATTTTAGTCCTTTGTATTAATTCATGTAGCCCCATTTATAATAGGGTCCTAATTATACTACTTTTACTAAGGAAACTCAATGTGACTTCAATTTATTTTTACTAAAGTTTTTTTTATTTTTTAGTAAAAAATCTTAATGGGTTAATTGTTTAGAAAGGGACTTGCTCCATTAATGAACATCTCTGTTGTTTGTTTTATTGTTTTATCTATCTGTCAGAGACAATACTTTAATTTCTTGCATTATATTATATTACACAAAATATTTATACCCCACCACAATTGACTGATGGGATCTGAGGGCTTTGCTCATGAAGTGCAAATTCCCCAGTGTTAATTTAATTCTCACAGTCTTCATTTGTGGACTTATTTGAGCACTGTAGGTGTTAAGTAAACACTGCATGTGTTAATTAGGTTTTTGCTTTCTACAATGTTATATTCAAACCATTTAAACGTGGATTACTACATTATGATTCCTACCTTTTACACCAGAAAACACTACTTTACTACTTTAAGAATGCATTTGAAAGCGTTGTTTAAATAGTAATTGTCATTTGATTTTTTTTTCTTTCTATGACAAGGCTGGGGAATGCCATTGGTCATTCTCTGTCGTCACACTCTTAGTAATGGTAGTTAATAATACCCAATAATGATTAACCTCTTAAAATAACAGCCAGCATGGCTTGTGTGATATGGGGGGAATTAAAGTTGGTAGCTGTCTCTGGGGCAAATGGACAACTCAATGCCAATAATAGCTTCCCTAAATGCCCTCGTTCAAACAGTGGGACTGTCAAGGGCAAACCCAGTGAGGGCTTGGACACAGCTGGAATGTGACATATCCGCCTTGTTAAAATCGGTTTTGTTAAGAAACAGTGGCCTACAAGCATTACATGAATGTTGATGATTTAGAGGAGAAAATAATACCTTACATGCAACGGGACCAGGCAAGGAAAATACTATATCTGGTTCACTGGCTGCACAAGTACTTAGTAAAACTTCTAAGTGCCATATCAGGTTGTAATAGGCTAATGAACATAAGGTTGTGAGATTAGAACCCAACACCAACAAAGTGCCACTTTTGGGTCCTTGCACAAGATCTGATTGTAAGTCACTTTAGATAAAGTATCTTCCAAATGAGTAAATGTAAATGTAATTTATATTACTCTGTCTCTCATTCAGAATGGCCTATTCATCCCTTGAGCACCTTCCATTCAAAGACCAGGAACTCCCAGCCCAAATGTTGTGCCAGCTGAACTGCCTAAGGCATGAGCAGATCTTCACCGACATGCTCCTCTGCACTGAAGATTTGGAGATCCCATGCCACAGGAACGTTCTGGTCTCTAGCAGTCCTTACTTCCATGCCATGTTCTGCAGCAACTTCCGTGAGAGCAGCCAGACTAGAGTGGATCTGAAAGGCATCAGCTCTGAGATCTTGAGTGGTATTGTAGACTACATCTACACTGGAACCATTACAATAAGCATGGAAATAGTGCTGCCACTGATGCAAGCTGCATCCATGCTGCAGTACACAAGGCTTTTTGAGGCCTGCTCAGCCTTCTTGCAGAAGCAGCTGAACCCAGACAATTGTTTGAGCATGATCCGCCTCTCAGAGATCCTGCACTGTGAGAGCTTGAGAGAGCGGGCGAAGGAGATGGCTGTGCGCTGTTTCTCAGACGTGGCTGCCTCAGAGGACTTTTGTGAACTCACACTGCCTGAGCTTATGTGCTACCTGGAGGATGACAGGCTCTGTGCTGAGGAAGAACAGGTGTTCGAAACACTCTTGGCCTGGATCCACCATGATCCTTTTTCTCGGCGTGGTGCCATCCATGATCTCTTCAAGAAGGTACGTTTGCGGTATATCCATCCTACATACCTCTTCCAGTTCATAGCCAATGATCCACTTGTCCAGTCCTCCACCCTTTGCACAGAGATCATTGAGTCAGTGCGGCGGTTGATGTTTTCTGTTAGCGCCAAATGCACACGTGAGCTAAAGCCTCTCTGGACCACACCTCGTCGTTACACCTGCCGGGAGACTTTAGTTGTTGTAGGGGGTCGCAAGAACAATGAGCAGACATCTCGAGAGGCGCTGCTCTATGATGAGCGCACGCAGCGCTGGCAGTGGCTGGCCAAGTTGCCCTTGCGCTTGTACAAGGCCGCTTATGTCTGCATACATAGTATTCTGTACGTTGTTGGAGGTCTCAGCCTCAGCATGGCATCGGGAGACAGCACAGTTAGTGCCACAGTCTATACCCTCTCACTTAAGACCAACCAGTGGAGGACGGCCGAACCCATGCTTGAACCGCGTTATGCCCATCAGAGTGTGTCTTACCTGCACTTCATCTTCGTTCTTGGAGGCATAGGGGCCAATAAACAGATCTCTAACACCGTGGAGCGCTACAACAGCATGTTTAACCAGTGGGAACCTATGGCCCCAATGCCAATAGCAGTGCTCCATCCTGCAGTGGCTGCCAATGACCAGAGAATCTATGTGTTCGGAGGGGAGGACTCCATGCAGAATCCAGTGAGATTGATACAGGTAATTAACTTTTAAGGTAGGATTTACTTATATATTCTAAATCATGGTCTGATTTCATTTCTATTATTAAGTCAAATATCGTTTACCATTACAAGGTTTATCACATTTCACGCAACCAGTGGTTAAGAATGGAAACCAGGACAGTAAAGAATGTCTGTGCACCTGCCGCTGTCATAGAAGACAAGATTTACATCATTGGAGGTGAGCTTGGTACAAATTGTATTGCACAATTATAAACAAGGGTAGCTTTTACTGAATAGATTTTTTTGTCCAATAAAGGGTACACAAGAAGGATGATTGCTTATGACGCCAAGGCCAACAAGTTTGTTAAATGTGAGAACATGAGGGAAAGGAGGATGCATCACTCAGCAACTGTGATCAACAACAAGCTTTACGTGACAGGAGGACGCTTCCTCAACAGCCATGACATCATTGAGGACTCTGACTGCTTTGAGTGCTATGACCCTAAAACCGATGTCTGGACGTCTAAAGGGTCTTTACCATACAAGCTATTTGACCATGGGTCTCTGGCCCTGGTCTGCGTCTCCAATCGACCCAATCCACCGTGACTGACGAAATTGGATCAATCCAATACTTGGGCATCTGGTTGGCTTCATGTACAGGACCACAAGTGAGACTCTTTCCATCTGAGAAAGCTTATGTTGCTTTGCAGAATGTCTCATTTGTGGCTTGGATGGTATGCAGTGTATTCCGTCAAAGAATATTTAACCGGATTTGTGGAGGTTTTTGCAGTGGAGCCCTGGGAGCGTGCTCAGGAGCCCAGATCACAACAGCAGTTGTCTGTGCAACATATGTGACCCAACATCACTCATTCAAGAGCTTTCTATCACCATCTTACCATCTCATATTGGCTAGAATCACTACGATCATTGTCAGTATACTCAAGATAAATATTTAGAATCCACAAACACAGGACATATCCCTGTGGAAAACACAATTCTCTTCGCACTTTGTAGTATACTGTAATGCCAAACAGTAGCCCATTTAAAGTCACTTTATGAAGACACATTCCTTCAGAGCTAAAGGGGAAACCGTGAGCAGCTCAATTACTAACACTTTGCTAAGTCGCCCTCTGTCCAAAAAAGAGAAACTGCTGATGTGCTGCACTTGCGTGTACTTTCATGCCTTCAGTTGACTGCAAAACTGCAAAAAGGCCTTATCTTCTGAGTTCACAGTTGCTGCAAAAAAAAAGTCATAAAAAGCACTAGACCATAGTTCTGTGAAGATATTTATTGATATGACTTGAATTCTTTTTTTTTTTTTTTTAGTGCTGCTTTTGATGAGAAATGTTTACTGCATGTCCGGAAACCTGTGAGTGTAAATATCTGTAGTGTAGCAATGAAGTAAGAAATAGGTTTTTGATTAACAAAAAGGTGACTTATTATATTACATATATAGTGCCTTATACAAGTTCAACTTAACTCTGTTCTCTGTCTGTGTGGGGATTTTAGACAATACAATAATATTCTAATTGTAAATTATAATATTACAGACTAAACAAGACAAAATCCAAAATCTACACAGCTGGTGTCAAGCTGAACCTCAGTGCTGACCTTAGTTCCAAGCATTATGATATTTTTCTCATATACACTTCAAGCTCAGATAGTGCTTGTATGCTTGTTGTAGTCATACAAACTCCTATGCAAATGTTTTGTATTGCAAATTTTCTATCCGTTACTCTTTCAGATGCATAAAACCAAACTACTGTTGTGCCTGCTTACACTGCCACGAATGTCATTCCTGATTTAAATTATCATATTAATGGACTTGCTTTAAGAAAAGCAATCTGAATAAGTGTAGACAGTTTATTATTTACAGTTATGCAATTTTAACACATCAGAGTGTTACTGTTCATAACATATGCTGTATTACATTTCTCTTCAACACTTAATGTGCTGGCTGACTCATGTTTCCAGGCACTGAAATGGAATTAGACATGACTGTGGAGGAAACTCAAGACATGGAACACTTAATGACATGTCGCGGTGAATACATGCCAGCTGTCAGTAAAAAGGGTACTAAACTGTACATTGTCTTGTCACTGGGTTATGTTTTTTGTTTTTTTGTTTTTTCTTATGTAACTTTCACTTGGAAATGTGGATATAGTGTATCTTTTTTGAAAGCGTTGTTTAAATAGTAATTGTCATTTGATTTTTTTTTCTTTCTATGACAAGGCTGGGGAATGCCATTGG
>JANDJT010000021.1:18851313-18875036 GCA_024331685.1 Stegophilus panzeri | reverse complement strand
GTGTTGAGTTATTTTGAGGGGACAGCAAATTTACACTGTTACACAAGCTGTACACTCACTACTTTACATGGTAGCAAAGTGTCATTTCTTCAGTGTTGTCACATGGAAAGATATAATCAAATATTTACAAAAATGTGAGGGGTGTACTTACTTTTGTGAGATACTGTATATATATATATATATATGCTAAACGTATATTAAGGATAATTCCCCAGCAGAACAGTTTAGTACCCATTTTTCAGATCTCAAACCAAAAATCAGATTTAAGGAGCTCTAGCATTATGTTATTCGTTCTACTCTGCTAGATGCTCCCATCTTTGCAGATACATTCACTTCACTTTATTGGCCTCATTCAGTTTTTCTGAAATAAATTGCATAACTCATTTGTATACATGTACTTATTTCATTTGAGAGCAGATAACAATTTCCAGATGCATTTTAAGCATGTGAAGAACCAGCAGGAGTCACCTAATGGACAAATGGTTATTTTTAGCACTGCACTCTCCTCACATGAAATGACATGGTGCACGTTGCTTCAAATTACTCCTCAAATTACATTCAAACCTTTGGCCTGCTTTACAGCCCACAAGGCAGTTAACGTACTCGCTGAAATGTTTTCTGAAGGTGGAAACACCTCATTGAATGTTTTCATAAGCTAAGTTTCGTGTGTTAGAAGAGACAAACACAATTCTTTGTATGGCTCTGGTCTAGGAAGACCAGTTTAAACTATTGCTTTATAGTCTATATGGCTGATTGTTAGTCATTTATGTTAGGACTAATCTACTCTTGTTGTGTCTAGTCGTAGCTTCAAAAGATCCAATGCATTGAAACGTACTGCACTGTGATGTTGTTTTTAATTCACGCATTTAGATCGGGGGTTACAGTCTTGGGGGGCCACGACTCTGAACGACTTCATGTTTTCCCTGCTTTAGCATTCCTGATCCAGCTCATGGAAGGCTTAATAATTACCTTCTGAGTTGTGCTAGATCAGGGAAACCCTAAAACTGTGCAGGATGATGGAGATATAGGACTGGATTTAGGTAATAAGACAAAGCAAGACGAGGCCAATGAATTAGAATTTTAAGATATATTGATTTGATGCTATTGTATTTTGTATTAAATAGCATTCTAGTATTTCATTACAATTACAAATCTTATTTCTGACCATTTTAGGCCTCTTACCTCACCTTGTTCTTGGTCTGGGGAACTTCCCAAATGGTATAAATACCAAAGATTTGTAAAAAGCAATGTTGATTTAAAAAAAAAATAAACATGTAGTTGTCAGACATTACCCTATTTAACCCTAATCAACCCTAATTTATCTACTGCACCAGGATGTGAGACTCAAACGCAAGTTACAGTACATAGTTATTTTTGAATCCCCTGAATAACTTACTGTTCGGATGCACATGCATGCTTAAACCTTCCAGGCAAGTCACATGGTGATGTATGACAGTATTTGTAATTATCACAACTGTAATACAATCATCGTTCCCTGGAACCTTCTTGTTAAGTCTGCGCCAGATCTGAATGACACACCTGGTGGTTATCCAGGGTTCATAAAACCTACAGTTACATATGAAAATAGTGGTCTATTTCACTCCGCCTAACTCCCAATCGACCTTGTTCCACACTGATGTTCAATATAATTGACCGTCACAATGATGTCTGAGCAGTGCAACGTGTGGCTATGTCGAAGACCTGGTCAGAAGAACTTGATGGACCACCATAAATTCCAGCTAGTTGATGTGCTCTAAACTTACATCGGGGGGAGAGGATTTGAGGGGAATAGGCCACACACCTCCTGTGCCCTTGTGTCACCATGCTGCCCCCTGCCTGTAAGGGAAGCGTCCTTGGTAATTATCTGCTTTGAATGAGACATCACTCCCAAGTGGTCTCTTTTAGTTAGGAATCTTCTCTAGAAATGTGTCTCCAGAAAGCTAACGTTTGGGCTCCTCTCACTCTGACACATTTCCATTTGGCATCCAGCCATAAGCTGATAATCCTTCTGAATACCCCATAGCTCCAGCAAGCCTAGTACATTGCCCACTGCAGCTACATTTCCAGTCCTAGCATCCTCAGCAGGAATCATCACCACATGAGGCTACTTGGCTCAGTCTGACTGACAAGCATATTATCTACCTCATACTGAGATGGAGTGGCTCGCATTCTCAGTGTATCTAGACTTATGTCAGTTAATTGTGTGGTCTACTTTGTGTTTTGTGTGTTAGGCTGTTTGTTTCTCAGTTCACTATAAGAGTGCCATAGTGTATGTAAGTAGGGTGGACGTGTCCCAAATGGCCTGCTCCTTGTTGAGGGTACATAGCAGCCAGTTGTCCAAATACAGTAGTACCCTGATTCCTCTGGTGCTCAGGGGACATGAGGCATACATCTCAAAAACAGGGAGAGTGTGAAAGGTAGGACTCCTGTACTTTGAAGGCAGACATTAGTATCCTTGTTGTGGGCTGATGGGAAGATGGAAATAAATGTTGTGCAGATCCACTGACTTGAACCAGTCCTGTGGTTGTATGACAAGAACTACAACTGACTCCTTTAGCATATGAAAAGGAAGGGTTTAGGAACTTTAGGAACTTAAAATTGGATGAAAACCACTGGCCTTTCTCTGAACAAACAAGTACAGTACATCTAGTGGATTCTCTTGTTTTAAAATGTAGGGTCTATATTTTCTATCACACCTTTATCTTAGAAAGACCAAAGTGATGGAGTCACTGGCAATGAGTGATGTCTTTGGCTGTAAAGCTTTCCTGTCACCATTTCCTGCCCTTTAGGAATATGCCCCATGGGTCTCTTTGGTTGTAGAGGAGACATCTGTCTAAGATGCAAAAAAAAAATGCTCAAAACATGAAAATATGTAGGATTAGATGAGGATGAGAGGAAGCTATCCTCAGCTTTGGAGGACAGGATACCTGTGGCTCTAACCATAATCACCATATGCTAAGTACATAGTTCCATATTGCTCTATGATGGCACTATGACAGTGGTATTCATTCATTCAACTACTGGATCATATTTCACTCCATGATTTTGTTCTGGCATTCAATAATCAGTGCTGACTCAAGTTGCTTTTCATTACCCTTACCATTGTTTATTAGTTCATTATCACACTGAGATGTACTGTAGTCAACGAGAAAGCCAGGGTGGTCATCTTAAAAAAAAAAAAATTACTTGTACAGAAAATACCTGCCCAAAGAAGCAGTGAATTGGCTTTAAAGTACAGAGTGCACAGTCCGAGCTGTCCAATGCTACAGAAAGAAAGCAGACATGCAGTAACAATAACAATGTTTCATTTGAACAAATCATAGGTCCTTGTCATTTTTTGTTTGCTTTGGTTGGTGGGTCTTAGATTTTATTCATACATGCAGACTAATGAAAAAGCACACAATCGTGTGCTAAATTAACTGCCACACAGAGTAAGCAGGACCAAATAATAGTTAGAACACATGATAATAGTTCCAAAAGCAACAAATCAACTCACTTAGTATTAACACATAAATACTAGGCGACTGGTGTTCTGCACCACTGATGGTTAAAATGCTGAAGCATTGTTTGCCTTTAATATGTTAAGAAATTAGGTTGGAGGCCTAATCACAATCTAACTCTAGATGGCGCTTCATCACTGCGAAAATACACGACACAACTGGAGAATCCACTATAGGAAAGGAATGTGTGATGTCCCACTGGTGGCCCACACAATGTTGTGTAATGATGCTAAGGAACTCATCCAAATCTGTCTGCCAGAAAATCTTAACTGTCAGATTGTAAACCCCAACTCCAGCCCACCTCCACCACCTCAAAAAAATGCAAAAGTTTTTCCTAAGTGACGCTATAACTATATTGCACTGCTCCGCCACCAGAACAAGTTCCGAGTATAAAGGAGCAAAACACTGTTGAGCGGTGGTACCCAGCTGATGACGCTAGAGCCGAGCATGCATTAACAGTGCCACTGGGGCTGGTCACAGCCTTGGTCAATGGGAAGGTCTGTATGGCTCTGGTTGTGTTAGGCAAACATACCTGAGTGGTATTAGGTGTAACAGGAGGAAACCATATGGAACCACTGGCACTAAGCATGCATTAAAGGTGCCAGTGGGGCTCGCTACAGCCTTAGTAACTGGAGAAGCTGTATGGTTTTGGCTGCGTTAGGCTTGTTGGCAAGACTGAAGGAAGGGCGGGGAAATCCTATGTGCACTAGAGGAGATGTGACAGGCAGTAGTGCCATAGCAGTTCAACACCTACCCGTGTATTTAATAACTTTTGCATGGCAAACAGATAAATTAAATTGTAATACATAGTTATATTCCAATAAGATATATCAGTGGGCAGTGACCTCCAAATGCAGAAGCAGTTGCACACCACTCACTGAAGGACTTCCAAAAAACATGATCTATTCAGTGCTGTAACGTATTTCCTGAGTTGGAGCTAGTTGGCTTTGGTAAATATTAGAGAGAAAAAAAACCTTACATTGGAATTCAATGCAAAGCTCTCTGAGATAAAGAGGCAACAGAGGGTCACCATTAAAAGGTATGAACAAAGACAAAAGAACAATTAAATGCAAATGAAAAACATGAAAATGCTGATGTGAAATCACCTTTTGTATAGTAAACGTACATCAAGGTGGCTACCAAACCATGTGAAACTCCCTGACATTTAAAATCCCAGTTACAACATTCACAGACTATCTTGACTAGCATTATAGTTATTTATAAATATTTATGGCGAGTCTTTACTACTTCGACTTTTAAACATCGTTAAAAGAAGTTTGTAGCACAAAACACGTCATTAAGGATCAAATGTTTATACTAAAAACAACCCTCAAATTTGAAGTATTACAAACTATAAATAGAAAATTAGATTTTTTTTAGGATATGAATGACTATAAACTGCATAATTTTAATTACTATTATTTAATTGCTTTTACAAGACAGGTCCATTCAGCTACAGTCCACAGTCCAGACCAGATATCAAAAAGTTTCACAATGAGTGGTTACAGAACCAGCAAACTTTGACGTTAGGGTGGCTTTTTGTTGTTTAAGTGCTTCTTGCTATATACTGGGCGATAAGACTTTGTTGCGGGTTAAAAGCATGGATACTGCTGCACCTGGAACTGCAATACAAAGAACAAAGCAAGCAAAGAATCCCCGTCACTGCGAGGTGACTGTCCAGTTTCAGTGATTCTGTGCCCGCTGTAGCCTCAGATTCCCGTTCTTGGCTGATAGGAATGGAAACTATAGCCCATCCACCTCAAGGTTCAGCATGTTGTGTGTTTCGACATGTTTTTCAGCTCAGCACGGTTGTAAAGAGTGGTTATTTGAGTTACTGTAGCTTTCCTGTCAGCTTGAACCAATCTGGCTGTGTTCAGATGAAACTTGACATAGGTGTGATCTAACTTGAAGGTTAAATATGAAGGTTAAATTAAATATGAACCCTACCACTAAGCCCCTGAAAGTAAAAACCTTGCACGACTCAACCAGCTGCCCAGTGAACATTTCTGGCAAGCTTTAAACAAAAAACAAAAACAAAAAAGAAGAACAAAGTATGCCTCATATTCATATCTGTATTTGTATCTGTTCATTCAGAATAATGTATTTGTATTCGGTCACATCCATAATGCACAAGAATTTATAACACATTGTAGAGCACTTGTGTATTTTTAACTGATGCTGCTCACTGACTTTTAATTTCTTAATTGACTTTTAATTGCTTTTAATTTCTGGCAGTAACATAACCACATACACAAGATGAAGTCCATCCTCCCCTAAAAAAAAAACAACAAAAAAAAAAACCCCAAGCCACTACATGAAATATGTTTATTATCATCATCTGAGTCACTTTTTTTTTCAGTTGAGGACCATAGTTTTTACATGCACGTTGTTCATCTTTTACAGAGAGGCAATACAGTGAATGAACCGACAGTCTGGAACGTCCGTACACCGTTCAGCCAACAGAACATGTGACTGGTGCAGTTTTTGTTCTGCATGCATGTTTAAGGGATAAAAGGGAAAGGAAAATACCTAAAGGCTAACTTTTTAAGCTGCTCACGCCTGACGGAACAGCTTCACACCAAGCTGAGTGACTGAACGAGTTACGAAAAGTAACATGGTAAGGTTTATAAAAAAAACAAAACAAAAAAAAAAAACAACAACAACATGAATACAACAAACAGCATTTGCTGTGATGTGAAAGTGCATTCTGTGAACACATGGCAAAATTATTTGACCATGAAAATAATTACAACAATTATATTAATTAAATTAATATTATTTTAAAACTATATTAACAAAGTTATGAGAGATTACAAGATAATATATTAGATAGATCAGACTGCTAAATGTATCTCCTATTGCATGATCACAGCTTCAGCATATGATATTTACTCTGTACAGCAGGTCCAAAACACAAAGTTCAGATTGTAGACAGTTATTTTGGCACAAGCAAGCTCTTCCTTAAGAAGCTTCATCCAAATCCCTAGAAAATGTTAAGAAGCTGAGGATGGGAAATGAATTTGCTCACTTTTTTGTTTTTACTAAATTCTTTAACACCATAATTAAACCAAAGTAAAAAATAGATATCCTGAAAGATTTTTTTTTTTTTTGCAGTTATCAAACTGTTTGACTAACAAAGCAGCAGTTTAAACAAACACCAAATGAGGAGAAAAGCATTTGGTCAGTAAATGGGCAAAGGAGGGCAGACTACTGAGCCCCAGGTCTGTCTGCCTGTCTGTCTGTCTGTCTATCTACTTCATTTATTCCTGAGTCATGGAAATAAACATTATTTACATGTCTGGGCTGAACCTTCAGCATACTATTTACATACCACTGTATGGTTTTCTCTCTAATAAAAATATACATTCAGGTCTCATTCTGTACCTTTTTCTCCCACACATGCACATCTGGAATATGAATATGAAAAAAAGCTGGTAAAAAGGGGCTATGAAGCCTTTGGTAAGCTACATTGCCATAATTTAACTTCACATTTTCCTTTTCCTGAGACGGGAGACGGGGGCGGCCGGGGGTTGGGGGGGCGTAACAGGGCTGGTGCAGTTAAGGAAGGACAGAAATCATTCTTTCAGCCACCTTTGGAAAAGGAAACTAAGAAACAATCAATCTTTTGATTATATTCCTTTTGATTTGGTAATACAGTAGCCATCACACCATCTAGTCTTCATCCTAGATGTGGAAGACATTCTCCATGATGAAATCAGACTAAACAGACAGGATGAACTGGATAGCTGAGCCAAACCATTAGAAATGCCAACACTTTGTTTAGACATTCATTAACAGGGACAGAAAAATGATCCCCAGAGCCACAGGATGACAAATAGGACAGCAGGAAAGCACTGGAGCTCATTCTTCCTGCTACATTTTGCACTGAAGATAAACTACAGATATTACTTAAGATATTGTTTTGACCGTCGTCATACACAAATCCCATCTTAACACCTGATCAGCATCTTAGAATGTCCTAAGTAACACAGTCAGTCATTCTCCAAGACTAAACAGGATGAATAAATGACTGCACCAGGCCACAGAGACTCCACCATCTTGTTAAGTGAAAAGTATTGGCTAACATGGCCACCACAAAGTCAGAGCGTTCTCCTACACTTCGTTGATGGTCCGTTCTGAGGGACGAAAATCGCGGGATCTGGAGGGAGACCTGTAGAAGGACTGGGTTTTGCGCTTCAGACGGGATCGTGTGCTAGCCACGGATAAGCTGCGTTTGCTGGAGCAGATGATGTCGTTGATGAACTTCTTGCAGTCCACGCATACTTCCATGGTGCTCCAGTCCTCGGTCAGCTCCTTTGGCAACTCCACTTCATCTTTAGAGGTGGTGTACTCCCCATGCTTAGACAGTCTGCAAAGATTGAGGCAAGTTATAACCAAATCCGTTACCTTCACACCATCAACCCACATATTCTCTTCACTCAACAGATGGCCCATTGTTACGAGACAACTTGTGGCAATATAGCTAACATTTCTTCTCATGCTTAACCCTTTATTGCATGGTGTTGCCATATGGCAACAATTCATTTATCTTCAATATTTTTGATACAAAACTACTATTTTCCTATGTAAAACTTTGACATGACAAAAAACAAAATGCTATGTCACATGACCAGGAAGTGCTGTTTGCACTTCCTTTTCTGCAATAACATGGCATGGTAAAGGTCATCTTCAGAGGGCTCTCAACATTGGATTAATTTTTCAATATTTAGGCAAAACTACTTAAAGGAAAAACTTGTCATTTGAACAAGTTTATATATTTAGAGTAGTCTGTTAAATGGTAAAATGTAATTGTTGCCATATGGCAACAACATGCGATAACAAAACTGTGGTATGTGCATTCATGAATTGAATTGAAACAGGCCTCCATAGCAAAAAAACAAAACAAAAAAAACACCAGGCTTCTCTAGTAGTATATTTACATTTTTTTCACATTCAGAGTAAGAAAAACTGTTGTAATTTCAGACATTTTGCAATTGCACCTTATTTTCTAAACTTTATGCTTGAAAAGAAAGATTTAAAAATTCAAGAGAAAGAATTAAAAAGCTACTTCACCCAATACATGTTTGGAACTATTTTTTGTATGCATTATGAGTGAGTAAATCCATCCACATTACTTTTTACAACCGTAATTCCTTTCTATAAGCTATACCTTTTACAAGCTTACTAGGTGGCAAACAAAAACTCTGCAACTTACAGTCTGGAAAATGTGGTAATTGGAATTGTAATCTCATACAGTTCTGACTATATGATGCTTTCCACCACTGCACATTGTTATTACTTCTCCAGGTAATAAAAATCCATAAAAACATTTTTTGATATAAATGTAATTCATGGAGTAGAAGGTTTGGGAGCTCCTCATCGTGAAATAAGTGTGTGCACCAGTGGGAGCGTAAATATAACATGTCTAAAAATCATAGTTTTATATTTATAAAGACCCTTTTTAGAACTTTATAATTCATTTTCACTGTCAGGCTAAAATGACGAGCAGAATGCAGTATAAACTGTGACGGCTGGTAGTGATATTGAATGGGAAAGGTCAAATAAATTTTACTACCAATCGGTAACTCACGGTTAATAATATGAAACCATTAGCATGGAGTCTCATCACTGGCATAAAACTATTACACAGCACCATTTGTGTTTCTTAAACTTTTTTAAGCCAAGTGTTTGAAGTCTGCAATCATGTACATTAAACAGAAAAGCTGTGATTTCTGTTAACCAGCTTTTATTCAAACCATACAGAACATACTATTCTGTTGTTTGTGCTTTGACTGCACAATATATGCTTAGTTCACTTAGCTCACTTCTATTTTCTCCTCCAAAGGCATTTTGGGGGGGAAAAAAAAAAAAAAACACATTTGAAAAAATGTAATTATCGATAAAGTGTTAATTTGTTCATGTTAGGAATGTGACAGCAAAGTGGGTTCAAGTGAATAAGCCCTAAATACATGCTAAATATAGGGGTCACAACAGTCAACGAATCTACAGTCTGGGATAGAATTAAATAAGTATTTCATATGTGCTTTCATTTATTTATGACTGCTAGTGGTGGTGCTGTTTACGGTTCCATCAAACTAAGAATTAATCCACTTCAACCCATTTGTTCAAAGCAAATAAGACAAACAATGTGGATGGCAAAAACTGAACCTGTTGTTTTTTGGGGTTTTTTTTCTTAGAACAGAGGAAGTTCTTAGCCCCTCTAGCCCATTTATACCAAATGGGCCTGAATCTAAACATTATAAATACATGAAAATATAACATTATCATGTTTAATAGAAAAAATTGTGAATTTCAATTGTTTCTCTAGAAGTTCTGATGAAGCTTATTATAAAACAATTACAAAGCTCTGAGTTTTGTTGAAGAGAAAATTCTGTGAAAGTAACCTGGATGTGGAGGGTTTTAGGCTGTTGTGCTGGTTAGATGAGGGCTTCTCCACTTGGGCTGTGACTCCAGCTTCCTTCTTGGGCAGGGTGGTGGGTCCGAGAGTGTAAATGGGCAGGTTTGCATAAGGTTTAGAGGGCAGCTTCATCTTATAGAAGGATATGCAGTAATGAATTAGCAGATATTCACACTGCAGTATCATAATGACAGCTGAACTAAGATTGCATACATGAAGAGCCAGGAGTCATACATACCTTCTTACAACACTGTGAACACACAGGTCTGTAAAATAAAGCAAAGGTCAGTAAAACCTATAGAACTCCAAGGTAAGGTTGATTATTTTCCAATAACAGCATTCACTGAAGTGCTATATTTCTCTTATACCACAGTAATTTAACACTAATACATTTTATTTATTAAAGAATGGCACATTGTACTTCTGATCTTTCATCTAAAATTACCCTTGATTAAAAAAACGTTCAGTGAGACAGGTACAGATAAACATGTCGTTTCTAATATATAATTATCGCAATTAGTGCAATATGAAAATATTTTATGCCTAATGTTTATTCAGAGCCTTAGTATAAGTATGAGCATGAGTATACACCCCCTTCAACTTTTCCATACTTTGTAGTGTTACAATCTGGAATTGAAATAACTTAATTGGGATTATATGTCAAGAATCTTAACACGATAGCCCACAATATTGAAGTGGGGGCAAAATTCTATATATTTTCCAATATTATTTGACAGTTCAAAAAAGTATTGAACCCCAACCAGTTCAAAAGTATTGAACCCAACCCCAACCCATCTTCTACATCAGAAGTCAGGGGGTGAATATTTATGCAACAGAAGTCAGAGGGTCAATATTTATGCAACCAACAAATTTTATTTTTTTATTTTTTCCATAGTGTAGAATTGTGTAAATGGTAAAAAGAAAATAAATAACTACCAAGTTAGTCCATTTCAGTTCCAGGTTGTAGCACTACGAAATGTGGTGAATAAGTATGCAAGGCACTGCTCAAGGAGGGACTATTTGAAATTTTTATTTTTTTTCCAAGTGAAAGAAGAAATAAATTCCTAGAAAAGGAGAATGAGCTTGGTTCACCTCTTGCAGAACTGACAGTTGTACGACCAGGAGAATATGGAGAACTTCTTTGTCCGACAAGAAAAGCAAAGCTGAGAACAGACAGGGGGAAAAAATAAAGGGTTTTGTTCATTCATATTCCTAAATGATTATGAATATTCAAAAGGCATCAACAGCAGGCTCTATTCTCTCAAGTCAAGAATAATTATGTAGTGCCAGAGACCTGGCTTTAAATAAGTCTCAGTGTATTCGCAGCAATTCACCTTTCCTTTCTTCAGGGCATTGTAGACCTCTTTGTACTGTTGAAACTTCTCAAGCTCAGCTTTGACCAGAACCTGCCTGATATGCATCACTTCCTCTACAGTCAGACTCAGACACTCCACCGGGTAGCAAAATTCCTCCTAAACACACACACACACACACACACACACACACACACACACACACACACACACGTCATTACAAGCATCTTGGCATGTAGAACAGAAACACAACATGTGAACACACCGGCCCAAACCACATTACCAAATCACAGGACATGCTTCGTAAACAAAACACAAAATGGATGCGATGCAAAGACATAACAGCATAAAACCCAGTCAGGATGTGACATCCTTCTGAATTATGTTGTTATGTGTTGCAACGTCATTAATACATAAAGAAACTGGATTGTTTTGAGTGGAAATGTATGGTGAGTTCCAATTTCTAAGCTCCCACAATCCTTTATTTAACCCAACACCACATGTTTAACGTCAAACATGTGTTTACACTGTGAACATTTCTTTACAGCATTGTAATGCTATATTTGCCCCATATCCTTGTGTAAATTCAAGAAATATATATTTTTATATAATAAAAATAGCTTTATATGGTGTTTCTAGTGATTGCAATGTTTTTGTGTTGTACAGATCTGTGGTACATAAATGTGGAACACGAACACATGTAGCAGGTGCTAAACCAAATGGTGGTCTAAAATGATCAAATGCAACCGTTTTGCATTGTAAAATAATTTACACAAGAAAGAAAAATAGAATGAGGCAATTATACCACGGTATGAAGGTTAGTAATGGGGAAAAGAGGCTGGAAGTGCGATTTACCTTCTTCTCCGGTGGTGGCTACAACACAGTGCAAGTGAGGAAAGATTCTTAATTAAATCTCATGTACTGGGCATGGCTATAAAATCAGCACTATTACATAAGGAGTCACTATAAATGGCACCTGTTTGAGATTGGCATGGTTATAAGACCAAAAACTATCCATATATACCTTACCCTTATTAATCACCACTTTGAACTTTGGTGTGTGTAGTGCAAAAATACCACATACAATGTAATATATAGACAAAAATACTGCACTAACTCTTACAGTACTTTCATAAGTAAGCATTGTGGTATCAACTACATCAACATGTGCTAAAGTCTGCTTTCCAAGACATGGAATCCAAATTCATCAAGCCTCCACTAATTGTGCTAAAAGTGCATTTTTTTAATGTGTAAAATTACTCACAGCTTTACATAAAAGGGATGTAAAGCACCGTCACTATCTGTATCTCTGTAGTGTTGCAAATATCCGTACCTATATTCCGATTTAAACCTATTGTGAACGTTTTGTTTTTATTAAACATGAATGTTCTGAGATGCTTTTCTGCTCACTACAGTTGGAAAGAGTGGTTATATGAGTTACTGTAAACTGTAAAGGATCATTCCCCTCCTGACCTCTCTCATCAACAAGGCATTACCATTTGCATAACTGCCACTTACTGGCTGTCGCATGTTTTATCACACCATTCTGTTTTAATCAGCAGTATGTAAATTACTCAAACCAGCCTGTCTGATAAAAACAATGATGCCGCGGTCAAAGTGACTGAGGTCACATTTTATTTCCCCATTATGATTTTTGACGTGAACGTTAACAGAAGCTCATTAAAGCTTGATTAAAGTGAATATACTGGAAATGAAAACCCAGACTCTTGCACTCAACTCATAACCTTCTCTGAAATAACATAAATAACGTAATCTGTATGAACGTGACGACTGCGTGTAGAGCAACGTACTAGAGATCTGGAGCTCTGGCGAGAAGGAGGTATGAACGGACGAATGCTGGTCGGGGTCTCCTTCTCAATGGAGTGCCTCCGGTGAGGAGCCATGTGGCCGTCAGGCTGATGCGTGGACAATATGGGGAGGAACCGGGGAGGGGCTGAGGAGAGACAGTAAGAAAATGAATACGGAGAGGAGTAGTAGTAGATCGATTGAAGAGTAGAGAGTGAATATAGAAACCGTACTCTTTTTGCCCTTGACAGAATCTGGAGACGTGTCGTCCACCACGGAAGTGGTTATGCTGGAGCTGCTGATTGATCTGTGTGTGCTAGACTCCTCCTTAAAGGCAAGAACATAGTCCATTACACCACTACCCTTACTAACTGCAAAGAAGACCATGCTACACACAAGATTACACTACTGTCGTTATTTTGCCTTCTTTTTAGCTTGGTGTTTCCATCGGTCATGGGACGCTCGTCATGACTACACATCACAATCAGAGCTGTCTAGTTTGGCCAGACGGCACAAATACAGACTCGCACACTCACTTCAGAGTCGGAGCTTTCTAGCTCGGCCAGTGTTGGTGCCTTGAGCAATTTCTTCCTTTGTGAGAGTGGCTGTGCTCCATTGGCAGGGTTCGGAGAAGGCGGCATGTCATCGGCCAATGCCAGCGTGCTGACCGCAATCTTCTTCCTGGGTGTACCCGGGGTGTCTGTACAAGATATGACGGGACCAAATCAAACACAGGACAAGGACACAGTTGTAGCAAATTACATCTGATGACTCTTTACTATGCTACAAATCTGACATTATGATATAAACTTTTTTTTTTTGACAATACACATACATTTCACACCACCACTGTAATACAACCACAACCAATAAAGACGCAAGGCTTCATACCAACATTCACTCAAATGAATGAATCCATTATTATTTCCCATTTTGTGGAAAATTATATTTCCTTTAATATATTTCCTTCACAGCACAGAAGTAGGAACAATTCATTCAAACCCATGCCTGAATATTGACTTATGACTTAAGAACTCACACTGAACTCATCTCAGCCTTGACAGCTTTAGATTACAGCTCACAAACATATCCATACTAAAGATCGCAAAATCCGACATTCCCATCACGCCATCCGGTACGTGTGCAGAAGCGGTTCGAATTTCATGCGTTCGTGTGTTTGTGATCTTTTACCTGAGCAACGGAACAAGTCCTGGGGAGTGCTGATGCTTTTGCCTGCGCCTAGAAAGGAACATATTCTTCAATATGATCTCACAAACACCAACATGCATGCTTTCCCCGTCTGCGCTTTCGGACCTGTCCAGTCTTGCTTTGTGAGCATTTACACAGCAGGCTCAAGCAAATAAGCACTACACACACAAGGATTTAAGCCAATCTGCCATGGAGTGGGCAGCGTGACGCACTGGGCGAGCACATGAAAGCGCAAACGCAGTCCAGCGAAGGACAGCAAAGAAACAGCAATTCATCAAAAAAAAAAAAAAAAAATGATGGTGCGAAGTGGGAGCCAAATATTACATTAATTCAGAGAAGAGGAGATGGAGGAAAGGAGTCACAGTAAGCAGCCACACTTTCCCACATGTGTACGTTTCGTTGTATATGAGGTCATATTGTTGCTAAAGTAACTGTGTGATGTTATTTTAATGCATCTTATGCAGGGTGCTATGACGGAACTAAGCCCTTCCTCTCTTTCAATTAAAAAAAAAACAAAACAATAAGTTTTACTATCCATATCTTCTTACATGGCTCCAAGTGGATTTTTATTTATTTTTTTACTTTTACGGAACCGAAAACTACCACCAGCAACCGTAAGAAAAAGAAAAAAAAACACATATGAAGTAAAGGCTGGGGCTGATTTCTTTCTAGCCCAGGCTGTAGATTAACATTGAGTTAATCTAAGTCCAGTCGCCTTGAGTCACTACTTGAACGCGTTGAGAGTGTTAGAGTAATCCCGATAATGTAATATAGGTGTGCTGCATTGACCTCTTCCTCATTATTACTCCTGTTCTCTTCAGGAGCAAAGCGTGGGACAGAGTAAAACTAGCAAACCAGGAGGTCTAAGACAACAGTGCCAATTAAAGGATCAGGAGGTAAAACTGGGGTAAAGAAGCCACACTACGTCTTTACCTGAGAAGTCAAAACTCACAGACATGCTAAGTGGTCGCATTGCTGAGCGTTCAGGCCAGCATTACAGGACAAGGAGAAGAAAAGCAATATTGAGGCTGGAAATCATTTACAAAACTGTAACAGCTTTAAGGAATTAACGAAGACATTTTATGCAGCAATTTGAGATTCAAAAGAAAAATACTACGTAGCATTTTTTTCAAATTTCTAACAGTATATACACCTTCAACGGAGCATATTTTAAAATCAATGTGACACCAGACTGCTACAACTGTATCAACAGGATAGTTTATAAATGTAATAGCAGTAAATCAGACAGACTTAATCTTTTTACTGATATTACACATGAAACACCTAAAAACAGCTAGGCACGACTCTATTAAAAAGATATTCATTTTAGAGTAAGGGTTATGAGGTGATATAAAACTATACCGTTGGGAAGCATAAACGGTAGAAACGTGTGTCTTTATCTTTCTTTTTAATTAAAACAAAAATTGCACACTAATCCTACGTTCATATTAGCAAGCACAAATTTCACTTGTGTGTCTTTGTAGTCTGTCCCGTGAGCACTCACTGTTCATCACATTAGCAGATTAGCAAAGTACTAGCTACGATCACCAACGATCTCTGCTACTTCCTTCCAAGTTGTATTTCTCTTCAAAATGCCTCTATTTAATTATTTAATCTAAAAATATTTAATAAGAGCTTGTATAGGAAATGATCAAATAAAATCATGGTTATAAGCTTCTAATCTTGTGCATCAAACAGTAAAAGGCAACTACTTGCAGGAAGGAAGTAATATTTTGAGAGGGGAACTGAAGAAACATCGGACCACAAGTGTCACAGGATTGGTCTGAGCAATCGTTCCAGCCAATCGCTTGGATTTGTTGCTGTACTGCGTCATACCTAATCTGTATAATTTGTCGCATGCTGGAGTGAACGTATAGTAACAGCTCTACGGTCATGAAAGAAGTGAACAAAAATTACACTGGTCATGTCATCAATAGAATCCCAATGATGCCACAGCCATCCATGGCTGGGAGCCAAGCGAGCAGAACTGCTCATGCTGTCTTACGGCGCCGTCTTTCTCTCCTGTCAATCACAGCGACACTAGCCAATCACAGCTGTCTGCGAGTTCACGTATGCGGAAGAGGGCAGCTAACGCTTTCCTCCAAATGTGTTATACTGCCCTGTGACACAGCATGAGCAGCAGTTCGGAAAAGAAAAAAAAGAAAAAGGTGAGGTTGACTAGCGTCACGTGTCTTGGAGGAAGTACGTGTTCGTCTTCAGCCTCCACGGTGGGTAGCTATCGCATTATTGGGGTGAGCTGGATGGTGGGTGGGAATTGGCTGGTGACCAAATTGGGGAGGAAAAACACAACTGCTGATGAAATGAAATTTTTTGAAACGGTTCAGCTGTAACATTTATTTAGTTTTCTAATTAAGGTTCAAATGAAAGTTTAATGCCAGTACAGTTTTTATTTTTAGTTTAGGGCTTATTGATATTCCGTTGGCTTTGAGAATGTTTAAATCCATGTTATACAGTATGTGTGTATGAGTTTTTCAGAGGGGCACGAGGGCTTAGTGGTTAACACGCTTGCCTCGCACCTCCGGGGGTAGGGTTTGGAGCCCCACCTCCTCCCTGTGTGTGTGCAAAGTTTGCATGTTCTCTCCATGCTTTGAGGGTTTCCTCCAGGTACTCTGCTTTCCTCCCCCAATCTAAAGACATGTGCTGTAGGCTGATTGGCTTTTCCGAATTGTCTGTAGTGTGTGAATGGGTGTGAATAGATTGTGCCCTGGAATGGGTTGGTACCAATGGGTGTACCACACCGAAGTTCGCTAGGATAGGCTCCAAGCTCCCCGCGACTGTGTAGGATAAGCGGTACAGAAAATGGATGGATGGCTGTTTGCAAATCTGCTTGTTTAAAGCAGTCGAGAGCAGTAACTGGTGGAAAATACATCATGCACCATGTGTCATGTGTATAACGACAAAAATAAAAAGCCTGAAGAGAAAGCTCCAACTAAACCATGCTCTCAGGAAATGAATGAAAATTACTGCCATTAACAATAATAGGGATTTACCAACTGAGAAAGCAAACAGAATGAAAATCAGATGCTTCTTGTGAGAAGTAATAAGCAGCAATAGAAGGATGGCGCATTTGCATAGAGGAAAGAAGCCATGCCTAAATAACAGACATCCAAGTCTGAGTGGATTGTGAGGCTGCAGCAGAGCCATGAGCAATAGCACACGGTCACACGTACTGTCCAAATTCTCCTTATACACCCATGTCTTAATAAGCATCATGATATTTCCATGGCTACTAATAGAAATTTGCGCGACATTGATACTGGACGCAAGCATTACAGCAGAAAAACAGGAAATGCAATGCACACCTTACTTTTTAAAGAACATGCCAAACACAAATCAAATGTTCTAATGAATTTAGGTTGCGTTTGAGAAACTAATCAGAGGCAATTGCTCGGGTTGTGAGAGATCAAGTTTTATCCCTCCACATTTAAAGCTCTGCTAATCCACCCATATTGTTTTGCAGTAGATCAAAGTAAAAACAATTTAATAAGGCTTTACTTTTGAATCTGGCACATTTGATACTACTGAAAAGGAATGTCACGTGATCATTGCGTCGCATAATTCCCACTGTAATGCTCGCGTTTCACACAATTCGCATCAATTCTTCTCTATACTTTACGTCTTAGCCAAGTTTTGATTATGAAACACAAGAACAAGTAATAAGCTTTTAACATGTCGCAAACATCTGTGCTTTTATGCATGTACTGTTCATTCATTAAAGAATCAGCACATAAACTTGACTGTATTACATTTCATTTAAGGTAAAACATGTGTGGGGTTTGTTTTTAGTTTCGTGGGAGAACACTAACCGAGCCGGTTCCTGCGGATCATGTCAGGAGAAACAGGCTTCAGCTTCCTCTCGGCTTTAATCTCCTCTAGGATTCGCTCATGGAGGCTCGGGGGTCTTTCAGGATGAGGCTTCAGCTTACGGGCTGCGACCTTAATACACATTAGCACAGGAATCGCAGGTCAGATAGGGGGAAAAAACAAACCATGAAAAAGACATTTTAAAGGCTGTGTTTTGGCTGACAGAAACTTATCTTTACAAATATATTCTTGAGTAACTGGTAGACAAGCCAGAGAAGTGGTTTGTAATTTTTAGAGCCTTCTGCTTCCTAAGAGATGAATTGCGATTGTGAAGAAATAGTGACATAGTTCTTCTGTTTCCTTAACTTATTACATGGTGATACAGACTTTTATGGAAAACGAGCAGAGCTGAGGTGCTCTGGGCCAAAAAAATAAATCAGAGCAGAGCAGAGCATGAAATGAAGATACAAGCCAGATCTATTCCATGGCAATATTGCCAATCACAGTGTAAAGGCTGATGTATACTTCTGTATTAAAGCATGATTTCCTGTCTGAGTCATTACACAGAGAGGTGGTTTATGGGTAAGCGTGGCAATCAGAGATACACTGACACGCTCGCATGCTTTCCTTCAAGAAGCCAACTAAGTGTACATATCTACGATGCTTTGTGTCAACCAGCTTTCAAATAAACGCTGACTGGTTGTGTGTTTGGTTGTTCGGTTTGTTCCAAACGTACTCCCTCAACCCCTTTTTGAATAATAGTTCGCAACAGACACTGATGCAAAATGCTTTCTAAAGTATCAGTTTAGACCTAAGAGTGAATGTCTCCTCACATCGGACAGCTATTCGAAATTCGAAAGCACCCAAGATCAGAAACGCTTTTGGTAAGAACTGACTTACTCTCCTTTTGGTTTTGGCTCTTAGCCTGCTATTTTTTCCTCACTTTGTGTCTGTGCACAATGCCTTGACATGCTGAGTCATGCAATTATCCAAATCAGCCAACCATGTAGCAGCAGCGCAATGCATAAAATCATGCAGATACAGGTCAAGAGCTTCAGTTAACATTCACATCAAACGTCAGAATGGGGGGAAAAGGTGTGATCTCAGTGACTGAACTCAGTGGCATGGTTGTTGCTGGTGCCAGATGGGCTGGTTTGAGTATTTCAGAAACTCCTGGGATTTTCACACACACAACAGTCTCTGAAGTTTACACAGAATTGTGTGAAGAAAAAGAAACATGGTGATGAGAGAGTTCAGAGTCGAACAGCCAGACTGCTTCGAGTTGATACTAAGGCTAGAGTAGCTCAAATAATCACTCTTTACAACCATGATTTGCAGAAAAGCATCTCAGAACGCACTGTCTCATGTGACCATAGACTGAAGCTCTTGTCCTGTATCTGCATGATTTTAGCTGAATGGATAAGTTTATGAATGAGCAGGTGCGCAGGTGTTCCTATTAAACTGACTGGCGAGTGTATATTAATAACTTCTTATAGATATTAGCCTGTTTTAACTGATCGCTTTTGATGGAATTAAGCCAAACCTCAAAATAACTCAAAAACTTAAAAACAAGTAGCCTGTGAAAAGTTCAGGGATAAAACATGAACAGCACCAGTGAATGAGCAGAAATGTTATTCTACACATTTTGAAGAGTTGGTAGCTCTCTCCATGGTAGCATTAAAATGTGAAGATTATTACAGGTCCAAAAACATGTTAAACATTTCACATTTTTAATATTGTGTTTGTGTGTACTAACTGGATTCAGAGGAGGTCTGGAACGTATAAACTCCAGTATGACCTCATGTGCACTCTTCTTTAACTTCGGAGGAATGTCGCCATTCACCTGAAACACAGAGAGAGGCAGGGAAATAAGGCACAGGTCAGATCCATCTATCTATATATCTATATCCATCCATCCATCCATCCATCCATCCATCCATACATCTAAAATCAATTTAGTCCCTTAAAAACACGCTGCACAGATGGACAGGTTCGTCACAAAGAGATTTTGCTCAATAGGAAAAGAAAGTACATGTCCTTTAGACCTGTGACCTAACAGGTTTGTCTGCTACACACTCTTATGGTTTGGAGGATTGCACTGTACGTTTACGGAATGAATACAAAAGTATTTCATCCAGACAAACAGCATGACATGACATGACAGATCTCTGCAGGCTATTGTACTTTTACCATTTCCGCTTAATTCATTTCATATTCATTATAGAGCCTCAAACTTTCCTGTAGCAGATACTGTTAAAAAATGTCCAGCCATCATCTTCTGATAAGCTGAGTAAACACTACTCTGGATATAAACACAGAGCAATAAAAGTGAACCGTATTGTTTAAAGGACTCCGCCTCAGCCAGTCACACGGAGAAAAAGTAAAAGTGGCCTTCCCTGTTTGACCTGAAAAATTGAAAGGTCGGACAGTCTGCGCTTACATTCCGAGAACATGAAGAGGACAAATTACAATTACATTTGCAAGCCCAATGTTAAATGTATCGGTAAAATAAACATTTAAATTTGCTTCTACTTGTCGTGGACATGAGGACACATCCAAATACACGAATGTAGGAATATCTTTGGGCAAAGAGGAATAAAATTAGAAGGGTGACCTGATTAATTCATCTTCTCAGCCTATAAGAGCAGAAATTTCTCGAAACAGGTGCATAACAAGCATGATGCTCATAGAGCACCGGCACCGATGGCGCTCCAGATGAGAGGATACGTACGTGCATTCAATACAGAATGGATCTCGTTCAAGAGCTCCTTTTAGAACCAAATGAAATACCTGTATTGGGTTTGACTGTGTTTTCTACAACAGCATGACTCGGATAGTAGTTACAAGCTACGGCAGGTTTATATTAACGCGCTTGTTCTGATACGTTATCATTCGTACAGACGTGTGTATTTGTCGATACGCACAAGTTTTCTTCAAGTACAGGTTTATTTCGCCGTTTCGGCAGTTTGTAACGAAGTTTTCAGACGTGAAAAAGCCTTTAGGACAGAGGAAAATGTTGTTTTTGCAGTTTCTAGGTAACATGACAAACATGACAAGGCATTTTTTGTCTTTAATTAGGAAAGAGAAAAGAACAGAGCGCGAGAACAGGAACTTGTTTCGGGGATGTACGTTAAACACATCTATAAAAGGATCAAAAGTATGACGTGCTGTTCTTTAATATATTGTTTACAATGGAATTGTTGGTATTTTTACTGAGCTCTAAGAGGAATGAGACACTATTAGATGAATAATCATCTAATAATAATCTGCTAATAATCCATTTCAGGGTGGTAACACACACGGTCGGGTATCATCACTCCACCCTGTCGCTGATCAACATTTACGGATAGCTAATTTATACATAGTTGCCTCAGATGGAATGTGAGGTGTGTACGATACGAAATGACCAAAATGCACATTCAAAGGTCAGGAAATAACAGGGTGCTCATCGCCTTGCATACAGATGAAAATAAGACCCGCCAGTCTGAATGAATGAATGAATGAACCACGGAATCGTCATTAAATTTATTATTGTCGATTCTTTTGTCTCACAGAACAAGTTTCTAGCATGACATCAACCTTTGTGTCATTTTTTTTACGTCCGTACTCTGTATATTAGCAACACAATATAACTTTGCTTTCATGAAGTATCAAGCTAAAAGACAGGAAGCACCACACACATACGACGTACGCACCATGACTTTGCGGAGCTTGTAACGCTTTGAGCGGATGTCATCCATGAGCATTTCGTAGGGAGTGAGTTGGTACTCGATGGGCAGTGGGTTGTATTGGCGCTCTTGCACCTTCTTCAGCTTCACACCGTTTCTCAGGTCCCTCATCACTTGCACCCAGAAACAAGCCTGCATGGCACAAGAATGCAAACATCACCCAAAAAAATAAAAAAGGCACATTTTTTGCCTAGTTTTATGTAGAAACGGGTCTATAAACAACTCAGCCAACACCTGACACCTACACACACACGATACAGAGCTATGACTCACTCTAAACCTCTACACCAATACACAACACACTCACATACTGTAGGTAGCACTGAACCCTAGTCTAGTTTCTATATTTAAGCTCGTTGTGGAAAGCATGGTTTTACCCAGTCGTCATTCTGCAGCTCGTTCAGGTCTCCGGCAGGTTCCTCGGGAGTTTTTCCCTCCATGCGCCGCAAATTCTAAAGGGGGGAGAAAAGGAAAAGGCGATCTGTGTGACAGGATTTAGGGATACAGCTTGCCAAAAGGCATTTGTCAAATTACGCATCCTGAGTTTTTGGAAAGTGGGAGTAGGACTGATTGAGGGCTTGCTCACCATTCAACAGTCTGAACTTTTGCGACATAATCGATATGATGTTAATGTACTGTAGCATTTTAACTGCCTGCACTTCTGCCTTGGCAAATAAACCACTGTAGGTCAATTATGAGGGCAACATTAACTGTTGTGGATGATCAACTCCAAAGATTTACCACATCAAATGTATGTGATGATGATTATGAGTGATAAAATATATGAATGTTCTACTGTATTATGATCTCCTAAAGCAGTGGTCCAGAAAAGTATTACAGCGGATCGAACCGAGCACTCAACCTGATCAACGTTTTAAAAAAAAAAAAAAAAAAAAAAAAAACTGGCTGCAATTCAGCGAGTCCATTTTCCTAAAGCTTCCGTAGAAGATCCTCTGCTGCTGCATTTATGCAATTTATTTAACTGAAGGCAGCTCGTTGAAAAAGGGAAGCATTTTCGCAAAATTTCACAGATTTCATTTCTCTTGTCTCAGTAATGAAGGGACAACATGACGAAAACAGAACGTTTAAAGATGACTGGACATTACGGCAACACATCGAATAATTCAAGGCAGTTCATTTCGAGGGACTTTAAGAGCACTCGAAACACATGCGCCAGTTCACTTCAGTACAGGATATAGTTTTCCTACCACAGACTCATGTTTCATCAGAAATACTGCAGAATGGTGAGCATTCTTCACTTCACATCACTCCCACTAAGCGGATTCACAGTGAAACCCTGAGAGACAGAGACTGCCAATTCACTGGCTTCACAGCTCCTCCATCAATATTTAGCATCTCTGCTGTGTCTTTTCTTCTTTCTCTAAAGCCATGGCAGTAGATTCCATCTCGCCCACATGTGCCTCTGGGCTGCAATCCGCATTCGTGATGCAACCCGAAATCGGTTTGCTAGTTTATCTAACGTAGTCATAATATTTGGTTTGAATCACATGGTGGGTCATACATTAGTGATGGCTAGTCATACACTAATCTCCTTACACGCTGGCTATAAACCCCTTATGGTTTACTTTATGGCTGATGTTACGTAAAGGAATTCAATGCGGTCTGATTTCACAAACAAACAAACAAATAAATAAATAAATAAGACTTTTTAAATCAAGTTACTACAATCTTCTACATCCTTCACTACAACTTATATGCATGTTTCAGACAACTTAAAAACAGCATTTAAATGTCCCAGATCACCATAACTACAATTTGTTATAATAACATTAAAATACTTCAGAAACCTTATTATCTTTGTATTAATGTGTAAATTAGAGCTGGGTGTTATAACAATATTATTATTCAATTATAAATATTTATTTAATTCTTCTAAATAAAAAAATTAAATAAAATGTACTTT
>JANDJT010000021.1:18814709-18840866 GCA_024331685.1 Stegophilus panzeri | reverse complement strand
TGAACCCCAAGTTGCTCCCGACGGCAAGTTAGCGCCTTGCATGGCAGCTCTGCTACCATTGGTGTGTGAGTGTGTGTTTATGTGAATGGGTGAATGAGAAAAAGTGTAAAGCGCTTTGTAGAACTGCCAAGGTTAAAAAAGCGCTATATAAATGCAAACCATTTACCATTTGGACGCAGGGATAAGTCAAGGATGGACGAATTTATTACCTAAGCCTCTAGGCAAGTAAAAGCTCCAACGTGCTGCTAAGATCGATGTTTGGTTGCCTAACTAAAAGCTAAAAAAAGTGCTAGCGAATGTAATTCAATAGCATAGGGCCACCTAGTTAGCTAGCTAAGTACATTAATACAGACTTAGGAAATTAAATATGATCATTATCCTTTTGTAACGAGGTTTCTAATGTGTTATGGTGTTTGTGCCATCGACCTAAAGTCGCCAGCTAACGGTTCAGCTATGAGATATAGTGTTCTGTCCTAGCATCATAAGTAACCTGTATTATTCAAGTCTAGCTAGTGTCTTTATTTCAATTTGAATGTGTGTTGAGCAAGCAGGTGCATTGTACGACAGCTTTGCACAAGTGTTTCCACATACCCACATGTTCCTGATTCTGAAAAGATTATCTGTCATCCGTGCACGCTAATTAGGAATGGGCAGTATGCACTATATCGTTACAGCATGTAGTTACATCCATCCATACATACATTTTCTGTACCACTTATCCTACACAGGGTCGCAGGGAGCCTGGAGCCTATCTCAGAGAACTCTGGGATCAAGGCGGGAAACACCCTGGACTGGGTCCCAACCCATCTCAGGGCACAATCACACACATACACAAACTCACACACTACGGACAATTTGGAAATGCCAATCAGCCTACAGCGCATGTGTTTGGACTGGGGGAGGAATCCGGAGTACCCGGAGGAGACCACACGGGGAGAACATGCAAACTCCACGCACACAGGAGGCAGGAATCAAAGCCCCAACCCCAGACGTTTGAAGCAAACATGAAAGTCAATAAAGAGTAGGATTTGTTTTATTTTTTTCTGGTTGAATCAAATTGTCTGCTGGGCAACTAGGAATAATAATGATTAAAAAAAATTAATAGCCCAGACATGAAATCTTACTTGTGACTCCATATTTTCAAATCTGAGGTGTTGTGTCATCCTCAGGGTTTTTTGTTTTTTTTTTATAAAAAAAAAAATCTCAATTCTCAAGACAAAAAGGCACAGGAACACCCTCGCCAGCTGTGCAGTATTTTTAGCCCAGTGTCATGGTCAGTGGGTAAATGATTCAGTGCTATGAAATGGAGAGAAATTTTCCAGCACGCCTGCACAAACTCTAAAGCAGTACTGCTTTCTCTACATAGGAAAATTATAGCTGGGGGGGGGGGGGGATGACGGACCACTTTGTCCCCCATGATCTGTATACAGCAAACCATCCCCTGAGTGGAGGAAAGATCTAGTTCATTCCCAGACACGGCTTAATGCTTTGTGTCATGTCATTTTTCCAGACATACTGTAGTGTGAATTATGAATTATAAAATTCAAAGTCATATCATGTGAAATGCCCAGCCCGAGTCTGCGTGCTGTACAGTCGAGAGAGAAACCAACTGCACCACAGACCATTAACTAAGAAAGAACACTCTGTCTCAGAGAACACATAAAACAAGCTGAGAGAAACTTCTTTCTTCAATCATACAATTTTATTTCAGGGCCTTGTGACTCAGACGTAATGAGTACAGAACAGAAAAACAGAGAAAGAAAGATAGCAACATAAGAGGCAATGACTGAGGGAGGACCATGATGAGATGGGATAAAAACTTTCTGACACTTATGTTTATTTGTTTATTTATTTATTTATTTTAGCGGATAAGTACAGCAAGGTAATTTAAGTCCTCAGAGTCAAGACAAATTGCAAAAATACCAAGCAGTGTAGGAGGAATGCTACCAAGCATTATGTAATCTCTTTGCTAGTCAGTTTCATCTATCCTAGTGTTTCAGTCATGTGAGTATTTGGGACTGAATTTCTGGTTTTGATGCACAATGTGAACGTACCAAGAGGTGAAAGATGGCTAAAACTACTCACCATACTTCAGAGGAGAATAAACGGTACTGTTGATAAAAAATAATTAAAAAAAGGACCTTATGTACCTTGGCCTGAACTGTTGGTTCCACTTAAACTTCAACAGAAAACTTCCCAAATCCCAAATTTGGGTTTTATCTCATACTCGTCCCCTCTCCATATTCAGGAGAGCCTCAAAGCATTAACAGCACCGAAACCCATCACTCTTCACATCCAAGTGGCTAATTGATGCCGGGCTGTTTCATCATGAGGAGAAGAAACTCAATCATCCAACTACTGCTAATGTTACCAGGACTTGCTCCCAAGACAAACTTCCTTGTTGAAGATGCACTGTATATAGCCAAGTGTATTAGAGCAATCGATTATTAGTGTAAATGAAAGTGAATCTTTTTAATGAAGCACAGACAAAATCAGTCATACTAAAGTGCAGTTATGATTTATACAACAGTTAGTTCCGCTTCACTAATTTGATTGGTCGAGCGGTGTTCCAAGAAAGCTTATGTTTAGTATAAAGGCCCGTTCACACCAAGAACGATAACTATGAAGATGACTATTACAATAACTATATCAATGTCCACACCAGCACACGATATCGTTCTGTTTATTCCAAGTTATGTCGTCTGCTGCTTTGAATGCTCAAGCTCTTTAAAGTAGGATGGATTCTGATTGGCTGTCGATGTGTTTATCGTTCATCAGCTAGGAAAAAAAATCGTTCTGAAAGTGATTCCAACGATATCTTTTCTCTGTGCCGTTATCGTTAGAGTTGTGGTGTGGCCTCTGCTTTTCTTTTATATTTAGAAACATTTTTAGAACTATATCTTTATCGTTATCTTTATATTGTGAACAGGCCTCAACCGCACGGTGACGTTTCACTGTGTGTATCGCTCCGCTCGGCTGTGTTCGCCACTTAAGATTCCACTTCCTAGTTCGAAACCGTTACTACAGCAGTGTTAGCGATATCATGAGCAGACGTGGCAAGCGATCCATTTTTCACAAATGTAACGTTTGACTTCAAATTTGACTTAAGCTCATCAGTCAGACGAAGACGAAAAGAAAGAAGGGAAGTCAATTTCACCAGAAGCACTTTGAACATGAATGTACAAATGAGTGTGAGCTACCTAGCCAGCTAGCCGACGTACTATAAAGCTTCTTTGGGATCTGTTTCACTCAACTCAATTCAATTCAGTTTTATTTGTGTAGCATGTTTAACAATGGACATTGTCTCAAAGCAGCTTTACAGAAACATATAAACACAGGATACAGATTTTAAGTGTGTGAATTTATCCCTATTGAGCGAGCCGGTGGCGACAGTGGCGAGGAAAAACTCCCGAAGATGATATGAGAGAGAAACCTTGAGAGGAACCAGACTCAGAAGAGAACTCATCCTCATCTGGGTAACAACGGATAGTGTGAAAGTAAAGGAAAGTTCATTATGGTTTTTATATGAAGTCTTTGTTGAACTAGTCCACTGATCACCAAAGGAGACTTGAGTGCAAAACTGCATGTGGTAATTGCAGTCCCAAGGCCATAGTTGGAACCATAGTCCCAGCAACCACAGCAAGAATGTCCACTCGATATTAATTTCTTGTTTACAGAACTGTTGTATAAAATCAATATCACACTCGCAATTATGATAAAATAAATAAATGATAAATGGCGCACTTATATAGCGCTTTTATCCAAAGCACTTTACACTGTGTCCCATTCACACACTCACACACTCACACTCCAATGGTAGCAGAGCTGCCATGCAAGGCGCTAACTTGCCATCAGGAGCAACCTGGGGTTCAGTGTCTTGCCCACGGACACTTCGGCATGTGGAATCATGTGGGCCGGGAATCGAACCGCCAACCCTACGATTAGTGGACCCGCTCTACCAACTGAGCCACAGTCGCCCCGGTTTTATGCGGTTATACTGAATACCGGCACGGCTGTGATAACCTATTGCTTAACGTTCTAAGCTAAGAAGGTTCCAGTGAAGAGAAACATGTTAAATATTATAGGAAATTTTCATATCAACATATTACAGCCATTAAATCCTAGAAATAATCATGAGGCTACCGTTTTTCCCTCTATTCAGAGACACCCAGCACAATGCAGACACACAGAAGGCCTGAGTTATGTTCACATGACATCACTGCTCAGAGTCAAACTCGGGTTCATCCAGCGCCTCGCCGCATCATACGGCCACTCAGAGAGAAAAATGCTTTTTTTTTTTTTTTTTTTTTTTTTTTTTTTTTACATAATCACCTGACATCATTTCCAGTTAATCGTTCGCATTTTCCCCGGTCATGGGAATGAATGACCACTTCAGTTCGTAGCACTAATATTTCACTAAAGAGTGTACTGCTTCAAAACTGTAACAGAGTAGATATTTAGTCCAGTCTTTGTCTGGGCAGGAAAAAGAATGGATTTGAAATTTTCAGCTGTAATCTCCATTTTAAACCATTCATTCTCTACCAAACCCACACTCTGAGTAGTTCCAGGGTTCAAATTATATATACACACACACACACACACACACACACACACACACACACACACACACACACACCAGCGTACTGCTCTACTTCGACTATTAAGTTAGCATGGCTGTGCTTTTACACTGAGTCAGCTGAGAAATATACACAACAGTATGAGCGTATGGGATCTTCGCAGAGTTTAGCCCATTTGGACAGAAACTATCTGACCAGCGGGGTGCAAATTGAGTCACAAGACTGCTGTGTTCTGGATATTTGAACCAACAAAAAGAAAATAAACACTGGAATGTGATCTACAAAAACGTTTTAAAGGTGCATTAGGCGAGATTTGTTGAAATTTGTCAAGAATAGGTCGGTTATGGACGTAGAGCCAACCAGGATTTGAATGGGTTTTTTTTTTTTTTTAAACTCCTTGAGCCCACCGCCATTTCCACAGATGTACACAAAGCTCCGCCCCCAGAACCTCTGGCTCAAGTAGAGTTACGCTGCACTTGAGGCATATATTTGTAAGTTGCAAATTTCTACAAGTTATGTAATTGCAAGTTATAACCGATAAAAACCACTGAAAACGCCCCCTCGATTCAAATTTAAACTCAACAGTCTTCTCAGCTACCAGTTCCTTCTCTGTTTAAGGAGCGACGTCAAATCAGTATGGCCGCTCACAACGCAGTATTGGCTTTAGATCAGTTCATACAGACATAGTACTAATCACGGTCTTGAGAAGGTAAATCATCAACGTTAGAGCTGTCACTAACTTTACCCAGCTAGCTTGTTGCTAAGATATTCGCTGTTGTCCACTGGCTAGCTTGATGCTAAGCTACACGCGATTGTACTGCATTTCGAATCCAAAGTGTTGCATAAATGTTTGAAGTTCACTGTGGTAGGCCAGTACAAATAGCTGCTCAGGCCTGTAACTGTATATATGCGGTTAAGGAAGCTTTTTATGAGCTTTACTTGCTCTGACAGAGCAAACAGAAGCTTTAAGCACCAGTATTAGCATTATTAGCATTAGCATTGCTAATGCTACACACTAGGGCATTCAACTGCTTGAAAAAAAAAACAAAAAAAAAAAACAACAACAACAGTGGACCTATTAGAAAATGCTAGAATACACATAGTGCATAGGAAAGAAGTGTTGCCTTGGCTGACATCTCAAAGTTCAGAAAGGGGGGCACTGCTAGTGCACTTATAAAGGCGGGGGGGGAAAAAAAATCAACGAGCCCAAGAGGAGAGATTTTGACAGCGTGGCACAAATCCACACTCGGCTGAGCTCCTTGAATGGTATTATGTAACAGTGGAGTGGATGTTTGATCCCCTCAAGGATGCCTTACTGTCCCACATACAACCGAAATGGTACGGACAAATTCTCAGCCAAGCTTTTTTATTCAACTCCACAGGACCTTTCAGTTCTTACACAACCCCAATGATACAGATCTGCTCTCTGTTGTAACGAATATCTCTTTCCGCCTCACCTTGAGGTGACCAAACCGGAGTCAAAATCTGTTCATCTCTTGCTTTTCTGCAAACCCCAGTTTCAATTTTATAACAACACAAGTTAAAATATGGATCTGCAAATTAAAAATGACAATTTTAAGTCATTCCTAAAACTTGGGGATTGATGGGGTCAAGAGCCAGAGATTAAACACTCAATCAAACTGGCTACATCCTCTGAGAGGGGGAGGTGAGTGTGGGCTTCCGAAACCTAAACCTATTTGTCTCACTCCACTGACGCTAGCCCTGGAGGTCCTCTGGGAAAGAATGTGATGGCTTTATGAGATTGACTCCTGGCCAAACCTCCACAATCCACTCAATATAAACGCACCTTAGTTCCATAATGAGGCTTGAGTAGTCCGTGTAACCAAGGGTGCATTCCTACTAGACTCAACAATGAATTAATACCCTGCTGAAAAACCCAGCTTGGTCTGCCCAGCTACCAAAAAAACAGGTCAAGCCGGTGGACCATCTTTGCCAGCTGAGAAGTTTTTAGGTATTTTCCAGCTTCCTTATGACTGAGAAATTGTCTAACGGCCTTAATGTTACTCTCTGAAGAACAACCTGTCTACAGTGTTGCATTGGTAAGAGTAATTCAGAAACTGTTTCCATCGATCAGCACTTACCAGCTGGGATAGAGGGTCTACCAGCTTGAGCAGCATAGTCCGTATTTTGGCAGATGGTACACCTGGTCAATCCAAGCTGGATTTTTCAGCATGGTACAAGATGAGAGATGTGAGACGAATTACACCAGGAAACAATCACTACCTTCAGACCACACAATACAACTTTATGTTCATATCAAATCATAACAATATTGTTATTAGGCTTATTAAGATTTACCATTTTACTAAAAATTGCAATTATCACCCAGAACCAACAGTCTCAAAAAGACAGGAAATCCACCAGAATTTCCACCATTTCAGGTTTAAGGAGATTACGGGAAGGTATCATAACAACATTACAAGTGGTGCAGGCAGGAACTACTTGCTGGCAGTGGCAATCGTGAAAAGTCTGTTTGGTGGTGGATTTTTAGGTGATTTTACAGTAATGTGCAGGAAACAGTAAAAAAATTCCCACAACAGTACATTTTCACTATATTCCTTTTACAATTCAGTTGTTTAATGTCCACACAGAAAACATTTTCACTGTTGATCTGCTGCTTCTGAAATAGTTTGAACACGTCTGAATACCGAATGATGCAAGAGACAAAAAAAAAAAAAAAAAACAGCATATTTAAATCAGTTTCTAATCATCACCACCATTAATATTACTCATAAAGGGATCAATTAGTCACTTTGTTGCTGTAGACCTTTTTTTAAAAAAATCTTTTTTTTAAAATCTTTTTTGGGTTTTTTTTTTTTTTTTTTTTTGGGTGGGGGTTTGAATTCTTTTCAGGTAGGGCATTCATAATAAATATAGTCAACTGATGTTAAATATACGCTTGTCTAATGTTAGCTGAGGTGAAATTTATATTGATGGACCTTATTTCATATTGATGAACTCAAAAACTCTTGACGGACAGCGAGGACACCCCACAAGTCCAATTGAGAGCATGCGAGATCGGGGAAGGGGGCGGGGCTTCTAGGTGGTGTCAGTTAATATCAGAGTTCAAAACACCTACACAAAATGTTTCCACATTCGTATGTCGATCGGCTCATTTTCCATTTCACTGGTGAGGAAAAGACTGCTCTTTTGGTATATTTTAGTAATAACGCCTACTTGCATACTCTAATGTTAAATTGCAGAGCTTCTGCAAAAAAAAATGCAGGAGTCTGGTAATATAATATAATATAATATAATATAATATAATATAATCAGAAAAAATGTCTTTTTTTTATATTGTTGCAGTGTAAGATTGTGTAGAGCTGATTAAATCATTATATTGCACAAGCCTAACTGCGAATACCATTTTATTTAAAAAAAAATAAAAATAATAATAATAATAATAATAATAATAATAATAGCAACAGTAATAGCATAGCTGACCCTTGACCTCTGAATCAAAAGGCGGTTTATGAATTGGAAATTATAGACCCAAGACTTTGTTTTATATGTGCTCATGATTGCTGAAGAAAGGGAACTAATCTGCAAGTCGGGCTCAGTGAAGAGTGAAGGGTTCAGGCTTGGCCTTCACACACCACTGCCTCACATCACAGCCACTGACATGGCCGTCTCTCACCTTAAACTCCAGAGGACTGCTATCACACACCAAAACCTCAAAGCTGTCCACAAACAGACCAACACAAACTCAGAATTAAAGATCATGTTTGCTTCCAAGTCAGCGCCCTTCCTCAGAACTCCCACTGTTTAATGAATGGCCATATTATTTTAGGATATTTTCTTGTGGATATAAACACACAATGGTTAAATTTGTACTAAGACAACACTGCTTGTACTTTTAATTCACACTATGTGCATCACACAAGCGTATGTGACCCAGTATAATCGACGTCATCCTTACTCACAAACACATACGCGCAGTCAGCTGAGAAGGCATTCAGATCTGAGGTGAAAGAACTAGGCTTTGTGCAGTTTTAGAGCAAGCCTCTGAGGATGAAATGACAACGGACCATGCCAACCTCCTAGCAAGCAAGCCGATCATTTTAACGTTAGTCTCGCAAGGCAGACTTCTTGCTATTACTAGAGTCTGGTAAGGACGGGCGAACACGACCGCATTCTATCCTGTCTATCTAGAAATCGCGTGGAAATCTCGTGTGGTCGCGGCTCACATCATGCGAGAGGTCTTACAAGTGGAGCCGAGCTGCTCATGTGTAGTTTACACCCTTCCGAACATATTTAAACATGTCAAAAATATTCGAGCACTGTCGGCTTGAATGCGTATGGTGCGTGCAGTTGAACGAGCCGATTTCAGCGGTCTATTTGAAGTTGACCAATCAGGAGGCGAGGAAATCCACCAAAGAAGAAAGACGAAGACGGGACATGTAATGTAATCACGTCGAACAGGAAAACTCATCTATTACAGCCTCGTTGTGTTTATACTCGCGTTTTTGCAAACTATTCCAACTCAAAAGTTTCCAACTTGTAGATTTCCAACAATTTATAGTATTTTCCAATGGTAGTGTTTGTGTTCTTAAAAAAAGATTGAAAGAGTAGTCGGAAGCTTAGCGGTGGTGACGCTGAAGTCACGCGAGCATGGTGTAGTTCGTTTTTACTTCTGGCGATTGTATTTAGGCTTCAGAATTCAAGTTTGTGTTCATTTGAGAAGATTATCTTGATGTTTAAGAATCATAAACTTTTGTTGGTCACAGAGCTTATTTTCTGCAATAATCCAAAATCCTATTGGCTTTTTGTCGCGGGAACCAGGTGATGCTAACTTCCGGGTTGGCCTACAAAAATACATCATCCCTGCAGCGCTTTTTTTTTTTTTTTAAATAAATGCCTCGAAAAATGAAACGATTTTCAAATAAACTGGATTTGAAATTTGAATTTGGCTCACGACCTCAAGACTTTCAGAACTCGCACTGTGTACGGCCTCCCTAACTCATCGTAGTCAAGAACCGTGCATTTTTACAGAGTGATGGTAAAATGTTGCTACAACAAAAAAACAGATCCAAATACAAACAACCAAGAAACAGTGTGGTGTACTATGTTTATATAACATCTTCTGTAGCAAGATTCAGATAGTCGTACAGCTCCGTATACAATATACGTTAGATGCTCCACCCAAAGACCACTGCATACTGCACTTCATTTACGCATCTTTAATAGTCGCTTTATCATGGTCAGGGTGGAGCAGGATCTGGAATCTATCCCTGGAACACTGGGTGGGAATACAATGTGATGGGAAGCCAGTCCATCACATGGCACTATGCAAACAAACATTCACACATAGGGGCAATTTAACATAGACAGTCCATCTACCAGCATGTTTCTGGGAGGTGGGAGGAAACCAGAACACTCAGAGGAAACACACACAGACATGTAAGAAGATGCATAACTCTGTACATTAACCTGAACTCATGAAAGAACCAGGAATCAATCAACAACCATTGTGAGCCCTGACCTCAACCCCACTGAACACCTTTGGGATGAACTGGAACATCAACTGCACCGCAGACCTCCTCAGCCGACATCAGTGGCCGAACTCAATAATGCTCTTGTCGCTGAAGATAATTCAAATCATACAAATCCCCACAGCCATGCTCCAAAATCTAGTGGAAAGCCTTCCCAGAAGAGTGGAGGTTATTATAACAGCAAAGGGGGACTAAATCTGAATAGCTGTTCAGTTAAGCACATATGGGTGTGATGGTCAGGTGTCCACAAACTTTTGGTCATATATTGTATCAGCATTGCTTTGAGTTCTGGTGCTTTATGGCATTTTAAAGGATTGGGGGGGTCCTCGAACCTGAAACTCCTGAAAACTGGAAACCTGATTCTCTTTGTCTGAGCACCATAGCAATGGACTCTTGGTGCTTTATCCACTTGTTACTGCCAGATGGACACTGATCTCAGATCAGTTGCGTCTTTTCTCTCCAGAGAGTAATGGCTGGCATTATCGTGGGAGAGCAGAGTCTCAGATCAGCAGGAGGCTACCTATTGCATAAGCGCTGTCTAACAGAACAAAAAGTCCAGCATTCACACATTTTAGCTTTTGAGTTTGTTCAGAGAGAAAGCTATTGAGGTGAGGCCAACAATCCAGCGTGGCTGGCCATTCATCTGTTTGTAAGACGCTCGGGTTCCAGCTAAGTTCATGGGGAAAGTGGGTCAGCTCTTTACATGGTGAACACAGTCTTACCGAAAGACAAGATGGTACCAGGGAAGGATGAATCACACCAATCCTGCATTCCAATGCAATGTTCAACACTCTGTCTCATAACTCGTAATTCAGAACACTAAGAAGTGAGAATCTACATCGCAGGTAGCTACTTGCAGCACAAGAGGAGGAGGGTATTTCAGGAGCACACATGCCCTTGGCAGGAAGTGATTTCCTTGGTGATTTACACAGTACATTTCCTTTGACCTACAGTATGTACAGGTCCAGATCAGCTTTCTAACTAACTATCTTGCCACTTTTTGGCTAAGTAAAGTAACAAAGGTATGCTGAAAAGCATGGGGTAGCTGAAGATATACTACTAAATGTTAATGTAGTCCAAGTTTGGATGGGGTTAAATTTACATGGGGTCCTGGGGTGATTTCCTATTTCACAGGTTCTCCTCTGTGATTTTATTTTTGATATCTGGGTCAGCCATAACGGTGTTTTTCTTTGTCCTCCTCTGAGAAAAAGGCAAGCTGAATTCCCTACTGTTTTCTCCAAATTCAGCAGTCGATTGATCATTTCATGTCCATGAACTGAAGAGGGCTTTGAGTGAATGTACGTTGTGATGATGTCCCATGATGCATCTTGGCCCAAAATCTGGGGAAAATCTTTGGTGGTCATTTTGAAAAATTCCAAGCGCCTCAGAATATCGTGGCGTTTGCTTGATTTTGCATTGATTGACACGATTGCAAAATTGCAAAATCCTGGAGGGACTGTATGACACAAAAAAAACCCAAACATTTTAAAAGTCAATCAAAGTATTTTCTTTGCAGATGTCACCTTGGATTGGAAAATACAACCCGCTCGTCCTGTGGTCATTTTATTGCTGACAATTTTATTGGGAGAGTTTTATCACTAAGGAAATGTGTAAAGATGTATTACAGTCGTCCCACTTCTAAACGAATCCAATCCGAACAGGGTTTAAAAGTTTGAGAAACTTGAGAACGCTATGGAGAAAATCCTGTTAGGAGAGATGGCTTGCTTAAAGCGTGATGCAACTCTGTGCCATCACATGAGCCGAGACGGGAAAGGAGACAGAGTGTCCGAGAGAGTTAGCAAAGAAGGAAGAGACGAGAGCATTACCGTACACACACAGGCGGGGTGAGAAGAAGGATGTCTTGGCATGAAGCTGTAATCATACAGGGTTTTCACAGACATCAGTCAGAGCAAACACTTTAGCTGCCACTTATTCTTATGCGTGACTGTTTTTGGCAAACATTTACTAACTCTCATGTCCATGCACGCTGATCTATGGCAGAATGCTTGCTTGAGCACTGCGTGAATGCAGCAAAGAGATGAATGATGATCGAGTGTTTGTTTACCGTCGCAGCAGTTGGCAAACAGGTCCACGTGATGAAACACGTTATCTACCTACATGCCAAGTCAGTGAGTGATAACACAGTAAAGATATTCATACTTATTACTTTTACTTTTCGCTCTGCTGTTGTTGTTTTTCTGAAAGAGACCACATACGCTTGTGTGCGAGTTTGTGTACGAGAGTTGCTTTGTCCCATCTGTTCTTTCTGGATGCTTCTCAAATCTCACATATTCCAACATTTTGCAGTCAAATATCAGATCACATAATCATAAATTCATTAGCTAGCACACCAGGCAAGTCAAAGCTCCAGTGTGCTTGATCCAAAGTCCAACTAACCAAGATAAAACGCAGCAACTAACATAATTTACCGCAAAAGTATGAGGAGATGGTTATTTACAGTAATAAAGACTTGGATATCTTGAAGGGGCAACTTTATAAAACCAAAGCTTTTCTCCTCTGCTGATGAAACATCATCAAAAAGACATTTTAAAAGTCAAATAATTTGTGTGAATTAATCGAGAAATAAAAAAATTAATCGTCTTAAGTGTGGATTATAAATTAGAGCAAATATAATTTGTCAATGCCGAGTTCTCACAAACTCAGCGAGAAATGACAAATCTTTTTCCACGACTCGGCTCTGCTTCTTGTTATCGAAGTGAGAAGCCTATATGTTGCAAGCGAAATCGTTCAACCTGGCTTTTTGTTGTTGTTGTTGTTGTTGTTTTTTAACCTAACAGTGTTGGAATTAAATTTGCGCCAAAAGTATTGAACGTAACTTTTCAAGAAATGGACAAAAATTTACGACGAGAAAGAAGAAAAACACTCTGACTCTGAAAGCTTAGCGAACTAAGCTTCGTTTTCGCTAATCATGGTTCATGAATGCGCTGCCAGAGTTTTCATTTACGCTTTCAAAGTTTTCATTTACATGTGGGAGGGGCTTAACAGTGATTTACCTTCATTGGCTAGTGAGATTTGGATCGACAGCTCAAGTGTCCAGCTGAGGAGGAGGAGGATGACGACAATGCTCCGTGCCGCTCCCAAGAGCTCGTCTCGAAAAAAATAGGCGTATGAGACTGCTCAAACCTCAAATATTAATTAAGAGCTAATATACTAAGTAAGTAAGTAATTTCCACTACAAAGAATAAAAACTATAACTATTACAGAGACCCACATCCAGAACGCTCACCAAAATTCGCGACACTGAGATCCAAATCTCACTAGCCAGTGAGAGTAAATCGCTGTTAAGCCCCGCCCACATGTAAACAAAAACTCTGGCAGAAGGAAGCTTAGAAATCTGTTAACAAAGAACGCTGTTTACTTGATTTTTGCCATCGAGCTCACTGTTTTCAGTTTCAGAATGTTTTTCTTCTCTCTCACTGTATATTTTTGTTCATTTCTTGAAAAGTTACGTTCAATACTTCTGGCACAAATTTTATTCCATAGTGTTGGGCCTGAAAACAGATTTACACACGGCACTGTGTGGTGCAATACTACGTGCCAGTGAAAATTTCACTATTGTATTGCATTCTACCCAGAAATACCCAGAGACCTATACGCTCTCACATTATAACATATTTCAGTTGTTGGTTAAATAAACGACACAAGATACAAAAATCTTTGTTTTTAGGTTTGTAACAATATTTTTGTGCTGCACTGCAGTCACTGTTTTCACATCCCTTCATATTCCTAGTTCTGAAAAGATTGTCTAACATCCGTTCAAACCAAACAGCAAACGGTGGCATTCGGAAAACCAGCGCCACATTGCCGAGATACTCTATTTGTTGAAATCTTTATTAAAATAAATAAATAAATACATACATAACCTAGTGACTGTTATATCAAGACTAAACTTACTGAAGCTGATTTTTACTTCACTAGTCTAACAAACAGAGATAGAAAAACTTGTGAAAGTGTCCTGGATCATACTGTAGTTTCAAAGTTCAACGCTTTTCTTACTAAACTGAACTGTTTACAATGAAGCTCAGAACACGTCTCCAAAAGCACAGCAGCAACGAACGAACCCAGAAATCTAACACATGCTCTGGCGTAGCTGTCAGTCTGCATTGCATTGAAACCGTCACGCCAACCTGGAACAACTGGTTGATAATGGCTAGCAAAGAAAGGTGAAGTAAAGCAATTAGGTCGCCATAGACGCCGTACGAACGCACACAACATAGCATATTAATTGCCTCTGACTAACGTTACACCTTCGACGTCCTCCCTGTAAAAGGTGGCTGAAAACTTCATTCAGGAGGAGCATTTCAAGGCAAAGACTTTTAGCATGACTCAACGGTTTCACTTAAAAAAATAAATGTTTAGGGAAACGGATGACTCACCTCTGTGGAGGAATTATGCGGTGTGTATTTATCTGCAAAAGAACAAAAAAAAAAAAACAACAGGTGTTTAATGAAATATTTATGAACAGAGTGCTGATCTTTTATCTGTCACAAAGCTAAATAAAGGCGTCTACATGATGGAGGTTCCTACAGAAGAGATTCCCTTTTACATAATGGGAAAGTGAGAGGGGGAAAAATAGCAAAGTGGTGTAATTGTGTAAATCCTACACATTACTAAGTACAGTCTGGTCTAACAAGTACACACACACACACACACACACACACACATCCTCATGTTTCAGCCCTCTTTTTAATGGCACTTGTGACAAAATGTTTGGGTAAGGGCTGGATGACTGCCCAAGTTTCTTTCAGCCTCCAATGAATAAACCCAGTGTCACTCCAACGGTCACTTTCACCCTCTGAGACTCCAACAAGAAAAGGGTACAACAACAAAATTCCAAGTGCTTAGTGTGAATCCGGTATCCAGTTATCAGTCCGAAAACCGGTAATGTTACTTTTCAGACAGCGGTTTCGTAAGGGAGACTTAACAAGCTGCTCCAATTCCCCTTCACTCAAAACATCAAAAATGATCGCTTAATTAAACCCTGAACACTCTTCAAGAGGCTCAGCTGACAGATAGAGAACGATCTGAGATGTGCATAATGGGATAGCTTAATTATTTATGAAGCAGATGATTCCAGTCACACTGCCGCAGCAAGGAAAATACAGCTAGTGTGTTTGGGTAGGGGAAATACACAACACATTACGATTCACTGAATTAAAAGAAAAATGAGTTTCATTGCAAACAGGACTAACTGAAACAGAAAAAAAACAAGCTCTGCTTCCTAGGCACCAATGCTTAACTGAGTGAATACTAACCAGAAAGTTAAAAAAAATAAAGCCTGGAGACATGCTAATGCAGCGAGACTCATTTTACTCCACACTCAATCAAGAGATTTTACACTCTTTTAATGGTTGGATCACTTCCAACTTGAGTTAATCATCATGGAAACTGTTCACCATCGGAAATTTCATTCTGAAAGTTGCGGTGTGCTGCCAGCATGCAGAGATCTGTACACTAAACGGTGGTAAAAGTGGCTTGAGCTAGCTAAACATATACAATTGATAATTATTCTAGATAGTAAGCTAAAAATCTACTTTTTTATCTATTTTTGGAAGGAGTCTCCAGTGTCAGTCCAAGGTAAAGCTGGAACTTTGCATTTTTTTTTGCAGTTTCTCAGTGAGCTACAGAAGAGATTGCTGGGAAAACGATTGTTTATAGATGTTCTAACGCAAGTAATAAGAGGAACTTGTTTTGCGGATGATCAACAATGTTAAACGTATCGGAGAAAACTGACAACATGACGGTCTTTACCAGTCCGTACAAAATTTTAGTGGTGCTTTTTGTGATTGTTTCAGCCAAAAATGATTGATTTTTGCTACGGTTTTTTTTTTTTAAAGCTTGCGATGCAAATTGCAGAGTTTTTTTGTGGAAAACGATTTGAATTAGCAAATTGGCGAGTGCACGAAATTGTTTTGCACGCTCTTTTGTATTGATGTTTGTTGGTAAGTGAGACCTTTTTAGCTATTCTCATGTTCGACGCACGTGAATCGAAGAGGGCTTTGGCTGAACACACGTTGTGATGATGTCACATGACGTGTCTCGGCCCGAATCTGCGGAAAATCTGCGGTAAATTTGAAAATTTGCAAGTTTCTCCGAATGTTGCAGAGTTTGTTGATTTTGCGTTTATTTCTGCAGTCGCAAAATCCTGGAGGGACTGCTTTATTTTTATAAATAAAACTCTTGGCGCTGACAAATTTCTGTGGTATAAGAGGAAATAAAACACTTCAGGATGTGCTGCTACTGGAAAATAATCGAGGGCAGTAACAGTAACTCGGCTTCTCATCAAGCCACCATCACCACCACCACCACCACGTCATGGACGACAACATACGTTTACATGCACATATTACGATATTAATCTGAAATTTGACAATATTCTGATCACTATTGAGTCATGTAAACGCCTCAATCCGATTGCCCGATTCAGATTAAGACAATATTCTGATTCCCCAAATTCCGATTTGGAATATGTCTGTTTTAATCTGAAATTTATTGCATGTAAACACCTTATTCAGAAAATCCACTGAACAAAGATATATACGCATGCTCAGTCCGAAAGGAATTATGGGTGCTAACAGATGCTTAGCTCTCGGCTAGGTATTAAGGAATGGCAACTCAGGCATACTTACAACAACCATGTATACGGGAATATTATGATGCCCGTACGCATATAAACATCGTATTCGGAATACAGCTCCAACCCGAATATAGACCGTAAACGGAATTCAATGTGCATGTAAACGTAGTTATTGTTTATTCTTCTATAACAGCACTCACCAGCATGTTTTATTCCTTACACAAATGAATAAATGCAATTCGTTGCAGTATAATAAGTTGCTGGAAGTTGCAGTCTTCAATTTAGTTGTGAAGAAATCACTAGCATAGTGTCTCTAATGTTCCAAGTGATAGGCAAATCATTTGTTTAGAAGCTACGGACAGAACGGTGTGGAGCAAATGATTCGATTTTGCTCTTAACGGTTTTTTTTTCCTTTGCGATTTAATGAGAAAATGTAAAATGCTTGTATTTTTAAGAGGAGATCACTACCAGATGGTTTCTAAAGCAGAAAAGAGATCGGGTTAACCCATGCTTATAGATTTGGGGGAAGGGGGTGAAATGGTCGAATCAGCAGAAAGACACAATTACAAACACTACTTTGAAACCGGAACCCTGGGGCGATGTTGGGAAACATGAGATGGCATACATTTCAAAATTTGGGGGGTTGGGGGGGTTGGCTTTCTATACAATACACACTGTATAGATTAATAAAATGAGCAGTGCTACCAACAAAAAAAGGTTTATACTGTCTTTGATTATATAAGTAACGAAGCTAATGCGTATTATAATTATTACTATCCCTATTTCATTAGAATGGGAAGCATTCAGCCTTTTCAGCATCTCTGTATCCATTCATTGTCAGGGTCAGGTCTGAAGTGCATGTCCAATTTCCTGAGATTGTGAGATTGTCAGACATGCAAAGAGATGTGTCATGGAACAATTTAGCATTTCTTTTGTAACGATAAAGCTTGTGTTGCTTGTTTACCTGCGTTATTTTGTTAGTAAGTGTAAACAAGAGAGATATTTTGCTACCATTGTGGATTTGCCACACAGCATGGACTGCATGCTCCTATTGTTTACAGTGAGAAGGAAAACAGAGGGCAACGTTATTTTTTATTTATAATTATTTTCACATTTCCACTTATTCCTTAAATGGAAAATATACTACTTCTTATTCTTTAAAACGAAGAATAAAAACAAACAACACACACACAAACATACAAAAGCCTGTAATATAGAGTACACTGCAATCCTGTATCCTATACTTTATACTGCTATGCAGCCGACACCTTGGCTGAATCCCAATCGCTTTATTCATCCCTATACAAGTGCACTACAACGCCTATGGGACAGTATGTTCAACCCCTATGTAGTGCACTCCAATATCTAATTTGAGGTTCAGCCCGTATATCTTCCTAACGTGGCAGTATTTGTTGAGAAATGATGGAGCGTCTGGTAAACAAACAACAGAACAAACTACAGTATGCGTAATCGTTCGTTTTAATCCCGATAACGCATTGAACTCATTGTAATTACACTGATATATACTGTATGATGTACTGTATACTGATTTACCTGAGCTGCCCCTGTGGTGTACTTTAACAGTTCCGTCTTTACAGATCCATACATCGCCTGGTCCTTCAATCCTCTTGGCTACATCCAGACCCGATTGGGATTGAGACTGGGATTGGGAATTCCGTCTCCTGCGTTTAATCTGGCTCAGAAACTGACAACACTGATAACAAACTGCCCACGCTTGTTCTTCATTTATCGGCTGAGCGTAGAGGGTTAAAATTTCTTCCAGACAGAGGACATCTCCTTCCCCAGAGTCCACCTCGGTGTCTCCATCTCTGAGAGCCGCGGAGGAGATTAACGTTACCGCTCCGTCTTCATTCCCAGGCGGTCTGGCCATTATTTATTTATTTATTTATTTATTTATTTATTTATTTATTTAATCACACTTCCAGAGTCTTCTGTTTGTTTATGACAAAAAAAGTAAGCATTAAATAAATAAAATATAACCTCCTTTAGAGAGCTGGAGCATCTTTCTTCCGCGCCACACACTAGATCCACACCGCTCACACACACTTTCCATTCAGCTCCAGCGCTCTGTGTGTGTTTTGCTTTCGTGTTTCTCTTCAGCAGAGCCCGGGTCATATGACGGATTTTAGTCCGCGTGGTCCTAAAAGGAGTCCATTTCCGACATATGAGCACAAGCCAAGGTGTGGCAGCGTGACGTCACGACTATTTATTTAATTGTTTGTTTGTTTACACGTTTCTTCCTTTCTTTCTTTCTTTCTTTATTGACACGTACTGCTGCGGTCAGGGCCAAGTGGGCACTGGGAAGGTTTTTATCAACCAGTATTTAGCGATTTGAAATCTAACCAGCAAGGTAAAAGACAGCTTTAGAAACCTCAAATCACGCTGTTATTTTCTTGCTGTTACTTTTCACTATGAGCGCCGCCGCCATGTTGAAGTGACGTCACAGAATCGCAACCAGGAGAAGTCGGACATGCGCATTTCATTCTTTTGCACTATTTAGTTGTTCCACAAGGTGGCAACAGTGACCCAGGGCTGTTGATTCTCAAGGTAGTTGAAGAATAAACAGAAGAGACGAGTGCAGGTTAGAAAGTATCCACATTTGTATAATTCTAACATTAAAGAGTATAAGGATTTGTATACGGGTGCTAATCGTGGCAAGAGATCGCCCAAGCATTGTTCTTCGTGTTGTTGTTATTGTTCTTCGTTGTCATCCTTCACACCAGAAGACCTGCTATATTGCTCTGTACTGACTATTGTAGGCCAGGAGGGGTAGTGCAAGTTGTCGTAATGCGTATGCATACGTGTACTGTGTACGCATACGTGTCAAATGGAGTATACTTTGAAAGGCTATGTGTACGACTGTGCACATATGCTAGCGTACGCGTAAAAAACAAAGTATACCAGAGGCTTTAAGCTCAAGAGATAAATAACAGCGTGTGGGTTTTTTGGGGTTTTTTTTTTTTACGAGCATAAAGTTTTTAAGCGAGGTGGACTTCTGAGTCTCTGTTTATGTTTGAAATATGAGTGGGTGATACTTTGAAATTTTAAATGTTCCCTGCTGAAAAAAAAACAATAGAAACCATCATAGTATTATAATGGTTTTAATGGCTATAATGGGAATTGTATTGGTTTTAATGGAAACTGTAATGGTCCCTGTGGGTGTCTACTGGTAATTTGTTGCATTCTATTGGTGGCATGTTATGTCTAGTGGATACCATTAAGGACCAATAATGTTAATGGTTTTAATGGTTTGCTGATGGTTTGTAATGGTATTTGTAAAATGTCTGTGATGGTTTCTATTGTTTTTTCATTTTCTTTCTGCAGGATTTTTTATCAGACCGCTCTTTCATCTATTTTTCATCGCTATTAACAGTGAATTATCACATATCTACTTTAACAGTAAATTAAGCGATAACCAAACAACACTTTAATTCCAGTTTATGTAGACATCTTATAGTGAGTATTTATTTTATTTCCAAAATTGGTTAGCTGAGTTTGTGTAAACGCTCTAATGTTGGAAGTAGGAGGTTCCCAGTTATCATGAATCGATATACTGCAGTCCACTGTACACGGAATTCAGAAAACGGGTCAGTGTTGGCTTAGTGGTTAAGGCTCTGGGTTACTGATTGGAAGGTCAGGGGTTCAAGCCCCAGTACTGCCAAGCTGCCACTGTTGAGCCCTTGAGCAAGGCACTTAACCCTCTCTGTACTGTATCATGGCTGACCCTGCACTCTAGCTTCCTGACATGCTGGGGTATGTGAAGAAAAGAATTTCACTGTGCTGTAATGTATACGTGACCAATAAAGACTCATTATTCTTAAAAACCCAACCTCCTATACGGAAAAATGAAACAGTCGTCCTAGTCAGGAAATTATGTTGCAAGCTAATCTTTTACTAGAATTTAATGCCATTAGCAGTTATCCATCCATCTTCTACCGCTTATTCCTTTTCAGGGTCACGGGGAACCTGGAGCCTATCCCAGGGAGCCCATTACCAGTTATGTGTATAAGGTTTCTGATGCAAATGAATTCTGTGAGCAAAACTAGCACAACTGTGTCCAATAGCACAACTGTTTTGACCTCTGTAAATTCAGTCCTTTGTACTGCATTACAGAATATCCTAAATGGAAAAAAATGCTAAATTGATGAGTGTGCCGGCATAAACGTTTATTTACTATTTAATATCTTCAGATGCGGGTATAAATTATCCAATAAACACATGGCTACGTGATAAGCAAACTAATGAGCGACTGTAATACAATCAGGTGCATAAGTATTTGGGTTTTTTGTAGTTTTTGTACACCCCCACAATGGATTTAAAATGAAGCAATCAAGATGTGATTGAAGTGTAGACTTTCAGCATTAATTCAATTGAGCAGGCTTTTCACTTGGCAAAGCAACTCAAGGGAGGAAACTCAGCATTTGATGATGTCCATAGGTTCCAGATTTCATGCGGTCATTGACTGCAAAGGATTTGCATCCAAGAATTAAAAATAATCCTAATATTTATAATAATGTTAGTTTGTCCAGTTACTTTTGAGCTTGGAAAATGGAAAATGGCTGTAATTCCTAAACGGTTAACGCAATATTTTTGTTAAACCCCTTGAATTAAAGCTGAAAGTCTACACTTCAATCACATCTTAATTGCTTCATTTCAAATCCATTGTGGTGGTGTACAGAGGCAAAATAATGAAAATTATGTCACTGTCCAGATATTTATGGACCTGGCTGTATATAACCAATATATTCATATTATATAACCAATCAGAATATTCATAGTACAATTTAAAATAATCTGATAATCATGTAATTATCTTAGTTTACTATTCAATGTCAAGTGTGGTGTTGGAATAATGCATTTAACTCCATAGAGACAGAGAAGTTTTGCAGATTAATATCATTCAGTTCTCATGTTAGTGATATAATTACAATAAATCTGTACTATGATCTATAGTATGATACCATTCAATCAGATGTTGTGATGAATCTATTTAATAATCAGTTAAATAGAAGAATAATTGTCATGAAAGTCACTGATGAATGTGGACAGAGCAAAATGGTCCTCTGAGGAAACAGAAACTCAGTATTTGAAATGATTTAAAATAATTGTGAGGTTAATTGATTTTGCTTGCATTATATTGGCTCAAGCAAGGAGCAGCATTAAGTCCAGTGCCACTGTCTGACAGCAACCGTATTATGTCACACTGAAATTCATGTTTTGGGCTATAAATACACTACAAAAATACATCTCTGTAATGTTTTTCACACAGATGATATCAGAGGAGACAACATCTTAATCTGAGACATTTCTTAGCTCAAGGACTGATTTTTTTCTTCTTTTAATCAATTATACTATCAACTGTATTATGATAATCTCAGTTCCAAAAATGATGCTGTGTAAAATGTAAATAATGGGATAAATAATGGGATGCTGTGTAAAATGTAAATAAAAACCGAATGCAATGATTTGCAAATCTCATAAACCCATATGTTATTCACAATAGAAATAGAAAACATATCAAATGTTTAAACTGAGGAAATTTACCATTTTAAGGAAAAAATAAGGGGATTTTAAATTTGATGGCTGCAACATGTGAAAAAAGTTGGGACATGGGCAACAAAAGGCTGGAAAAGTTAGTGTTACTAAAAAGAAACAGCTGGGGGAACATTTTGCAACTAATTAGGTTAATTGACAACAGGTCAGTAACATGATTGGGTATAAAAACAGTATCTTAGAGAGGCAGAGTCTCTCAGAAGGAATCTTGATGGGATCATATCTTGCTCTAAAATCTGTATATACCTTTTAGCAATGATGGTGCCTTTCCAGATGTGAAAGCTTCCCATTCCATAGTCACTAATACACCCCCATACCATCAAAGATGCAGGCTTTTGAACTGAGCGCTGATAAAAAGCTGGATGGTCCCTCTCGTCTTTAGTCCTCTTTAGTTTAGAGGATGTGGCGTTCATGGTTTCCAAAAAGAATTTAAAATTTCGATTCGCCTGACCACAGAACAGTTTTCCACTTTGCCTCAGTCCATTTTAATTGAGCTTAGGCCAAGAGAAGATGGCGGTATTGCTGGATCATGTTCCCATATGGCTTCTTCTTTGCATGATAGAGCTTTAACCAGCAATTGTGGATGGCACGGTGAACTGTTCACAGACAATGAGTTCTGGAGGTATTTCTGAGTCCATGCAGTGATTTCCATTACAGAATGCCCGTTTGTATTGCAGTGCTGCCTGAGGGCCCGAAGATCACGGGCATGCAATATTCATTTTCACCTTTGTCCCTTGTGCACAGAGATTTCTCCAGATTCTTGGAATCTTTTGATGATATTATGTACTGTAGATGATGAGATATTCATAGTGTTTGCAATTTTATGTTGAGGGACATTATTCTGAAATTGTTCCACAAATTGTAAATGCAGTTTTTCACAGATCTCGCCAGTCTTTACTTCTGAAAGACTCTGCCTCTTCAAGATACTCTACATTTAACCTCCAGCTGTTTTTTTTTACTTTTCCAGCCTTTTGTTGCCCCGTCCCAACTTTTTTTGAGACGTATTGCCGCCATTAAATTCAAAATGACCTTTTTTTCTTAAAATGGTACATTTACTCAGTTTAAACATTTGATATGTTTTCTATGTTCTATTTTGAATAACATATGGGTTTATGAGATTTGCAAATCATTGCATTCGGTTTTTATTTACATGTTATACAGCATCACAACTTTTTTGGAATTGGGGTTGTAATTACAGCTGTAACAGTAGCAAATGAATGCTTGGTAAGCTTATCCTTTAAACCAGGGGGATGTTTGGGGAGAACATTAGCATCATTTTATTAATTAGACAACTCAAAATAGCAAATTAAAACATAAGAAAATAGCCTACAGCCCTGCACACATTACCACTGCATGTCCTGGATTTTAAGTATATATTTGCTGCTTAAATTGTCATCACATTATAATAAAATAAATATTTTTGTTTGTTTGTCCAGTAATTTGATAAAAATATCAACAGCAGACACAGCATGTATCAATACTGTCCAGGTTATATGCTTTCTTCTGTTATACTTCAGGTTCATCCTACAACAAAAAAAGAGATCAAGTGCTCATAAGCTGCCAAATAATCAGGGTGCTCAATGGAGTGATTTGCAGTGATTACCATGATAATTACAACTAGGAATATTCATATAGCAATATATTGGCAGTATACTGTATTAGACTCTTAGAGGTTTTTTTCAATATTTGCCTTCTTCTGATTCATATCATATCATTTTGCTAATATTGGTAATGAGAAAAAAATAATTAGGGAAGAGTTAGCACTGTGCAAACCTTTCACTCAGTTTCATCTATATGCCATAGATGCCTGGTGAGACTTCACTAATTCACAGCCTCATTTAGGGTTAATGGACCTGACCATGCTAATGTTGAAAATGTCCACAACCTCATACTGAGTCAGCAGAAAAAAATGCTAATGCTGTTAATAATTAATATAAATTTTCTACAGCTCTATAAACAGATTTACCTTGCTCCACTCATTCATCTTACTGTATCCAAAAATGCTAATGCTAATAACTAATGGAATAGAGTAGAGTGTCAGCACTGTGCAAGCTTGTTACCTTTGTTACAGCAGCTCCTTTCATTATCAAATATGTCCAGTGAGGCTAATTTTTACTCATTTTGGGTCAATGGAATCAACAGTGCTCTTCTTGGTAACAATTAATAGAACATTGTAGGTCAGCAATACAGCCAGCATTCACCCACAAATAGCCCATTCAAGACCTAAAAAGACAGTCAGCGAGTGAGGCTTTAGTCTGCACCTGTTTTGATTCAATAGATCACAAATATGCTAATATTGCTTTGTGAGTATAAAAATGCACCTAACTAAACTAATGTGTACACTGACATTACATGTGCTAATTTATCTAACTAATATTATGTATTATTCATATTTGTTTCTTTTGTTCCAGATCTGAACTCAAGGGGCTACTTCAGCTCTGATGCAAACAAGCTGGTCCATATCCACAAAGTAGCATTTCTTATGTTATCATGGCTATTCATGTAGAATTCTTCCTTTTGATTAGCAGAGGCTGAAAAGAAAATCAAGATGAAAATTACGAGGAATATACACAATGTGAAAGTAATTTATTTATTTCATAAGCCGAAGAATGTTCAGAGATACACATAGCCGAATATGTTTTTTTGTTATTGGATTGTTGCTGTTTTTTGTGTGTTTGTTTGTTTTATTACTGATATACTTGTGCTTTATCTGTTTACTTTTATTCAAAAAGGGTGAACTGTTGGAGTGTTGCTTAGGTTTTATTTGTCAGTTTCAACATATGAGAAAACTTAAAACTCACTTCTACTTTGAAATCTAGTATATTTTGGCCTGAAAACAACATTTAAGAGAATGCTGTATTCTGTGAAGAAGTCCCCTGGCTCTTCATTAGACTCTCACTGTTTGACTTATACACTACTTTCTTCTGTCAGTGCAGATGTGTAAGTCTTTCTAAAAGAGCATGAATGTGTTTTTCACACTGTTTGTCTTTGTCCTTAAACTGTTACAGAATGCCTGGTAAACGGAATTAATCAGACATTTTGCCTTGATTATTCAATTGAAGATTGAAGTTTAGTGTGTGAGTGTGACAATTTGTCAAACCAAATTCTGTCATAATTTCTTTGTTATTTTGTGAGAGTCACACTGCTAATAATAACAAGAAACCTTACCCTTATTTTTAATACACTCATTTTCCCTGTAATTAGGTGGTCTGGAGTATGTATGCTTAAAATCTCCATAGCACTGTTTTCATCAATATTCTGTAGATGAAACCAGTGAGACATATATATATATATATATATATACTGTTCAAAAGTCTTAGGCACCTGATTTTTTATAACTTTGTTATAGATTTTTATTTTATGACTTCCAAATTATCGAGTCAGTACAAAAACATTTTAGGTTTCCAAACAGTAGTTTTCCAGCACAAAATTAAATGTTACAGAAAAATATTTGTGTGTCAGTAAAGAAACCATAATGATGGCTGCTCAATTTTGCTGCAAAAATAAGAAGCAAGTGCAACAGTCAAAGACTCCAGAAGACCCGTGGCTGGTTCTGCAAGATGCTCAGTTAAAACTTACGAATAATTTCCTTATAAAACTGCACTAATTCTACCTGAGACTACTTCTTTTTTTTTTTAAGCAAAGGGTGCTCACAGCAAATATTGTGAAATATTGTTTCATTTATTACTATTTACTGCTCTTGATAGTTGTTGTTTTTTTTTGTTTTTTTCAGGAGAACCATTTCGTTTAATTAATTTTGAAAGCTTCTTTGCTCTACAGAACTTCTCTGCATGTGCCTAAGACATTTGCACAATACTGTGTATACTATATATATATATATATATATATATATATATATATATATATATATATGTGTGTGTGTGTATATATATAG
>JANDJT010000021.1:18790697-18804092 GCA_024331685.1 Stegophilus panzeri | reverse complement strand
ATTGTGTATGTGACAAATAAAAATCTTGAATCTTCTTGTCCACACCATTCTGAAATGTTGTGTGTGAAAATCCAAGGAGATCAACAGTTTCTGACTGCCATGCTCAAAGTCACTAAGATCCCTTCAACAGAAGCTCTTGACCTGTAGCTGTATGATTTAATTAACGTACTGCGTTGCTGCCACACGATTGGCTGATTGCATGATTGCATGAATGAGCAGGTGTACAGGTGTGTCTATTATGCACGCGGTCTGTGAGTGTGATGTAAATATAAACAGATGCTGTGTTTCTCACAAGATGGCAACGCAAGGCGTTTTGACGTCATCACGTCGCCTATGGATCGAGGTGTGTGTTTTATAGCAGGTAAAAACCACGGCGTCAGGTATCGCGTTTGGGTGAAATAGCGCCCCCTGTGTGTAACACGTCGCAGTGATGGCAGATTTGTGTGTGTGTGTGTGTATATATATAAATCAGATTCTTACTGATGCTGTTGTTAGGACACTCGGAGTCTGTGCTGGTGAGCCACGTCGACTCGGTCTCTCTGGTCCAGCTCTCATGGCGTCTGGGCTCGATGGCATCGCTCCGGCTTCCACCGCAACCCATGGAGGAAACGGAAACACACACAAAAACAACTAGATAAATAAACCCAAGTCAGCAGGTCCGGTGGTGTGATGGAGCCGCTGCAGCTGCTGCGCCGTATCTGTGCTGTATCCCTGCACAGCGGCCACAGGGAGAGCGCATTAGCGCCGCTGCTCGCAGTTTTCAGCCTTGTCACGCTGTCAGAGCCGTTTTATAAAGATAAATACAGGAAGGCTAAGCCTAAAGCGAAGCACACTTAATCCGTTTCAGAAAGGAAACCTGCTGAACACCGGTACTTGTAGTGAGCAGAGCTTTGTCAAACTTGAGTTTATGTACCTTGGCTTACGTCATGGAGGGCGGGCTGTGTAAAAGATGCGCATCAGCACCAGCATGAAGATGAACCAAGCTTGCTGCTGGGTTTAGATCAAATCCGACCAATTTATTAGTTTCCTACATACAGTTTTCAGATCTGACCAGACATAGCGTATGAATGGGCCAAACTATAGAAAAAATACAGATATCTCTCTCTCTCTCTCTCTCTCTCTCTCTCTCTCTCTCTCTCTCTCTCTCAGTATCTTTCTGTATCTCTATCTCTCTCTCTCTCTCTCTCTCTCTCTCTCTCTCAGTTCAGCAGTGCTTTATTGGCATGAATGTTATAGATCACAATGTTGCCAAAGCAAAAATTGCAGGTAGATTAAACTAAATTATACACATATATCTACATCACAAATATAATAAACGAAAAAAAAAACTTAAGCAGACAACAACAAAAAACAGACAAGTATCTGAACATGTTGTTTATAGTGTATATTCAGGGCAGGGTGCTGGTGTCTCTCACACGCAACCACACATGAACATGCATGAACACACTTATGCATACAAATAGGACTGACTAAGTTTGGAAATTAAAATGGTTGATTATTTTTTAATGAGTTAATTTATAGAAGCTTCTAATATAACACACAGTCATGAAATGTAAATAACAAAATGTCAAGATGTATTGACAGATACAGAAGAACAGCAAAGCGGAAAATAATAGAGAATACACAAACACCACAAAAATAACAAAATCACCACCAAAAAAAAAAAACCAAAAAAAAATAAGTAAGTGAAGAGGGCACAAAAAGGGTCACAATCTTGAAGTCAAATAAATAAGACAAGGAAATTTCACATATTACAGAGTAGGTTTATTTATTTATTTATTTATTTTTATCTGTAGCCATGTTCATTTTGCCTAACAATGTTAAACTACATCAGTGCAACTTCACAAGTAAAGTTTTGTTGTTTATATCATTGTTTGCTATTTTTCATTTTGCCTTTTAACCTGATTACATTTGTGATGGATGTGTATTTGGGATCAGCTTGTGACAAACCTTTATTGTTCTATGAAATCACTTGCATTTGCTTCAAATTGATGTGTATAATTATGAGCCTGGCCGCATGATAAGGATGGTGAGTACTGCACGGCCTTCATAACACATGGCTCCTTTTTCAATAACATCTTCCTCAGTAAACCCAAACACATAGGCACCATTGGTTCTGCTCTTCATCAACCTGGTCGTCCTCTTGCTCTTGTGTAATGGGGACAGGTGACACTTTTAAGAATATTCATAATAATGGTGTTATAGTCTGTACAAATCATTTAAATGATGAATAATTTTGTAATGCCAATGATTTCGCGCTGTTCAGTTCTATATACAACCCCAATTCCAAAAAATTTGAGACACTGTGTAAAATGGCAATAAAAATAGAATGCAATGATTTGCACATCTCATAAACCCATATGTTATTCACAATAGAACATAGAAAACATATCAAAAGTTTAAACTGAGGAAACGAACCATTTGAAGAAAAAAACAAGGTAATTTTGAATTTGATGGCCGCAACACGTCTCAAAAAAGTTGGGACAGGGGCAACAAAAGGCTGGAAAAGTAAGTGTTACTAAAACTAAACAGCTGGAGGAAAAGAAACTCCTCTCTGTTGCTTCTCTTCACTGTAACTCCTTCTCTAGAACTTGTTCGCCGAACAAATACGCTGTCTAATGTTGCTGCGAGCTTCTCATCTGTCTTGGAATAAACTCTGACTTGTGATTAGATTTGAAGACCCTAGACTCCATGTGCCTAATTTATTGACACCAAATTGTAATGCTTAAAAAGCAAGTATCTTGAGTATATTTTGACATAGCAGTCTAGGTTAGAGGTTGTCAAGCTTTTTGTAGCCAGAAACCCCTTTAACTGTAACATAAAATACATTCCACAGGCCCCCTCAGCATGGATTTATTTAATGAACAGTATTGGAATTTGCAAATAATATTTTATGGTGCCCTAGAGCTTTCTTTTCCTGATTTTTTCCACCGATAGAACACATTCAGTCAGAGTTGACTTTGGTGCTTGGACCCCTATATGTAATAACATTAATAATGTAGGTTGTGATTTTCACTATTGTAATAAAATTATATTCTTATGCAAATGCTTATCGAATAGTATCATTATCACTGAAACTCACAATGACAAGTAGCTGAATTGTTTTTGTACCAAAAGTTTCTTTATCCCTGCAGTTTAAAAAAAAAAAATTATTCATTTCTTAATTGTAGGTCTTGTGATGACAAAATCATTCTTAACTGTTAGTTTGTAATAGATATATGTTGTTTAATGTAAAAATTTCATGAAGTACAATGATGATATTTCTATCATATTAGCCACCCCTGATGTGGGGGGAAGGAAAAAAAAAAAACTGAAAATAGGTTTATACACCTTTATTGGTAGTTCACTAAAGAACATTATCATTAACAATCACATTGTCATTCAGTGGCAAATCTCAAAAATGACAAATACAGTAAGTCTCCCAACAATAAAATGAAACACAACCACAATGACTAACTCTATAAACATACTTTTCAGTGTGTGGTTCAAGCAGAAATCGCAAATAGCCATAAAAATGACTTAAAGCCGGACCAAAACAGCACCTTTTGCGTAGAATTGTGGAATTCTGTGTAGACAAAAGATATGGCATTACTGGTAAAGCTGAGATTGTAAAAAAAATAATAATAATAATCAGTGTAAAAATGTGTACCATACAAGCACACAAGCAAAAACACGGTTAAAACACTGTACTCAATAATTATCATTTGGTTACGTGGTGCGTGGTAGGAAAGGTACAGTACAGTGAACAAAGAGAAAATACTGTATGATTAATAAATTAAAGGATTATGGTTTAGTACTTTTGAGTCAAACGATTTTTTTATCCATTAGTTATTTCCTAAACCATAAAGAACTTTCAAAAACAAGTTTTCAAAAATTATTGACAGTGTTAAAGCTGAGTTGGCAATGTGTCATTTAAAGAGAAATGCATCACTTACATAGACACCGTATTAAGACTTTAATATTGATAGCACCGACCTCCGCTATAAACCTCGCACTGTTGTATAAAATTACTAAATTAAACCTCTATTTAAACCTCAATCAAACTTCGCTCAAAACTTCTGAATCATTCCCTTGAACATGAATTTCCCAGTGTTGTGAATTCAAACATGATAAGAGGTTTTTTTATTATTATTTATTTAAAATCAATAAGACTGCAGTCAATCTTGTAATAAACATAAGGGTAATATTCCTGCTGGCTCAGGTTCAGACCAGGTATATCCATGGAGGCCTAAGGGAAAGTAGGGAGCTGTTAGTAAAAATGTCTACATTTCAACAATGGAGTACAAAGTTAAACTAGTGCCGACTCACGTCAATAATTGCACCACTGCTGTCCAGATGCTTGTAAAGCTCATGAAGGACCTCCCGCAGCTTTTTCATGTTTTTCTTATTGGGCTGCAAAAGCATAGCCTGGAAGTTGACTGGCAATCCATACCTATAAGGCAAGAGCAACTACTATTGAATTTTATATTCACCAAAAATGATGCATTATTAAGCGAACTAACAAAAAAACATCATTAAACCTCAAAACTGATTCGGTAAAAACCCGGAGAGCCTTGATGTGGATCCACGCGATGAATGTTTCACTAAAATTCACCTTCAGCCATCGTACCAGTGGGCCCTGTGGAAATACAAAGGCAGGTTTATTCCCTTACCACAACACACTCAAAATTATTACATTAGATACAAATGCTCCTTTATGGTCATATGATTTTAGCTGATTCACACAATGCATGGAAATATTAGGCTTCTAGGAAACCAGGGCTCTATATTAAGGTAAATGCATTTCCAACAGTAGGCAAGAGTATTGTACAAAGCTAGTTTCAGTAGAATAAGGACATAGAACAACAAGAGCTAAGGAGACTAAATGAGTCCCATATACAAAGAAGTGACATGGATATATTAAATATATTATCAAATATTGCAATATAATCTATTCAAGTTTTGCAATATATTCCAGTTTTATATACACAAACAGATGACAAATTAAAGGAAAAACCAAGTCTCTGTTACACCGTTGTCGGAAATTTCTTCTCACATGGTTTGGATCCGCTTATAGGGAAGGGTCACTGCAAATCAATACAAAGTTCCTCTGACTGATCAGCTTTATTCTGTGAGGAAATATTTCTATCCTGGTGGGAGTATTCTCTAACAGGATGACTCCGCCCCCATCCACAGGGTACAAGGGTTCACTAAGTGGATCAGTGAAGATGAAAATGATGTCATATGCTATGGCCTTCAGAGTCACCAGATCTCAACCCACCTGAACACCTATGTGGTTTAGATTTATATTTAGATCTAGACAGCGCTTTCCTCCACCATCATCATCAAATCACCATTTGAGGGAATATCTTTTGGAAGAACGGTGTCCAGTACAGATCCAGAAACTTGCAGTATCTACATTAAGGTGAACTGAAGCTGTTCTTGTGGCTTACTAACACACTTATAAAAAATAAATAAATAAATAAATAAACCCCACACACGTTGTTTTTTTCTTTAATTTGTCACCCATTTTTACTGACATCGTCATACAGACACGATTAAGAAACGAGTAGTACAGCACAGCATCATACAAACTGCTTCTTCTTGTCTGTAGAAAGCCGAGTCATCTCCTTTTTGTCGGCCATCAGCTCATCTTCGTTGTACTGGAAGTCACGCACAATGAACCTGGCATAAAGAACGGCAAATGTACTCTTTATCATAGTTACTTTTTAATCGCCTCAGCCTTGTGTAAATGCTTTGTGATGTTTCGAAATTACTTTCAGGTTTTATGCATGAATGCTTGTGGACCTGAAGCAAGCAGTTCATGTGAGGAAACCCACCAACATCGCAGAGTTGAAGCTGTTCTGTACTGATGTATGGGCTAAAATTCCTCTAAGCCGATATGCAGGACTGATCAACACTTACCGGAAACCTTTAGTTGGAGTTATTACTGTACAAGGGGATCACACCAGATACTGAAAGCAAAGGTTCACATACTTTTGCCACTCACAGATCCATAATATTGGATCATTTTCCTCAATAAATAAACAACCAAGTATAATATTTTTGTCTCATTTGTTTAACTGGGTTCTCTTTATCTTTTTATTTTTAGGACTTAGTGTGAAAATCAGATGTTTTAGGTCAAATATAGAAAATTCTAAAGTGTTCACAAACTTTCATGCACCACTGCATGAAGTCATGGAATTCAGTATTGGCTTTGAAATCACTGAATCAACAAATCAGTTGGATCGTTAAACCATTGATCATCTTTGCAAATGTTATAACTTCTAGCCAAATGCAAGATAGCGCTCGAGATTACTCACTTATTTTCCCTGGCCTTGAGTCTGAAGTCATCTATCGCCTTTTGAAAGAGCGTGACATTGAAGAGCCCGCTGTCCTGGTCTTCAAAAAGCAGACTATGAGAGAAGGAAGGAGTTTAAAATTTTGAGGTTGCATGCCCAGCATATCAAGATGTGAAAGGATGACATCAGGTTTATAACTCGAGATTACACAAATGGCGGCAAAAACTTAATGAATGTAATAAATCGTACATAATGTCAATAAATTCTAATTAAGACAACAGTGATGAGTCATGATGTCAAAACATAGCATCTGTGATCAGTACATTACAAAAACAGAGCAAAAGTCAACAAGTCAAACTATGGATAAAGGGTTAAATATATAAAAATGTGATATGTTAAATTGGACATAGTCCAAACTGTTTCTAAAGACGGGAATTTCTTTTTAGGTTTTCCCCAAACGACTGGGTAGTTAACAAGTCTGTGTGTGCGTGAGCATAGGGCTAAGGTCCTTGTTCCTGTGTTTGTCACCATGACCACACATAGGGAGGAGTTTAATTGGTTTCCATAGACACCGGGTCCATAAATCACCCAGGTCAACCTATCTGTTTCTAAGTGACGGATGTAGAAAGTACACACGAGTTTGGAAGATAGCTTGTTTCATTTCGAGTACAGTTTTCCAAGCCACTGGAAGAGCACAACAGTTCCAAGAGTGCACAATTAGAATTCTCAAACAACATTACATCATTCTTTACTAATATACGTCAAAAAGGTTGTGATATTAACTACTGGAAGAAGTAGGGATGATGGGACGATGCGTCAGCGACCGTGGCTCCATTTATTTTACATGAAATCAATTTGTATTTTTAGAAACTTGGTTTCAGTAGCACAATCGAGAGTTCAGTTACTGTCTGAGAAGCATGACAGAACCATTGCAGATCTCTGCTGAGTCTTTTGGGGCGAGTTGTACTTCGAGTTGTGCTAATAACCCTAGTGAACAGGATGAAACTGGCTTTATAGTAAGAAACTAAACTAGAAACTGAAATAAACTTTCCATTTAACCAGAAGTCAACCTTAACATCAGAAAATGTTTTTTTCAGAGGGGACAGTAATATCGGTCGTGGTATACATTAAGCAAGTTTTGAAGATTCAGCACTATCAGCAGGTAGACGAAGGCATTGTGGGTAATGTAGGATCATAAACCAAAGTGAAAGTAGCCCAACATGTCAAGGAAAGACGTGTCAACCAAACAATTCAACTCAGAATTTTATTGTATAGTTTCACGTTAATATTAATGTCTTTTTTTCTTTAAGTGCATGTAATATCAAAGGTTTTAAATTACATTTATCTCATTTTTATACAACTGAGCAGTTGAGGGTTAAGGGCCTTGCTCAAGGGCCCAGCAGTGGCAGCGTGGTAGGTTTGACCTTCCGATCAGTAGTCCAATGTCTTAACCACTGAGCTACCACTGCCCAGAAATACAGAAATCTCAGCAAACTCTTGTGCAGGTTCCACTGAGATTTGAACTCAGATCACTGGATTCAGAGTCCAGAGTGCTAATCATTATACCATGGAACCAGGCTTCAAAACTTCTACTATTGTAAAAAGAAAATTCATATGTTCTTGAGATATTATCCATGTTTTAATCCATAAAAGAAATGTCTTAATGGATCAATTTTGAACAGTCATCCCTGGACATTACTTACTTTGAAGAACGTGGAACCACCATTTCAGAGAGGGTTTCATACGACTTCTCCCAGTCAGCATAACCTGTTCTATGTGAGTGAATATTTACAATTTTAGAACATATAAGTGGCATTACCACTGTATAGAACATTTAAAATCCCAGTATGTTAACAATATCAAGACTGTCTCCATCTAGAATGACAAAATGCTAAGAAAGATTTATTTTTTTACTGAAAAGTGACATGGATAAAAACATTAATTATACTTCTCTTATACTTTATCTCAGGCCATCAATAACCGAGAAGCCATGGCTAGTTTGTGTTCTTGCTTGATGTGTGCATTGGGTCACTCTTCATCATTTCAGAAATTGGGGAAAAAAAAAAAAAAAAAAAAAAAAAAAATATGCACCTGCAAACAACCATATTCATTCAAAATGTTTTTTGGCTTTAAAATAATATTTATAATATTTACCAGTCTGTACAGAATTTCACAGCATTTTTTTTTGTGTCATTGTTGTGACCAAAAATACTTGGTTTTGCTGCGACTTTTTTAAAATTTGCGATGTAATTTGCGGAGTATTTTATGCTTTTATTTTTTGCAGAAAACTACACGAATTGGCGAAATCACAACTCTGTGAAATTGTTTTGCGTGTTTTTTCACAGTGATGTTTATTGGTAAATGAGACCTTTTAGATGTACTCATGCTCAATATAGAAGAATCGAAGAGGGCTTTGGCTGAATGCACGTTGTGATGATGTCACATGACATGGACTTCTTGGCCTTGCAAAATCACGAAATCCTAGAGGGACCGCTTTACAAGAAAAGCTCAAATTTCTCATCTGCCTTTTATTTCACCATTTCAGATTCATTAAAGAAATTATTTCATTCATAATATTAATGAATGATCTTGAATATCCTGAATGTCTATCAACAATTACTGGGTAGCTAGTAGCAAGAAGGATAGATTAAAGATTGGCGTCACTGCCTAATATACACTACATGCTTTTTAAAAGTAGCAAAGTGTGTCGACATCCAGGCTGAAAAAAATTGGCAGGATTTTTCCAGGGGCTGAAATTGAAGATTTTAAAAAGCCAAAATTTATTTTTGCATACATTGATCCCATTTTCATATCTTTTGTGAAAAGTTATATATACAGCCCAGTATACAGCCCAGAGAATAGCCTGTAGGATAGCCAAGTAGTACTTCCAGGTGAAGTGTTTGAGCCAATATGAATTCCAGTGGATGCTTTTTAAAATATATACTCAAGAATACATTTGATAGATTTTGTGTGGTGAAACAAGCAGAAACAATTCAAAAGGAGTTTAAATATTTTCTTGCAATTGCAATGAATTTAGTGTGTACCAAAAAAATAAACTAAAATAAAAAAGGTGCTTCCAAATTTAAATATTTAAATTTTTAAATGAAAAACAAATGAACGCAACTTACACAGATCTGTGAGTCGGTTTCTGTTTTGTTTTTTAAACTAGAATTGTTAAACTAGAATCATAGGATTATATGTTTGTGAAAAACATATAATTTAGTGGTTAAGAGACGGTGTATAATTCCCATAATGCACTTCGAACATATCAAATGTAACACTGAGAAACGGCTACAAGCCACTAAAGTCAACTAAATGCGTAACATTAGCTGTGAGTGTTATCTCTTACATAACACTTATCGGTAACATTGCTAAAAGCTTATTGAATCTACCTGCACCATCTGTCAGGTTCAGCTCAGCGTGTTGATTTAGGCAGCTCTATTATTGCTCGCTATTTATAATGTTTGCTTTCAGTATCTCCTGTATGTACATCGTTCCAAATGAAATCTTCTTCTTGATATCTGCTACGTGTCCTTTACACATTAGCATTTGGGATACAATACTGCTTAGTGAAGATGTTAACCACTGATCTACAAAACTCAGAATAAACAACTTCAAGCCATGAAACTTACTTTGGAACGACTACAAGCAGAGTAGTAAGATATTCAGAGTCCAGCACGAAATCTTCCTTCTTCACAAGGTCAGCCAAACTCCTTGTCAGAAGACTCCCCCTAGTGAACACAACACGTTAATCATATCAGTTTTAGGAACACACACACAAGATCCAGAATTAATACTGGGAAATAAAGGCATTATAATCGTGAGATTCCAGGATGTGTTAATATTCTACACACTTTGTGTTATTACTATTTCAACATGTGGTGTTAAATTTATCCAAAAAATGTGTTTAAAAAAAAATGAATAAAAAATTATTGTCTAATCACGTTGCGGACTGCGCTGCCGACGTCAGCGTTCAAATCTAAACTCGCCTCAAAATGAATGTTCGCTCCTGAGGCGAAGAAACCAAACCAAGCGCTCATCACTATTTAGAGTTAATGCTGCTGAAAATGCCTGTCCGAGTTTGTGATATTTAGACAGTGGGCTCTCGAAAATGTATTCATTGGAAAACTGTAACTCAGTGAGTGATAATTAATCGCGACAGCTTCAAAAGTGAATATCATGTACTGCTTCATAAACTTCTTGTTTATGTTGGGTGTGAAATATGGACTGAGGTTATTCTATAACTCTCTGGGTCTGCATCATATCTGAGGCTCTGAGTTAGGGTTAGCTAGCTGGATGCTGTCACCAGTCACAGTAGGGATGAGTGATGCTAACCTAGATGCTCACCTGAGTTACTTTACATACATTACTTTAGCATACAGCTCGCAGTAATGTTAGACATTCCCATTCCCTTTTTGAGAATTAACAATAACTTAGCATTACAGCTGTTCATCATGATGTAATACAGAGAGTGGGTTAACGTTAGCTACATTTAACAAGTGTTTTGAACAAGGCAAGCTGTAGTCATTAGCATTAGGAGGATGGGTTAGAGCCGTGTTTCTTCGTGTATTTGGTGAATGTTAATGCCGGTTAACAGGTGCAGCCAGTCAGTGGCTAACGGAACTTAGCTAGCTCAGTAATGTCGAGGCCAAAAGTTCTTCACAAGGTTAATGTGACAAAAAGGGAGGATGGGGTTACAGTAGGTTATAATGTTTTCCATTATCTCTGTAATGTTGGTTGACTTAATCAGTTGAAGCCCAAAGAAATTTGTCCATATTTTGTAGCTAACAACTAACCAACACTCTTTTTTTTTCTTTTTTTTGCTCTTTTAGAGCTTTTTAAATGGAAGGGAGTGGGAGACTTGTCTTCCCAGATGGCAGGGAGATTTGTAAGAAGATGCATCAACTCCAATTCTTACATCTGTCAAATGTTTTAATGATTTTAATAAAAATTTCACCTGAATTTCATGCAATTGTTTGTTTATTTTAGGAGCATTTTAGTAGAATTTTAAGCATACAAACAAACTGCATTTTAGGATAATTGTAAGGGGAAAAGTATAAACAACACATCTCCGTGTTATTTTTAACATATCTGTTTTAAGAGTGTAGCATCCATGCAAAAAAACGTATTTTTTTGGAAGTTTTATTTACCATCTTTAATTTGGGTAATAGGATTGTACCTCATCAGTCAATATCATTGAGAATAAAGAAAATGCAATGAGAATGTACTTTTCTTCTTCCCATGATCTTTCGGAAATTTGACTGGAATTTTCCAAATATTCCATAATGGTGAATGCGTTGAAAGGGTTGAGGGAAGGCTGTGGGACTAAAATGGATTCACACATTAATGCTGAATATGTACCATCGATAGGTTTTTATTAAGGTTTTAAGTTTATCTGAAATATGCAAATATGCTCTTTACCTACAGTGGATATAAAAATCTACACAACCCTGTTAAAATGGCAGGTTTTTGTGATATAAAAAAATGAAACCAAAATAAATCATGTCAGAACCTTTTTCACCTTTAATCTGTGATTGTAACATATAAATATCAAGTGACAAACACCTAGAAATGTTTTTAGGGGGGGGAGAAGAAAAAAACCTTCCAATACTCAGCTTGCATTAGTGTGCACACCCTTTTATAATTGGGAATGTGGCAGTGTTCAGAATGAACCAATTTCATGTTAAATACTAATTAGTATACACCTGCCATCAATTAAAGTGACTGATTATCCCCAAATAAAGTACAGCTGTTCATATAGGATTTTCCTGACATCTTTTCTGTAACATCCAACTGGAAAAAGTCCAACAGGCAAAGAGCGTACAAAGCAGGTAAGGGGTCTCTTTGTTGAAAAATATCAATTAGGAGAGGGTTACAAAAAATTTCCAAGGCATTGGATATACCATGGAACACTGCAGAGACAATAATCAACAAGTGGAGAAAATATGGCACGACAGAGACACTACTAAGAACAGGACATCCCTCTAAAATTGTTGAAAAGATGAGGAGAAAAGTGTTCAGGGAGGCTGCAAAGAGGCCTGTAGCAACAATAAAAGAATTGCAGCAATTTCTGCCAAGTACTGGTTGCTCCATTCATGTGACAACAATCTCCCAAATTCTTCATATCTCTGGGCTATGGGGTATGGTGGCAAGACGGAAGCTTTCTCTAAGCAAAATATACATATATACATATATAGAGACCAAAGTTGAACTTTTTGGCCATAATACCAAAAGACATGTTTGGCACAAAAAAACAACAAAAAAAAAACAGCACATCACCAAAGGAAAGTCATCCCCACGGTGAAGCATGGTGGTGGCAGCATCATACTTTGGGTCTGTTTTTCTTTAGCCGGAACTGGGCCTTTAATCAGGGTGGAGGGAATAATGAATAGCTCCAAATATCAGTCAATTTTAGCCCAAAACCTTAAGGCTTCTACTAAAACACTTAAGATGAAGAGGAATTTCACCTTTCAGCATGACAACGACCCGAAGCAAACCTCCAGATTAACAAAGGAATGGCTTCACCAAAACAAGTCAGACCTAAATCCAATCAAAAATCTGTGTGGTGACCTGAAGAGGGCTGTGCACAGGAGATACCCAGCCAATTCAACAGAGTTAGAAGGCTTTTGCAAGGAAGTCAAGACATGCCAAACTGATTGACTCTCCTCCAAAACGACTGCATGCTGTGATAAAATCTTTCACTTTTTTCCCCTAAAATGATTCTTATTGTTTTTCACTTTAATTAATGAGTTTACAAGGGTAGAAAAGGTTCTGACATAATTTATCTTGGTTTAACTTTTTTGTACATCACACAACCTGCTATTTTAACAGGGGTGTGTAGACTTTTTTTATATCTACAGAATGTTTAAATGCCTTTTACCTTTACCGCTTTATCAGTGGGACACAAACAGCACCCAATCACAGCATCACACAAAAGATTTATGTTGTATAGTTGATTTATAAAGATTTATGTCATCTAGTTGATTTATAAAGATTTATGTCATCTAGTTGATTTATAAAGATTTACATCGTACAATTGATTTATAAAGATTTACGTCGGCTACTTGATTTATAAAGATTTACGTCGTACAGTTGATTTATAAAGATTTACGTC
>JANDJT010000021.1:18757570-18775677 GCA_024331685.1 Stegophilus panzeri | reverse complement strand
CCTGACCTCAACCCCACTGAACACCTTTAGGATGAACTGAAACACCGACTGCACCCTAAACCTCCTCATCTAACATCGGTGTCTTGCTTATTTATTTATTTATTTATTTATCTATCCACAGAGAGAGAGAGAGAGAGAGAGAGAGAGAGAGGTTTATAATTCCTAATTAACTAAACTTAATTGGTCAAAAGTATGGGATGAACTCCCTACTGAAAAACAACAACAGAAAGCCTCATTTAATTTGTAATCGTTTTAATGGTTATAATGGGAATTGTATTTGTTTTAATGGAAACTGTAATGGTCCCTGTGGGTCTCTACTGGTAATTTGTTGCCTTCAATTGGTGCCATGTTATGTCTAGTGGATACCATTAAGGACCAGGAATGTTAATTTGTAATGGTTTTAATGGATTTAATGGGAATTGTATTGGTTTTAATGGAAACTATAATGGTCCCTGTTGTTCTCTACTGATAATTTGTTACACTGTGTCTCATTCACCCATTCACACACACTCACACACCAATGGTAGCAGAGCTGCCATGCAAGGCGCTAACTTGCCATCAGGAGCAGCTTGTGGTTCAGTGTCTTGCCCAAGGACACTTCGGCATGTGGAGTCATGTGGGCCAGGAATCAAACCCGGCCCACAACCCACTCTACCACCTGAGCCACAGCCGCCCTTATGTCTAGTGGATACCATTAAGGACCAATTATTGTAAATGATAATAGTTTTAATGGTTAGCTAATGGTTTGTAATGGTATTTGTAGTGGAAACCATTAAAATTTATGTGATGGTTTCTATAAAAAAATTTTTAGCAGGGCTGGAACACTGACTTCACGCCAGGCCTTCTCACTTGACATTGTACCTAACTTCACTGATACTCTTGTGTATAAACGATCACAAATCCCCACAGCCACGCTCCAAAATCTAGTGGAAAGCCTTCCCAGAAGAGTGGAGGTTATTATAACAGGAAAAGGGGAATGAATCTGGAATGGGATTTTGAACAAGCATATATGGGTGTGATGGTCAGGTGTCCACATACTTTTGGTCATATAGTGTGATTCTTTAAAGAACAAATTCACCTTGAAACACATTAAATATGTTTACTGGAATATTTGTGATGTACTTAGTCTATTTTTGTTATTCCTTTGAGAATAAGCGGTCGTCTGTGCACTGACATTCATCAAGCATAAAAGACAAGTCAGGTTTCACTGTTAGCTCTGAAAAACGAAAGAGCAAGAGCTTCTTTTCTGACTCACTATTTTCCAGTGACAATGTCATATTAATGAGAAATCCAATGTAGAAAGTATTGAAGACAGAAAAGCTTGTATTCAACATTTCAGGACATAATGGAGCTAGAAGATGCGGTTACAGCAGAAACTTGCTTCAGATAGTTAGCGAGCTACGACATGACATGACAAGCTCGGTGGCGTTAATCAGTATCAGTATGAAATTTGAATCTTTGGAAGTTGATCTGTTTGAGAAGAGCATAGAGTTGAGGAAGGGAGAGAGCTGGACAGAATAAAGACCTAAGCACTGCCGCATCATTCTCTTTAAGTAGAGATGAAGTAAAGGCTAAATCAAACTGCACCACTATTTACATTAACATTTACGGCATTTGGCAGACACCCTTATCCAGACCTACTTACATTTATCTCATTTATACAACCAAGCAGTTGAGGGTTAAAGGCCTTGCCCAAGGGCCCAACAGTGGTAGCTTGGCAGTGCTGGGACTCCTGACCTCTAACTTTTAACCACTGAGCTTTTAACCACTGAGACACCACTGCCCAGACTATCAACAGGTAGCTGTTAGGAAAGGCATTGTGGGTAACATAGGAAACTTAACTAAAATGAAAATAGACTTACCTGTCAATGAAAGCTGTTTTCCTGTAACACACAGTACACAAACTGTGTGGCATTAATAAATCTATTGTCTAATCTACTGTCTAATACTGTCAAGCCAACTCCAGGCCTGCAGTTCAGTTTCCAGGCTCCCCTGATTTAACACAGCACACTAATGACTTACTTCGTATTATTTCTCCAGTGTTTTACTTACAATCAAAAAATATATACATTTGTTTAAATGTACCTATTGTCATACCAGTCCAGTAAACAAAAATCATCCATCAATCGAACAGAAACTCCACATACTTTGTACACATGTAACTACACAGTATATCCAGTAGTTCATCACTGACAAAGAAATAAACACACTTTTTTAAAATAATAAGATTTTTTTTTCTCTCCTGTGACTGTTTATTTTGCATTCTTTCTCACACTGTTACCTTGGGAATGTTGAAATGTGCTCGAACCATCAAGACAAGTCTGAAAACATTGTGTGCGGACATATTAACCTTTCATACAACCTTACATTTTACCTTTATAAAAAACACATTAATAAACTATGCTTATAACTGGCAATGTTAAACACAGAATGTTGTATCACAGACCCAGTAGGCCAGGTCATTAGCCAGTCCACAGATGCAACACAGTATTTGTCTACTTAACTTGATGAATACTATCCCAAAGCCCAGATTTCAATAAAGAGATAACTATAAATGTCTAAAGGAAACCATGAACAGTCCTCTTGGAAGAAAAAAATAATAATAATAATAATAATAATAATAATAAATTTTATATATAACAATCCTGTGATGTAGGTACAGGATCAATGAACAAGCACTTAAGATGAAATACTGAAAGTGTATCGGGTTGTGGGGGGTGCACATAATTTGATAAATACATTACATTTCAGAAAACACACTATGGGTGTATGCATTTTAACTTAAAGAGCTCTAAATAAAATACATAATAGGGAAATGATACAAAACGGACAATTAAGGCCAAATAAACCACAATACATCTGTGGCATAACAGGGGTGCCATTCTCAAAAGTAGGTAATAAACAGCAATACAGTATGTTCTGTGAAGGATGACGATTCAAACTCATTACCAAACAGCATACGAACTCATAAAGAAGTTCTTCTTTACTAATAATTCAATTTAATTCTAAGAAAAACGGGGCTACAAAAGATTTCGTTAACATGACTGGTTCTTTCAAAACTGATCTACGTTAACACCATACACACTTTTTGCATTGATTTGAGGAGTATATTTATTTTAATCCATGTGTTTAGTCCAGTTTAGAGCCATTTATTCTGCCTCGTACAGTGCTCAACTTTCAGGAAGCTTTTCCCCTTCGTTCACGTCGCTTATTTCTTCACGTTCCCGTGTTTCTGTTTCCGTGGACGGCTTCTCTGGCACTATTTCAGGAACGAGCAGGTTGTGTTTCACCTTCATCAGCTCGGTCATGTTGAAACCTAACAACACCACCGCCTTGTTTCGCTGCAGTTGCTTCATACACCTGGTACGTTTGGAGCCAAACTGGCAGGCAACGTCGGTTTTGTTCAGCAGCAATCGACTGCTCAGGGCGACGATCTCCTTCTTGACTGGGTATGGCTGTACATTGAAGTACTTGTTCACGAATTCCCGGCGAGTCTCAAAGGAGCGTAACTCCATTCCGGTAGGATCCAGAGCAAACTGCACAGAAGGATCATCCAGTACTTCAGCTGGAGGAGTAGGCAAACCAGCACACTTCTCTTTCTCGAACCTCTTTTTTCTTGCTATTCTGGCCTCTCTCTCTCTCTTATTAGCTTCTATAGCCTCCTTCACAGCCAGCTCCAACCTCAACTTGCTCTGCATTTCGGCATCCGTCTCTTGAGGTTGAGGTGCTGGAACCGATGCTTGGACTTGTCCTGGGACTGGAGCTGTAGTCTGTCTTCGGGGTGCTGGGAACGAAATTAAACCTTGGCTTACTCTGGGGCCAATGGTTAGTCCAGAATTGACCCTTTCAGCATCTTTGAGCGTTTTGGGTGCAGCGCGACATCTGGATACGTGGACACTGATCGCTTTGACCGTTGTTTTGCCCGTGTATACCCCACCACAGTAGATGCACTTGTATGCTGGCATTTTAAGTATGGCATGGACAGTAGGCACGATGAAGTGCTTTTCTCTGAGGTGCATTTGATAGCACTCCATGTTCAGCAGCTTTTCAGAACAGAAGACGCAGTCTAAGCTGTCTGGCTTAGGCACGGGCATCTTGCATACAGCTTGCGGATTCATAGGCGACATCTTCAAAAAGATCAGATCGAGCGAATTAGTAACTAGGGCCAAGTTAAGCTCTTTTTCTCCCATCATCTCTTTTGGTGCCGTGGTGTTGATGTCAAAATAGGGAAACAGGAGGTAGCCAGACTCGTCGGTGTAAAGACGATACTCTCGCCTCATGAAGTCACAGTTGGATTTTTGGGTTGGATTGTGCTCAACCTGAATATGCGCAACCAGCTGTTTGATGGAGTAGAACATCCCAGGACAAAACAAGCAGTTCAAACCATGAATCAGATGTTCAAAAATACCCTTTTCGGACAGCAAGATTTTACACATCAGGCATTTCACTGTCTTGTCAGGCATTTTCTTCAAAAAGGGTGCTCGGGCAGCCAGGCCTAGCTTCGACTTCTTGGATGAGTCTTTATGGACCTCCACATGGGAGTCATATATATTGGATGGAAAAAGCTCGTTACAAATGGGGCAGGTGACCCATTTCTTGGTCTGCTTGGAATCTTGGGGGTTTTGCTGATGCATGCCATTGTTCTGGGACACCGGCAACGGTGCTTTGCTGACTACTTGGACATTGTTTGCCTGGACTGACAAAACTTGTAATGGTGCGAGAGTGTAGGTAGGCAGCCCATCGACTTTGTTGCCTGTGGGGATCAGATGACTCAGAAGGGACTGGGATGTAAGCATGGTACCTCTAGGGGTAGGCTGATTCAAGGGGAACCTTGGAGCGACAATCATTGGCTGTGGTGGTGGCCCCCTTACAGTTGGGACATTAAACTGTAACCCAGGTGGAAGCAAAACCTGACGTGGTGGAGGATGAAGAGGACCTGGGACTCCAACCCTGACTGGCTGTTGGCGAGGGATAACCGGCTGAAGCGTTGGGGCAGGAGTTGTTCCTCCAACATTAGGCAGTGTTGCAGAGACAGTTCTTGGAGCTTGAACATTCTGGATAGTCAGTGGCTGACCAGGCTGCAGCAAACCTTTTGCCTCAGCACTAGCAAGCTGAAGCAGGGTTGAGGCTTGAACAGGAAGAACTGCTGTGTTAGGGGGAGGGAGTAATCTAGGGCCACCATTAGCCAATGGCAAGACTGTGCCTGGAGCTGGTACAGGATTCATTAAGGGTTGGCTAGGTGGTCCTGCTATAACAGGACTACCTTGGATCTTTGGTGCTAGAGTGGGAGGCGGCTTCTTAGCGTCCGTTTCAAAAATGAGAGAGTTTATGTGCAAATCCAATTCCCTGTGCTTGTCAGAGGTCAGTATGTGATAGAGCAGGTGCTCAGAGGTGTCTGCATTCGCACCACAGACCTTACAATAAAATTTCCTGTACATCTGACCAAGGGCCTTCAACTCAGTGTCTGCTCTTTGTCCAGCAAAGCGATTCAACAGTGCGGTGTAATGATTAATGAGAACATGTTTTCTCATGCTGTACAAGAGATCATCACGAACGGGGCATTTTCGGCACTGAAATGTATGACCACTTAATGCTTTAGCAGACAGGGGTGTCACTGTGTCAGATTCTGGCTTTTGGTTTTCAAAATGGAACAGTTTATAGTGCTTGGAGATGACTTTAGGGTGGCCGATAAATGGGCAGGAGGAGCAGGCAGAGAGACTGCAGGCTGACTGCTCATCATCATGGTAGCGATGAATATGAGCCCTGAAGGAATACCAGGACCGTGTCGAAAATTTACACAATGGACAGCACAGGCCTCGGGTGCGGTAGATCCACTGGAGGGAAAAGAGGGAGAAAAAACACCAATGTTAGAATTGTGGCTATATAAACATGTGGTCATAACATACTCCGCATTCTAAACCGAACAGGTTACAAGTGCCTCCAAATAACCATCCATCCGTCCGTCCATCCATTTTCCATGCTGCTCATCCTACAGGGGGAGCCCTGGAGCCTATCCCAGGGAACTCGGGGCACAAGGCAGGGGACACCCTGGACGGGGTAACCCAACCCATCACAGGGCACAATTACACACACCTTCACACACTACAGACAATTTGAAAATGCCAATTCCAATGCCAACACTGGGGGAGGAAACCTGAAGCACAGGGCGGAGGCAGGAGTCGAACCCCCAGCCCCGGCGGCACAAGGCAAAAGTGCTAACCACTAAGCTACCGTGCCCCCTTGCCACCACATATGTAAACTGGAAAGTATTTGTCTAAATCTAGCTGGGCCATTCTTTAATACCTGCATCGAAGAATGAATAAGTCTGTAAATCAACATAAAGGAACTGAAAGATTTGGTGGTTTTAGAAAAGCTGGTTGTGTAAGACATGATCTTGAAATATAATTAGTCTTTTGCCATATGACCAAGAACAGCTGTAAGGAGCATAGAACTATAATTAATTATTTAGCTACCCCAACCATAAACTATACGGCCAACATCAGTGCCTGAACTCAATAATGTTCTCGTGGCCGAATGAGCACAAATCCCTACAGCCACGCTTAAAAAATAAAACAAAACAAAACAAAACAAAAAAAAACATCTAGTGGAAAGCCTTCCCAGAAGAGCAGAGGGTATTATAACAGCAAAGGGGGAATAAATCTGGAATGGGATGTTCAACAAGCACATATGGTTCTCATGGTCAGGTGTCCCCAAACCTTTGACCATATAGCGTATGATAAATTAACAGTTCTTTTAAGGCTGCATAAAGACGAAGTAGCGAGCTGCAAGGCCAGCCGCTACACTCCATCAAGGTCACTATTTTGTGACCTTGGAATTCCAGTGAATGATAATAACACTCTATAATAATACTATAACATTTCTTTTATAATAATAAGATCTATAATACATTCTCATGAAAGTCATAGAGTTGGCATAGGATGAAGGTCATAGAAGTCTCACATAAAAAGGATAAAAACAATTACCACTCATCTAATTGTTCAAAATTCACATATGAAACCCATGGCCTTCATCAATGAGCTTAGGATCCTAAAGGAAAAAAACTTCAGGGTAGCGCTGGGTGACAAAACGACTAATTTGTATTCAAATTTGATATACTTTAATTTCCCCCCATCTAATTAATACAGAAATAGCCAATAGACATGACCTGATCACGCAACATGTAGGGTTAGCATTAAAGCCGTGTTGTTGAAACCCTTCAGGGAAGTGTGCGCATAGCAAAATACACAAAGTACACTTCTTATGCACAGGCTTAATGCTTGCCAACTGATAATATATAAATAAAATTAACATACATCTGCTTAAATGTTTAGCAAATTTAGGTAAACAAATCATGGAGAAATTAAAATGCAATTTATAAACTACTGAACATTTGCATATTCACCTTTTTCTTCCACTTGCCATTAAAGCCATCTGATAAATCGGTCCATTCAGTGGCATCAAAAACGCTGTCTCCTGGATCAAACTCCTGAAGACTCTGAGGTAGAGAAAAAAAGGAGAGAGTTTCACTCGATCGGATATAAAAAGACAGAAATGCACATGAATTCTGAAACGTAGAAGAGAACCACCAGAGCCTAGTGTTACTAGCGGAGGTCGTTTCCTTGCTGGATACAAATTAAAATGAAAATCCTGTGACAGTGTCTTCATATAGGTTGCCTATAAAACCTGTCACGTTCAATCTCTGACCATTCACATACCGTTTGTAAAATCTGACAAAAGGTCAATGGATTGCCCCTAGATGTGAATGAGTGTGTGCATTGTGCCCTGAAATGGACTAGCGTCCCATTCAGAGTGTACTCCACCTCAAACCCGTTGTTCCCAGGACAGGTTTTGGATTCACCAACTAGGATAAAGCGGTTACTGAAAGCTGATGGTGCGCTCCATGTTGCCACTTCTGAAATGCCCCTTTTGTAGTGCCACCCAGGAAGTTAATTGTGTCCAATGACTTTTGAACTGAAGGCGGCACCTACTGACCTGCATTCCGATAAGCCTTTGCAATCTCGTTCCTAATCTGCCTTTACACAGTGGAGCCCCTTTATGGTGCTTCCTAAAGCACACAAACAGCTGGTCTGTGACTTGCTAGCTGGCGGGCACTTCCTCGTGTACACAGGGTGATGCCACTGCTGTGGTGCCAATACCTCTGGCAAGAAATGCTGAGTTTCGCTATAATGTGACAGTTGAACTGCAGTCCCAATGCAAACATTGCATGCAGACCAATAACACTTGCAACTCATCGATTCATCTGGCCGTTGTAATGGCTAGCAAAAAAAAACGAAAACAACAACAAAACAAAAAAACGGTCAAGTGAAAAGTCCCATTGCAATTTCATCTTTCTTCATGGAGACCAGAGACATCCCATATGCAAAACCTTTGTGGGGAAGTTCCCTGTGCTTAGTGACAGCCAACACTGGAAGTCTAAACTTCTGTCTGAAAGGTCATGAGTTCAAATCCCAGCACCGCCAAGCTGCCACTGCTGGGCCCTTGAGCAAGGCCCTTATCCCTCAATTGCTCTGTTGTAAAAATAAATAAATAAATTTTAAAAATTAGATAATTGTAAGTCGCTCTGGATAAGGGCGTTCAGAGGGGAAAACCAGCCCACTATTGACCACATATTTTCACATACTCTGCCGAGATGTCTGATCACACCCTGCTCGTACATCGCTTGAGTACTCCATCCTGCTGCTGTTGTAGTCTCTGAAACAGTGTGATTACAAACAAATATGCCTAAGTTGTAACAGGCAAAGACCTAGTGCCTCCCGGCCTGTGCACCAACGTGGCATCAACTTGGATTCTCGTGTATTAACAAACCCTGTGATCGAATACACTCCACTGCTAAGGCTTCCATTGCTTGCAGGGTTGTGTTCACTTACTGCACCTTCGGATATGGGTATTATCTCATTAAAGTCCAGAAGCAACTATACCAAAGTGTCAGACACAAGCCACAGTATGGGCGTTCTATAAAGTTGTCTTGGGTGGTAGACCAAGCTTTGGTCCACTGCACTCCAGATCACCAGAATGTTCCAATGGTGGGTTATTAATCATTACTCAAGCTCAGAGAGGCAGAAATAGTAATTACATCAGTTACTGATCAGAAGGTCAGGGGTTCAAGCCCTAGCACGGACAAGCTGCCACTGTTGGGCCCTTGAGCAAGGCCCTTAACCCTCTCTACTCCAGGGGCGCCGTATCATGGCTGACCCTGCACTCTGACCCCTCCAAACATGCTGAGATCTGCGAAGAAGAAAAAATTTCACTGTGCTGTAATCTATGTGAGACCAATAAAGACTCAAAGACTCATGCCCTCTGGAATAGAAATGTGCCCAATGGGGAATGCTCACATCGGGGCCTGAAACCAGAAAATTCAAGAGGCTGAAAAAGTTATGAAATTAATTAAGCTTGTTGCTCTGTGTCCACAGCACCGATTTTGCTACACACAGACACAAGCAAAAGGCCACATAATATAGCTGGAATAATAATAAACACTAGAATTACCACCACCAAGGTGTATGCCATCATATACTCATTTGTTGGTGATGATTTAACAGTAACATAAATAATAATATTATTAGAAAGAAATAAGGTTAGCTCGCTATATTTTAACATGCATTTTGTTTTCCATGCAACACAAGTATGGGAAAGAGGTCAGGCCCCTACTGTACGTAGAGACGGTCACGAGGTGATGACTGTTATTTGTACTCAACAAGGAAACAAGAACATGGAAAGATGCCACTAGTTCAGAAGGAAACTGCTCTGGCAGTCCGGAGCGTAATGATGTAGCACTCACCTCACACAAGCTTAAGCACTCTTCAAGGCCAAATTCACCCAAAATGTTTTTCACCTTCTTTCTTGTTCTTCGGATTTTCTCTAGTCCTCGAACTGGAAACTGATACATGGCTCCTCCCCTGAGGTAGAACACAGATGTTAAAAAAGGACCTGACTGTAATACTTGTTTTACAATGACAAGAACTTACAACAACAACAATGTGCCATAGAGTTCACTAAGAATGATTCGACCTACTTGACCTACGTGTCAACGAACCATGACTACGTTTACACGGACAGCAGTAATTTAATTATTGACCTCATTCTGAATAAGACAATATTGTGATTAAGGTGTTTACACGAGTCACTTTTAGAATATCCCTTTCATGTTCCTGTTTTAAATGTTATAGAACAGAGATCGATTAACGGCACACGTCATTACGTCCCCACGTCACGCCGTCCCCTCCAGAATTTCACGTATCGACATGCAGTTCGTCTTCGTTATGGTACCGTATACAGTTTTGGGTGTTTTTATTTTAATCTTTTCCGAACGCTTCAAGTGCGGTTAATTATTTGTCATGCTGTAAATGCAAATAGTCGACTGCTTGAAGCCATCGGCTGTGTCCGAATCCATATACTTACATGTATTTTGCCTACTATGTAATAGGTAAATACGCTGTTTCGGACGCAGCCGTGCTCTCTTGTTTGCCATCAAACGGTTGAGCACTGTCATGTGTGTACTTGTCCCGTCGCAAAATGCGGTGAAAACGCCCACACACCGTTAATAATGTGATTAAGGCGTGTACATATCTGTAATGCAACTAAAACAGGAATACTCCACACGTCTTAATTCCATTTGTGTTTACTTCGAGTATGACTGTAGTCGGATGAAGGTCATCAATAATCGCTGTTTACATTCTAGTTTCTTAATCAGAGTATCGTCTTAATCGGGTTAATATCGGATTATCGTTGTCCATGTAAACAATCCGCGTGACCTGTTGTGCTAGAGCAAAGACTTCCCTTCCCAAATAAATTTCCATGCACTCTGCAAAACTTAAAAATGGCAATCCATGAATATAAATAAAGACAGAAAGATAACCGTACTAAAGCGAAATGAAAAAAGTGAACTGGAAAAAAGCTCATTCTAAATAGAAAGAACTCTTCAGAAAGATGAAACAGGACTGGTCCAAATGCAAGTGTGCATTGTGCAATAACTAAATCCGTATCTACTTCATATTACATTATATTACATTATATTATCTTATATTATATTATATTATATATGTTTGTTGTACTAGTGCACACAAATCTATGAGATTGTGCATTTAGTCAGTGTTTGGAAGATTGCTTGTCCTGCGCACGTGAGGGATAACCTCCTCGTGTTTAAAGTTAGCAAGTCACCTTTCAGTGCACGCGCTGGAAAAGCAAAACTGTTCATCTTGCACCGGTTTTAATTGATGCAAACAACATGATGCTTGAGTGAGAGATGGATTGCAGGATAACCAGTAAAATAAATGTGCACAAAGATGACAACATGAAAGAGGGGATACAATGATGCTAATAATAATAATAATAATAATAATAATAATAATAATAATAATAATAATCATCATCATCATCATCATCATCATGATCATAACAGATTACTGCGCTACATTATTACCACCAGGATGCAGCTCGGGTAGGACATGAAAATAAAATACTATACATGCATTTGAGATATTCATGCAACTTGGCTTGCTAGAGTAGAAAACACGAATGCATGATGTCATTAAGGAGGAAAAAATGTAAATAGTAGCTTAATCGTGAGTTTAGCGTCATTTGCTTTTTAATTTCAGAAGATAAAACTTGTCATGTGATTATATATCTCATGCAACTAAACTAGAGCAAGGGTGAGACAGAAGCTCGCGAGCAAACGCATTTCACGATTAAAATGTGCACATACAAGATCATTCTCTGCATCTAATAAAAACATGTGCCGTTTGTGTGCATTGGAGATACACAATATACTTTCAGTTTAGCGCGAGGACATGCACGCAGCGTGCTGGAACTTCTCCTCATTACCCGGCTGCCACATTCTGCTCGCTGATGTTCTCTGAGTGTATATCTTACCTTCTGTAGCCCCACTGATTTTTTTTTTTTGTTTTTTTTTTTTTTCCCCCCCGGAGGGAGTTTACCGCTTTTTCCTAAAAGGGCGACAAAGCAGATTTCCCACCAATCCGCGCGCCAACGGCGATTACAGGCAGCGTGGATGCACAGCGCCACAGTCACAAAAAAATCTAGTTTTAATTAATTTTTTTTAGCAGCAGCGACAAAAAAAATGCGCTCTGACGAATTAATCCTTAATGTAGCTTCGTTGTTCGAGCACATAAAAAGAGAAAATGGCGCATTGAATGACAGGGAAGTGACGTGTGGTCCTAATTAGCATATTTCATTCCTGACCAATGAAATGTCAGTGCATTAAAAGTCGAGAAACGCTTAATAAACAGCCTGTACAGTCCCTCAGATGTATTCGCCCCATACTACACTTCAAACCTTCATTGCTCGTGTGAAAATTAAGTTGGTGACATAATTAAGTCAATTCAAGATTCATTGTTTGGATTGCTGTAACTCATAAGTGGGCGGGACTACTGGGGCTATACACAGCACAGCCACTAGAGGGCGTCTGTGGGTTGCTGGTCTGAGCAACTGCAAAAAGTGGGAGGGACTTCTCATGGCTGAAGTCATATCACCCCATAAGTCATTGGCGAATAGGAGGCGAGCGATCATTACTATTCTGTTCTCTGTCTGAAGTAGAAAAAATAAAATGTCCACTAGCTATTTAGAAGGTAGCAAATTGTAAAAGTCTATCAATTATTGATTTGAAGTTCTTCATCATGCACCACACATGTCAGGCTACATTATGGTCTAAAATTTTCCGTCACTTTTTTTTTCCCGGCATCGTATGTGCGAATTTATCCGTTGTACATACAAAAATGTATTTTAACAGATTGTAGCTACAACAGGACCAAAGGTTACAGCCTATACTTCTCGAAACCTGAATGTTTGCAAATGTTAACTAGGTTATGGGATTAAAATTGGTTCATATCAAACAAGCTAGATTAGCTCAAAAACCTAAGCTAAACGTGAATCCTGAAGTACGTAATATCTACGATAGAAGTTCACGGACGGGAAAAACCTACGTGAACATATAAATCTATGTATATATATTTTAGAGGACAAAAAAATTATTTTACGTTATCGTAAGCGCTGATGTAAGATAATGTAAGATATCACTATGTGAATTATTACGAAACCAATATTTGCAGTTTACCGATAGCGTAGCTATGTCTACAGAATTGGTGCAGTAAATCAAAAGGAACTGTTGAAAGGGTGCAAAGATAGTGAAAGTTGTAAAAACCTAAAAGAACGTTCCCAAATTAGGGGCAATGCAGATAGATATTGCGGCATAAAGAAGAGTTGCTTCTCTTCTAAAAAAAAAAAAAAAGAGAGAATGTTGTAATGTTGTGCTGTTGTTGTAACTGTGAAGTAGTTGAAGGAATGATGTAGCCTGCTAACAAATGATCTTATTAGCGCTTTTGCCTGAGGTAGCACTTGAAAAATATCATACTCTTTCAGGTAAAACCTGTCAGAACAGACAAGCACGTTAAACAAATACAACATTCTAGCTACATGATGTTGCTAATAATGTAGCTAACCTACCTCATGTTTCATTACGTATGAAAGTTACATTCGAAAGTACATCAGTCGAAAGTTACCTTTATAAAACGTCTTGCAGTGCATTTTGGCAACTTGGGCTACACTGTGTAAACAGTGAAAAGTAACAACAATTTAAAAAATATAGTGTGGAAACGGGTTGTTCTAGCATTTGGTATATTTCAGAATGAACACTTGATATTTACTAGACTTTAAGATAAAGCTTGCAACTCCAGGATTAACTCTGAGGTAACAAATCAAGAGTGTTAATATTACACATAAGCTATTATATGTTTATTATATGCTTGTCTGAATAATTAATATCCTAAATTCAACAGATGCTTTTGAACCTTTATAATGTTCCAATATAGTAAAAGACATGAGCAGCAGCAGCAAGATAGTAATCTACTTACAAGGTGGAAATATTTAGTGAAACTCTTTTCAGCAGAAACGACACATACATTTGTATTCTATATACACAATAAAGGGACCGTTTTCTATAAAGCCTGCTGCTGTTACGTGTATATTTATAGAATTTTTAACGGCCTGCTATGCCACAGCAATTCAATTATACTGAATTCATGATTTTAAAATACACAATGTGTTTGCTTTTTGAGCCACCGTGTTGTTACTGTTAGGTTTTTGGATCAGTCATGTTGAATGACCGAAGCTTTTTGAATTTGAGGATTTCCTGATACTTCTAAGAAGCACTGAAATGACTGAAAACCTTTAGGTCCTGTGACAATTATATTCCCTCCAAGAGACTGGTATTCATGTCTGTATCAGCCACAATGATTATCTTTTGTCCTATCTGTCAACATTTTCCCAGTACTAGTGTGAAATCTGGCCACTGATAAAATATATCAGGAACTAAACAATTCTCTGCCTTTTTTTCTCTCTCTCCTTATAATGAAATAACACAGTAGATTTCACAGTAAAGACAACCTTTTACGTATCTGTTAAAAACATCAGTAGAACAAATTTTAGGTCAGAGACATGACCTGATATTTGTCTGATTGATCTGAAAATGTATTAGACCAAACTGAGCTATAACTGTAGAAAGAGCTCGCCAGGTTAGTAATATTGTCCTCACTTAATTGCAGATTTAATTGATTTAATCAAACCACTTGGAAAAGTGGTGTAGAAATGGAATTGATTTGTCCCTTGACAGATTGTCTGTGCTTCATGTGCACTTCAAAACACTCGGTCCTTTTTATGTACAGCAGTAATAAGAAAAGGGATACTGTGTGTGTTCAAAGTGTAACTACAAACTACCTGATAAAGTATGGAGTTTATTCTATGCCAGAACTCGTTTACAAGATCCATCCATCTGTACCACTTATCCTACACAGGGACACAGGGACTTGGGGCACAAGGTGGGGGACACCCTGGGATTTTGGAAATCCCAATCAGCCTACAACGCATGTCTTTGGACTGGGGAGGAAACCAGAGTACCCGGAGGAAACCCCTGAAGCACGTGGAGAACATGCAAACTCCACGCACACAGGGCAGAGATGGGAATCGAACCCCCAATCGAACCCTGGGAGGTGAGAGGTAAACGTGCTAACCGCTAGGTCCTAAATGTTTACAAGATCTACAAGCGAAATATGAAATTTCTGAGCTGCTGTTATAGAATATTAACGAACCCCTCATGACCAGTCAGATTTGAGAATTCATCAATGCTATGGTCATAATTCAGATGAATTTCTTGCTGAAGGCTAATGCACTGATCACACTCTCGGAAATGTGAATGCCAGCTAACAAAGGTATATAACCACACAGCATCCACTGACCAGCTTAGTTGGCTATACAAAGCGAGGCCGTAAGTCTAGCTCAGTGAATAGCCTACACACACGATATGGTCAAAAGTATGTGGACACCGGACCATCACACCAATATGTGGTTCTTCCTCAAACTGTTGCCACAAAGTTGGAAGCACACCATTGTATAGAATGTCTTTGTATGCTCTAGCATTACAATTTCCCTTGACTGGAACTAGTTCTCAGGTCAGCACTTATCACTCTTGTTTTTAGACCTCAGATATGGTTATACCCTGTGCAGAAAGTGAGATGTGGGTGTAGATAAAGTTGACATAGTCTGGCCAGGAAAGAAGGAACAGATGTGGGTTTTGGGGTTAACAGGAGAGGAAATGAGAGTAAAAATGAGAAGTGCCTCTGGATATGCCACCAGATCCTCTGCTAGCTGGATGGCTTCATCCATTTGGTGACACTGGACCCACTCTGCCATTCTTCCTGGAATTAAATGATGAACTGCTTCATTAGCACTATGTGGATGAATTCTTGATGATTCTTGAATTCTTGCTGTATGTACTGTAGGCCAATGGGGCTTCAACTGCACTGAACAGAACTGAACTGTTATCGCTGTTGCTCTCATTATCCAGCTGTGTCTGTCTTGCCAGCTGCTGAGTTGTGATTTGGGTGAGAGCAAAGCCAGCCAGCAGGCAGACCAACCACCCCCTCTCAAGTCACCCTTGTGCAGCGACCGCATGGTCAAAGACTTTGGTTGTCTTCTGGAGTTATCCTTATGATGGTATAGGGTGGGGCATAACGTGAGTGTTAGAGGGTTGCAGCACGCTCCAGACCACCTTCTTGCTCCTTCGTCAGTGTCTCAAAGCATTGATGATGGTATGGTGTTGTATCTGGTGAGAGACTTGGTCACCTTGCAAAGACGGCATACTGGTATCATCAGTCCTGGGTTTCAGCACCAATATGACAGCCTAAGTTGGCTTAGTAGCGGATGAGTACGCTGGAGGCAGGCATTTGAATGGCAACACTGAACTTTTTCCTTTATTTGGATACAACCAAAAGTATAAGTTTTAACCAGGCACTTTTCAAACAAACATAGACTAGATAGATAGATAGACAGTGAAGTGTATTTTGTAGATTTATAATTCATTATTAATTTATAATTTGCTATATACACTATATGGCCAGAATTATGTGGACACCTGGCCATCACACCCATATGTGCTCATCCCAACACCATGGCCATTAACATGGAGTTGGTCGCCCTTTGCTCTTATAATAACCTTCACTCTTCTGGGAAGGCTTTCCACTAGATTTTGAAGCATGGCTGTGGGGATTTGTGATCACTCAGCCACAAGAGCATTAGTGAAGTTGGCTACAGTGTCAGGTGAGGTCTAGGGTGCAGTTCATCTGAGGAGGTCCGTGTTCCAGTTCATCCTAAAGGTGTTCAGTGGGGTTGAGGTCAGGGCTCTGTGCAGGACACTTGAGTTCATCCACTCCAACCTTCATGGAGCTCGCTTTGTGTACAGGTGCATTGTCATGCTGGAACAGGTTTGGGCATCTTATTTCCAGTGAAGGGAAATTGTAATTCTACAGCATACAAAGACATTATAGACAATTGTGTGCTTCCAGATTTGTGGCAACAGTTTGGTTGAAGAACCACTTATGGGTGGGATGGTCAGGTGTCCACATACTTTTGGCCATATAGTGTATGTTTAGTAAATTAGGAATTCTAAGCCTCCACCTCTCTCTGAGAAAGTAAACAAAAACAAATAAATGCAAATCTATAAAATACACATGGGGACTTTTATTTTTTAAGTGAGGACTTTAATTTTTTTTTAGATTTCCGTGTAAATCGCCTGAATAAAATCAAAGGTCGAAATATAACAGCACTGTAAAATAAAAAACATTTACATTTCCAGTCTTCAAAAAAGCACTTTCAATTAGTTATTGGTTTACTTAAAGTTAGTTGTTTGAAGCAAATTTCGTATCGGTTTTATTTTTGCGTGGTGATTTATCTGGCATTAATGAGACATCTATATTACAGAAGGCCTGATCCTGAATCTGAAAATGCGGAATCCCTAGTCACTACGTAGTACACAAAATACAGTATGGACTACTTTTACACCCTACAAAGGGCACTACATGTCAGTTAGGACACTGTTGATGAGGTTCGGTTTCTTCATCGGTCCAGCAGCAGCAGGTTTCGGTATAGAATAAAAATGGCCGGATTTCCAGGAGTGTCTGCGTTATTTGAGAACCCCAACGAGGTGTTTCTGGATGTGTCAAAACTGCTGCTGACTTACGCGGACAATATTCTCAGGTGAAAGTCACTGCAGGTTTAATTATAAACAGCTCTACCTGCTTTAGAGATGTGTTAAATTAACGTGATCAAGCTGGACAGCTGTGTAATAACTGCTCCGTCATCTTTCTGAATGTAAATAATGGCCGAGTCCCAAACTGCTCTGATTTGGACAGTGCACTGTATAGGGTGTATAGAGTATATTGGGTGTATAGGGTCTATATACCCTGTGCAGGGTGTGTATGGGGTGTATGGAGTGTGCAGGGTGTATAGAGTATAGAGTGTATGGGGTTTGTATAGGTGTATGGGGTGTATATAGGCATGTGGGGTGTATAGGGTGTATATAGGATATGGGTTTATAGGGTATATAGAGTGTATAGGATATACACCCATAGGGTGTATGTGGTGTATAGAGGTAATAGAGGGTATGGGGTGTATGGAGTATACAGGGTATATGGGGTGTATGGAGTATATAGAGTATGGATGTTTGGGTATATAGAGTGTGTATGGGTGTATAGGTGTATGGAGTATATATAGTATGGATGTTTGGGTGTATAGGGTATATA
>JANDJT010000021.1:18735298-18750699 GCA_024331685.1 Stegophilus panzeri | reverse complement strand
TTTGAACTGGTTCATTTGTGTAAATTCAGTTCTTATTGTGTCTTGTGGACTAGATGTAAACATCTGTTATGTGAAATAGTTTATTCAGGGCAGAAATAAATAAATAAATAAATAAATAAATAAATAAATAAAAACTACATGCAATGTTTGATACCTCTTCATTTTTTTTTTTTTTTTTTTTTTTTTTTTTTAAATTATTAACATTTTGCAGATTCTGCAAGGGGTATGTAAATTTATGAGCACAACTGTAGATGAGATCAAACACTTTTATTCATCCCAGAGGGAAATTCACATATTACAGCAGCACAGAGAATTAGAAAGTATACTAAAAGTAATTGTAACACTAGAAATGAAATAAAATAAGAATAAATATATAAAAATAGAATCGAGTGTACGAGTGGGATGTGGTAGAGCACTGGAGTGTAAACGTTGTAACAGGAGACTTGAGTGGAATTAAAATGGACAGCCATCATAAGCTGTCTGAGCTTGAGAAAAGCTTATCCAGCAATGAGTAATGCATGACGTATTTTCTGCATTTCACAACTCCTATATTTTTGTCCTGACACAGATATTTGGTTCCTCTGCTCTATTGCCTATATAGTGTCAGTATAGTCTGAATTGTGCCTGTTCTGCTGAAACGTCTGTTTTGTGTATATTCCTAATGTGCTGTGTGTAGTCCTTTTCAGTATGAACTCCACTGAACGCAGAAGTTTCTGATTTCTAATGCCTGATTTTGTAAAGCATAAAAATCTCTAGCAGTGAATCATCTGTTCCTACATTTAGAGTGTAGTCTTGCTGAGGAGGACATGCTGGTGTTGGAGCTGTTACAGTGGTTTAAGCAGGATTTCTTCACCTGGGTGGACAGCCTGCCGTGCAGCCGGTGCGGGGGTAGCACGCACTCCTCCGGTTCCCTCCCACCCTCTACAGATGACCTACGCTGGGATGCTGGTCGTGTAGAGAACCACTACTGCGACGCCTGCAACCTCACCACCAGATTCCCAAGGTAGTGAAGCTTGTTTATCAGAAATACACTCTGCATCTTTTTCATTTTGATAAGGTATATTCCTATCCAGATGTTCTGCAGATTTAAAGTGGAAAGTCAGCAAGCAATGGTCTCCATTACCTTTTGTTGTTCTGTATAGGATGTAAAAATGTTTAGAGTTGCACAGTGTTATTACGCGTCACAGTATTGGGGGTTTTCTTCCAATAATGCACTTTGGCGGTTTATATTTGAACAAAACATAATAATATTTTGAGAAATGTTTTACTATTTATTTAGGCTAATTTCTAACCTGCCTGCAAAGATCACGTTGGGTAAGGAGCCGGTTTAACAAACACAGAAGTAAAAGCAGTCACAGTCTGCCTAAAGATGTCTAAAACCTTGTTAACTAAGTGTGATTTCCTCACCTAAAGCCTAATGAGATCAGTTTGTGACCAGATACTCGCTCTCAAAAATGTCCGCAGTGCTCTTGTTCGGTCACGTTGTCAAAACCGATAAGATCGCTCACACAGTCTATAGAGACGACGGCGAAAATGTTTAAATGATTTAATAAAAAGACATTAAAAAATACAAAAGGAAGTTAAGCAAAAAAACTTGGGCTGTAGAGGCCGGGCTGGATTTTACCGATAACGAAGTTGGGCAGTACCTGACGATGAGCGATAGATCAACTGATACTGAATGAAAACTCAAACACCGAAAGTAAAATATTACTTTATTACAGAAATAAACAGTAATGATTGTACCATGAAAATGTACTGTACTTTAAAAAATAAATAAATAAATATTAGAGATGCACCGACGCAAAAGGCTATTTTTCACGCTATCTGCCGTCGTTCTATTGTTTAAAAACGTCCGATGATCAGGGCCGATTATATCCTGTCAGTCAAAAGAGGGCGGGAAAACACAAAACTGCAGTTTGTAAACTATGTAATCTCTACACTGCTAAAATTTTAAACCGGAAGTGAGCAGCAGTGAAGCGGGAGTTTCGGCGGCGAGTCTAATTATTTTATTTCTTGCCGAGCTGCTCGCGCTGAATTAAAGCGCCGGTACACCGTTGAACGATTTAAATGAAGATGAGTTGACAAGTATATATTGCATGGAAAAATATATTTGTAGAGTAGTGTATTTCATATGCAGTTAATGGTAATATATAAAAAAGTTGATATTATATTTTACCAGTTTGATGTCAGTGAAGGAGTAGAAATGCTTGTGTTTGTGGAGCGTGAATGTGAGACTAACAGGAGGTTTTTTAGATTTCAGTCAGTGTTAATATGAATTAATAACATTCAATAAGTTAAGAAATCTTACTTCAGTCTTCAGAATTGAGTTCATGTGTTAATGTTAATGTGAGTAATGTGTTTTCTGTTTATGAGACCAGGTACTGTGAAACAACTTGTTGAAATGAAGAGAATAAAGTTTTTATTTGCATTTCCTTCAGAACTGTGGAATTAATTATTATTCATTTAAAAGAAGGTTTAAAAGGCAGAACTATCGGTTATCGGTATCTGCCGATATCACTCTGAATAATCGGTTATTGGTATCGGCCGATATCACTCTGAATAATCGGTTATTGGTATCGGCCGATATCACTCTGAATAATCGGTTATCAGTATCGGCTGAGAAATTTTGTATTTGTAAAAAGCTTTATGAGAGATGCATATGAGACGCTGCAGCAGTGTGAATGGAAAGAAAAGAAAGCCTGTAGTTTTCCAGGCCAGCACACACCAGTTTTTGACATACTATGTGATTTGGGACATAGCGCTAGGATTTGGTTCCCTTTACTATATATAGAATGAAAAGTCTAGGGGGTGGAGTCAGACCTGATCCTCGGCGGTGCCTGGGTGAAGTCGTACTCGGTGCGTTTCAGGCTGAATTAACGTGCGTTTTCTGTTCCGTGTGGTGCCACGTCTCATGGGTTAGGCTTAGGTTTATAGGAGTAGTTGGATCAGGTCCAGTTCTAGCCCTTGGACTTTTGGTTCTGCAGCGAGCGCTATCTCAGTTTCGCCGTTTCTGTTTAGGTACAATAATCCGGAGAAATTGCTGGAGACCAGGAGGGGGCGCTGTGGAGAATGGGCCAACTGCTTCACTCTGTGCTGCAGAGCGTTGGGGCTGGAGGCCAGGTACATCTGGGACTCGACAGGTATGCTGAACACCTTTCTCGTCTCTCAGCCTCACAAACAAACATGTTGCTTTCATTCAACCTCTTTCCAGACTTCTTGACGTCACGCTCATGTACGTAGCGTGTATATTTTATCGCTGTGTGTTTTTAGATCACGTGTGGACGGAGGTGTACTCTCAGTCTCAGCGGCGCTGGCTGCACTGTGATCCCTGCGAAAACGCATGCGACACACCTCTGCTCTACGAGATGGGCTGGGGCAAAAAGCTTTCCTACATCTTTGCTTTCTCAAAAGATCAGGTACAAACATCTTGTCGGTCCTCCAAATCTTACTCTCGGCCGCAATACGATAAAACGCTAGGAACGATCACGTAACCCAGGAAGTGCAACTTACGACACCATCCCCTTATGGTTTTCATTTCCGTGATCCGTATTAGGAACGGGCAATGTGACAGAAACATCATGCGACCAACATAAACACGGATGTATCTCTAAAGCGTATACGTATACAGTCGGATTCATAAGTATTTGGACGACGACACAATTTTTGCAGTTTTGCCATCAAGATGTGATTGAAGTGTAGCCTTTCAGCTTTAATTCAAAGGGGTTTGACAAAACTCTTGCGTTAACCGTTTAGGAATTACAGCCGTGTTTTTATTGATTTCTTTATTTACTTATACAGAGTCCCTCCATTTTCACAGGCTCAAAAGTAATTGGATAATTGACTAATAAGCAGTTTGATGGCCAGGTGTGGCTTGTTTCCTAATGACCGATTAAGGAGACAAAAGGTTTGGAGTTGATTCCAAGTGTTGAAATTTGCATTTAGTAGCCGTTCATGCGAACTCTCAATATATGGTCCAAAAAGGTGTCAATGCAAGTGAAGGAGGGCATCGTTAGGCTGAAAAAAACAAAACAGACCTAAGTGAGAGAGGATACTTTAGGAGTGGCCAAATCATCAATTTAGTACGTTCTTAAAAAGAAGGAATGAACTGGCGAGCTCAGCAAACAACAAAAGGCCTGGAAGACAACTAAAGTGGAAAAACCCCTTCACAATATCTAGCCAAGTCAAGAACACTCTGGAGGAGGTAGGCGTACATCATTGTCACAGTCTACAATCAAGAGCGTTTGGTGATGTCCATGGGTTCCAGACTGGAGGCAGTCATTGACTGCAAAGGATTTGCATCCAAGTATTAAAAATAATCCTAATATTTATGATTGTCGATTAGGCTGTAATAAGCGGTCCTAAATGGTTAACGCAATATGCCGAAAGTCTTGATTTGCTTCATTTAAAATCTACAACAACTTTCGAGGCAAAATTATGAAAATTGTCGCTTTCACGTATGGATCTGACTTTGATTTTAAACTTTGGAAATAGAATAAAAACCCCACCCCTGTGGTCAGTTACGAAGAACCGTTAGATTAGTGAATAATTATTTTATATTGTATCGTACTTGTGTATAATTGAAATCTCCGCGCGGTGTACGATTGCAGGTGGTTGATGTAACATGGCGCTACTCCTGTAAGCATCAGGATGTTCTTTCCAGACGTACACAAGTGCAGGAAACATGGCTGCTACACACTATCAATGGACTTAATGCTGTGGTAAGTAACACCCGGCCAGGTTCAAGTAAGCAGTGTTCAATAAATGTTTTAAAATGTATTTGCATTAGGTGAGATTAGTCTTTTAATTTTTATTTATTTATTTATTTATTTCCAAGATTACGTTTTTAACATTTTAGGTACATTCAACATTCAAATGATTCCCGCCCATGTTCACGAAGCTCCGCCCCCAGGTGGCCCATAGTGTAACGTGTGTATAAAATGACCAACAGGAGGCGCATCCAAATACCAACAAGCTTTCCGGACCGGAAGTCAGTTTTCCAATCAGGTTTTCTGAACAAATTAATATACCTTTGCCAACACCATGGCTTAATGCCATGCGCACGGGTTTAAAAATATATTTTAAAAAAATTTAATCATGTTATACATATCTTCCAGGTTATTTGTACAACTACTGCACCTTCTTTAAAAATAAATGTAATGTACAGCTGAGTGTAATTATTTGTGGTGTTGCTTTAAAAGATGGCAAATCTTTTTAAATAATGACGCACTCATATAATAATAATAATAATAATAATAATAATAATAATGTGATCTGTTTTATTATCTTTGTTGTGGAATTATGCACATAGTGTATAATTAGTGTACGAGTTACTATTTTTAAGAGGTTTATAGCAGCAGCAACAAACTGAAGTTTTTAGCAATTTATTAATGACGTCTTATACCGCTGTTGATTGATTGCTCGATTCTGATTGGTCAGAAGGTGTCGGTTCATTTTCTATAACAGCAGCTGTACGGTATAGCCGTAATTCGAATCACAGGTGCACTCGTTCGAGTATATTTCTGTAGTGACCGTTTAAGCCTAGTTCACACTGCACCGACAGACAGGTTTGTCGGATTTTGTCAGCTCAGCGTGTTAACCGTCTGCGTCTGTTAACGTTGGACGCCGTTAGTTTTCACGGACCGAACATGTTCGATCTGCGTTTGTCGGCTGTGGAATGTCCAAGCAGTGTGGAATGATATATATTTATTTTTCTTTTTTTCCCCCTTTCTTCCCCTTTCCTTTTCCAACAAACTCTGATGTAATCTGACCTGGGCGCGATCCGTTGCCATGACAATGAGGCAAGCATCCCTGAAAACTTCATAGAAACGAAAACCCGTGCGCAAGGTGTTAAGCGTATTAAATCATTGTTGTGGGTAAAATGCTAGGTTTCTGGATGAATCTGAAAGAATAGGATAAATTACGTATCGATGTGTTTTATTTAAATAACATTTTTTATTTTGAACCCCAGTAATGATCATCTACTTTTTTGGGGTTTGTTTTCGCAGCAAATGTTTATGTTGCTTATGTTTGTGTAAAAATATCGTTCATAGCGTAAGATCTAATAACGGTCTTAGCTTACCACATAGCCTAGTGTGAGGAGTTTTTCTCGGAGTTGCAAGATTTCTCAGCATAAACGTAAGTGAGCGCCCTGTCTCTCACGTTGCAGCAACCGAGGCTTCACCCACAACCTCTTTCCTATGTCACTTTTCAGGCTAAGAATAACACGTAAAGACATTAGTAGTAGTAAAATTTGGATTGTGGTCAAAGGATCGTCCGTTTTTAAAGCAGTCTCTTGGTGTCTGTTGGGGCAGTGTGAACTAGGCTTTATACACACACACACACACACACACACACACACACACACACACACACACACACTTGTATGGTGGACGCTCGACATAAACACGTATGTAATTTTCAAATCGCTGTTATTGAGAGAATGTTTTTTAAAAAAAAAAATAAAAACCACCACCACCAGCAGTAACTCCGCTTTGCATCGAGCCACATCACAGCACCCTGTTGTCGATTATTTTCCTGTATCAGTACACCCCATTGTTTTATTCCTTAAACAACAAATATGAATGCGGTATCGACCATGTGTGCACAGAGGCAGCAGTCACTGAGTGCCGAGAGGAAGCAGGAGCTGCTGGAGAGGTTGTTAGTCGAGCTGGTGGAGTTCATTTCTCCAAAGAGCCCAAAGCCAGGAGAGACGGGAGGCCGGATTTCAGGTTCTCTCGCTTGGAGGGCTGCTCGTGGAGAGACCGGTGGTGCTGCTGCTTCCAAAGAGGTGAGAGATTCATTTCTATTATTCGTTTATGCTAGTCCATCACATTCCTAACTGTCCTGCAAGTCGATGCACTTCCTATTGTGATGACAAATTGTGGTCTTTTTATTATTATTATTATTATTATTATTATTATTTATTTTATTTTATTTTTATTTCCAGAAAGCTACAGACTTTGTGTTTATCCCCACTGAGTCAGAGAAGGATGCAAAAACATTCCACCTACAATATAATGTGGCCAAAGACTGTTACTGTAGAGTGCACAACAACCAAGAGAAGATCCTGGGCTGGGAAAAGGGAGTTTGGAAGAATGAGTCTGTGTTCAGGAAAGAAGAACAAGACTGGCAGATGGTTAGCACGAATCTGCAGCGATTTTATTTATTTATTTATTTATTTATTTATTAAAAATAATCTACATGTTTTATTTTCTTTATTTCTCACTCATTAGGCATAAGGTTTGCCTGCATATTAATTATTGTCCCTTATATTCCAGTCCCTCCAGGATTTCGCGATTGTAGAAATGAACGCAAAATCAATCAAACTTCGCAATATGCAGTACTGTGCAAAGTTTTAGGCACGCGCAGAGAAATGCTGTAGAGCAGGGATGTCCACTTTTCATTCCAACCAATCTGAAGCCACACCTGAGTCTATTGAAAGCCAGGATCATCTGATTAAACAGGTGGAATCAGGTGTGGCTCCTGCTTGGTTGGAATGAAAACCTGCACCCACACCGGCCCTTTGCGGATAAGATTGGACACCCCTGGTGTAGAGTAAAGATGCCTTCAAAATAATGAAATGAAATGTTTCTATATAGTAATAAATGAAACAGTCAATATTTGATGTGACAAAAAAATAAGAAGAGTAGTCTCTGATACAATTAGTGCAGTTGTACCAGTTGAAAATTGGTACCAGTTGTACCAGTGCAGCATGAAATGAGCTGTACGTTTTATTGAGCATCTTGCAGAAACCGACACGGTTCTTCTGGAGATTTTGACTGTCGCACTCGCTTCTTATTTTTCAGCAAAACCCAGCAGCCTTCATTGTGTTTTTTTTGTTTGTTTGTTTGTTTGTTTTTGTTTTTGTTTTTGTTTTTGTTTTTGTTTTTTTTTTGTTTTTTTTTGTTTTTCTTTTCTTTGTCTGAAAAGTATCTCTTACCATGTAATATACTGCTTTCTTTACTGACATACAAACATTTTTTTTTTTTTTTTTTTGTGCTAGAAAACGAATGTTTGGGAATCGAAAATGTTTTTGTACTGACTCGATAATATAGAAGTCATCAAATAAAAATCTATAACAAAGTTTGTACTTAAAAAAAAAAAAAAAAAAAAAAAAAAAAAAAAAATAGGCTGCCTAAAACTTTTGCACAGTAGTGTATACATTTTTCAAAATGACTGCAATGTGACATCACAATGTGCATTCAGCCAAAGCCCTCTTCGATTCATGCGCACTGATCATGAGTACAGCTCAAATTGACCAACAGTTGTGACCGTAAATGATTAATTCAAGTAGTTTTCCGACAAAAAAAAGCAGAAAATAATTCCGCAAATTGCATCACAAGTCTCCCTATTCATTTGTGTGTGTGTGTGTGTGTGTGTGTGTGGTTGGTTTCTAGGTGTACCTCACTCGAACAGAGGGCTCTTCCTCAGGCAGGTTGTGTTGGAGGATTGTGTGTGCTCCTGTGGGGATGACGATTAAATCCATCTCAGTCAGGGCTGTCAGTCAAACCTTCCACTCTGGTGCCGTCTGCTGGAGATTACGCTCTTCGCAATCCACCGTCGAGTTTCCCGGAGGTATAAAAATCCTGCTGGATAGATCATTCAGTACACACGTCGGAGTCGAGATCAGACACCCAGGTTTTTGAGTCATTGCAATAGATATGCAACTATTGTTATCACAGGTAATAATGCGGATATGCTTTATGCACGTGTAAGGAATAAAATACGATGGGACTGGCTATTTATTGGAAAATAATCAACAACAGGGTGGTGTGATGCATGTTACCGCGTGACCTTGATTTGTTTTTCTAGAGCAGTGCATCTCAAAGTCTTTTATTCATCTTGTGCTATACTGTTGGCAATTCATCAATGATGCAATATTTCTGAATTAAAGAACAACACGTTGTACTTTTTAGCAGTTTTTAGTTACATTTAGTGTTGTGGAACATCCATAAAACAAGTTAGTTCCTGTTATCACATCTATAAACAGTTGCTCCATCATCTGTGTTTTTTTTTTTTTTTTCTCTTTTCTTTCTTCTTTCTCCCCTGCTTCTAGAAGTTAACTCCCATTGAGACTCTTCCATGGTGGAAAAATGGCCGACTGTGACAAATCACTGACACTGGAGACTCCTTCCTTAATTATATAATATGTTAATAATAAGGAATTTGTGATCTGCCAAACAGGAAGTCAGACATGTTGGGAAATTAAAAAAAAAAAAAAAAGTTTATTTTTTATTTATTAATTTTTTTTTGCTTCTCTTACATGAAATTTGGATCATAGCATTGTGAGATCAGTCCAACAATTAATTTCACAGATTATCTGCAAGTGTATTTGACTGTTAAATCGCCAAACAGAACGTGAGGGCATATCTTAGCAACACTTTTAGATATTGATGGTGATGTATAATTAGCCAGATGAGCTGGAGTTAAGAAACAAGATATAACATCGCTTACAAATTGGGAGGGCTACCGAAAACAGGAAGTGAGGCAATATCTCGGCAACGGCCTGATGTTTTATCTTCAAATTTAGTTTATCTCCTATGGTCCCAGTGGCTTTTGGTCTTCCTCCGTCACTAAGTTGCAGGCACAAGCACAGGCAAAGAAAGTGCTTGTCCCCCTTAATTACTACTTGCAGCTACAGTTTTAAGTTCTTTCAAGCTGTGCTTGCCCATTCATTGCTTATTAACATTTCTATACAGTTAAATGAATGATATTAGACATCATAATTAGTGTTATGCATGTAGTAGGACTGTAAGCCGATGTACAGCCAAGTGTACAGAGCCATATTGTCTGAGACAAACCCACACCAGGACTCTTAGTAATGAAACCTAAACCACAGTAAAGTTTCTGTGGTCACAAAAACTCTCTGTTCAAAAGAACGCAATGTGTTGATATCATACTGTTGTCACTGAGCGGATCTGTGTGTTCATATCTTCAAAATATGAGTAGATGGTAGTATTTACATCTGAAACTGCATCCAAATCACTGAGTCTGAAGTAAAAAAAAAATGTTTATGGGGTAACCCGAACTCGTTAAATGTCACTTGAAGGCGCTTCTGCTCTGTGCGATATAATTTAACGGTATCACTGCTTGGTTTCGCAGATGGTAAAATGCACTCACCGACAGGCCTCACAGGGTCTCAAGAAGTGGTGGTAGAAGCGGAGCTGAGTGGAGGGGACGGAGAGGTGGCGTGGCAACATGCCCAGCTGTTCAGACAGAGTTTGAAGGACACTGAGACATCTTCGTTTGAGATTCTTGTGGAAATGGAGGATGCTTGATAAGAGTGTAGTGGCCTTGTGGCCTTGTTCTGTGGTTTGACAAGCAAACTAAAAATGTTCTGGGAAGTCAGAGTTAATGTGAGTAAAGACTTGATGTGAAAAGCACAGTCTCACTTTTCAAATGATGTTCTTTTCATGAGAAATGTCTACATTTAATATAATGTCTGTAAGGGATAGAAAAGTGCTCTATGGTCCTATAAGTAACAGTGAATCTCGTATAATTCTACTCTTATTTTTTTTTTTTTATCGTTTCTCCAATTTTGTGTTTTAATAAGGAATGCATCCATACAACTTTTTCTATTATTGATACAAATACGAGAGCTCCTGATTGCAGTACTTTGTATCACATCAGTACATGCCTAATGTTAATCTTTAGACCAATTGTATTTGTAATTATAGCGATTGAAACACTGTTTAAAACTTGTACTCGTGTGTATTGTAAGGAATGATGTGGAAGGTTTTATAATGATCATTTGGCAGCAGGGTGTATGATGATGAATACCTCCAGTGTGTCAGTTTTATCGATTATTTTCTCTCTGTTTTTATCAGACCTCAACATTTTTGTCTTTATTCCATAAAAAAAAAAAAATGTTTTTCAGTTACTTTATTATTCAGTTGTTTTCAATTACCTTATTAAATTAATTGTTTGCAGAGTCAGAAATATTCTTTACTGTTTAACTCTATGCAACATCATTGTGTCTCTTAATGTGTCTTTATATCAGGCTGTCTGTGTCTCTATGTCTCTGTCTCTATCGGTCTGTGTCTCTGTATATGTCTCTGTATCTGTCTCTCTGTCTCTATCTGTCTGTGCCTCTATCTCTGTCTGTGTCTCAATATCTGCCTGTCTGTGTCTCAATATCTGTCTCTGTCTGTCTGTGTCTCTGTATCTGTCTGTCTCTGTGTATGTTGTCCGTTGGTTTACTGCTCGCCGGCGCCTCGGATATCCTTCCTATTGGTCGTTTCGTGAGCGCCTCGCTTTCTCAACATCCTATTGGTCGGCTGGGATGTGTTCTTTTCTCCTATTGGTCGGCTGGGATGTGTTCTTTCTCCTATTGGTCGGATGAGACTCCGGGGCTCGTCTCAGCACCGCCGCTGGAGCCGGACGGAGGGACGCAGCGCCGGTGTTATTGTTTCTGAATGAAGATCCAGGAAATGTGGCACTAATCCAGACAATGAGGACAAACACTCAGTGCGCTTATTTAACCTTTATTATAATGTAATGTAAAGTGCTAGGCGCGTGGGTGTGTGTGTGTGTTTTGTATAGAGCGGGTGGTTGTTCGCCGGCATCAGGAAGGAAAGTGTGTGTGTGTGTGTGTGTGTGTGTGAGAGAGAGAGAGCGAGAGAGAGAGAGAGAGAGAGGGAGAGAGTTGGTGGTGTGTGTAGTGAGAGGCGCTCAGGCCTGGTGCTGTACCGCGGGTCGAGTTTAACAATAGCCGAAGTGCTCTCACTTCTCCGGGCTAAAAACCTCTCAGCTTCCATGTAATTCATCACAGCACACACACACTCACACCTCTCAGTTTGCTCCACGGCTCACATGGAAGGCAATTTAACGCCATAACTGCATTTTAAGGACATTTTTTTTTTTTTTTTTAATAAACACTGCTCGTTTTTAACACCGTGGAAAGACACAATAGGAGAAAATGTCTAACAGTGCTGCAGGAAGCGGAGGGCTGAACTGGGTGGTGAGTAAAATGTTAAAACATATCGTTTATACGGTGTAATACATATGTTGTAAACATAATATTCTGTATCTATTATCAAGCACTGCTGTACCTTTACTACATGCAGAAACGCGCGAGCTCACTGAGGGTAACTTTAGCTTAGCATCTTAGCTATGTCGCTAGTACAATTCTAAACGTCGAGTGGCTGAAAACTAATTTATAAACTGGACGGCATGATATTAGTGTTTAATTAAAATAATCATAAAATAATATTTCCCTGGACATTTTAGACCCCGTTTGTTAGTTATGTTTTAATTTTAATTTATTTGTTTACTCAGATGCTAACAAAGCTAGCAGCGCTCGAGACCCCTTTTGTTTCGCCATAGCGTCCGATTCACTGTGATTGGCTTTCCTTCACACATCTTCACAATTCCGTCTAAATGTATTCAATTTCATTAATTTGTAAGAGCATACATTCTGTAAAGATGCTTGGATGACAGTAGAAAGGGTCAGTGAGTGGCTGAGAGATAAAATAATGACTGAAAATAATGAAACTGAACACTAAATAGGGTTTTTATTCATTTATGGAAAACTCTAACGGAAACTTGGGGGTCATAACATGAATAAACTGAGCTCTAACAGACTCACAACACACTTGTTTGTTTAGTTTTGGTTCATTATTTAATCAAACCACCACCAGAGATGAACACTATACAGAAATCCATACTTGAACTCCTCCAACTTCTGCTGGTGATTGATGGGTGAGGTCAGTAAACTAAACCCAAGGTGTAAATATGACCTTTGACCCACGTGAGCACAACAATTGTGTTAAACATGTTTATTCATAAGTTATTACATTGTTTCCACACATGTCAGCAATCATGCAATCTATGAATCTCGTTCAGCAAAACGAGCGAATCTTTATACACGTCATTTCGTTCAGTTGAGCAGAATTCAATTAAAAAAATGTCAGATTTTCAATAGCTAAATTCCCCAATACACGTCTGCTTACTTTACAGACTAGGATCGTATTACGAATAGTGAAAAAAATGATAATGCGGCTAGGGTGCACTGTGGCTTGGTTGGGGGTTGGGGTTCGATTCTCACCTCCGCCCTGCGTGCAAGGACTTTGCATGATGTCCCGGTGCGTCAGGGGCTTCCTCCAGGCACTCCAGTTTCCTCCACCAGTCCAAAGACATGTGTTGTAGGCTGCTTGGCCTCTTAGTGTGTGTGTGTGTGTGTGTGTGTGTGTGTGATTGTGCCCTGTCCGGGGTGTCCCCCGTCTTGTTCCCCAAGTTCCCTGGGATTGGCTCCAGGTTCCCCACGACCCTGTGTAGGATAAGCGGTATGGAAAATGGATGGATGGATGATGATGCAGCCACGGACAAATTACCAGAAACAGAAATGAATCATTCACCACTCAACTGGGTCTTCTGGTCCGAGTCATTCATTCTTTTGTCTCTGTACAGAAATGATTAAACGGATTAAATGAATCGTTTCTGTTTCCTGTACAGAGCCCATACAGCTTACACCATAGACTGTAAAAAAAAAAAAAAAAAGAAAAAAAGATGGACGACGCACCTTCACTCTCCTCCATGGAAGAAAAGTGAAGCCGCCCAATATGTCCTAATATGGCGCTGACATTTCGGAGCCCGGGTCTGCGCTGTAGAGAACCCGGAGCCCGGGTCTGATACTGATCAGAGTCTATACTTTCCTAAAACTCTGGATTGGTTTTCTGATCTATCCAGATTTATTTTAGGTTGGTGAAGCTGTGATGTCGACTTGCCCACTAACCCAGATCATGGATTTGAAGCACATCTGCAATAAAAACTTTCAGAAAACAGGGTTGGTTATTGAAAGGATGTTGAGTCTCATACGAATCAGTATTGGATTTCAGATGATACTCATTAAGATACTATATCTTAATTACTTAATTTTTTTGTGAGAGTGCATATAATTGAGGTTGCGGTTGAGCAATGTCTGTACTTGCTGTAATTGCTGGAATTAGAGATACATTATATGGCCAAAAGTTTGTAGACATCTTACCGTCACACCCCATTCCAAGTTTAGTCCCCCTTTGCTGTTACAATGACTTCTACTCTTCTGGGAAGGCTTTCCACGTGGCTCTGAGGATTTGTGATCATTCAGCTACAAGAGCATTAGTGAGGTCAGGTACTGAGGCGGTTGTAGCTCATGTGGTAGAGCGGGTTGTCCACTAATTGTAGGGTTGGCGGTTCGATTCCCGGCCCACATGACTCCACATGCCGAATTGTCCTTGTGCAAGACACTGAACCCCAAGCTGCTCCTTATGGCAAATTAGCACTTTGTATAGCAGCTCTGCTACCATTGGTGTGTGTGAGTGTGAGAAACAGTGTAAAGCGCTTTAGAAAAAAGCGCTATATAAGTGCAGACCATTTACCATTTACTGATGTTAGATGAGGAGGTTTAGGGTGCAGTCGGTGTTTCAGTTCATCCTAAAGGTGTTCAGTGGGGTTGAGGTCAGGGATCTGTCCAGGACACTCGAGTTCTTCTACTCCAAACTTCACTAAGCGTATCTTCATGGAGCTCGCTTTGTGCACAGGGACATCGTCATGCTGGAACAAGTTTGCGCTTCATCGTTCCAGTGAAGGGAAATTGTAATTCAACAGCAAACAAATCTTATAAAATGATGTGCTTCCAACTATGTGGCAACAGTTTGGGGAACAACCACATATGGCTGTGAGGGTCAGGTGTCCACCTACTTTTGCACATACAGTATATAATAACCAAGATATGCCTGTATGCCTATAAATGTTTTCCATAGACTTAAACATTTTTTTTGTCAAGAACCGTTCTACATATTGGATACATATTAGAAATCTAGACACAAGCAGGACACCAGTTCCAGGGCTCCTGGTTTGACCCTGAGTTTCTTGTGCCTGTTCTTCCTGTGTCTGCATGGGTTTCTTCCAGGTTCTCTGGTTTCCTCCCAAAAACATGCCAGTAGGTGTGAATGAGTGTTAATGTGATGGACTGGCATCCTATTTAAGGGTGCATTCCCGCCTCATTCCCGGTGTTGCTCCGGATTCACCAGGACCCTGACCAGGATAAAGCAGTTACTGAAGAATGAATGAATGAATTAAATAAATAAATAAAAGCACATCTGGATATGATCCCACTGTAAGAGCAACTCCTACAGGTTCAACATACAACATGATTTCTAAACGACAACAGAATAAATTGTGATCTATAAAAAAAACCCAAAAAGCTTTTAGAGGGAAAAATTTGAAGATATGTTCAAGCAGCTCTTTTGTGTAACACATGTAGCAGGATACACCGGTGATGTTTTTGGGCTTCGGTGGAGGGGGGTGGGGGGGCTGGTTGGCATGTTCAGGGCTCCAGATGGTGACTAAAATGGTCGCCAATGCGACTAACTTTTTAATTTTGCGACCATGTTTTTTCTGCCAGTCGCCAGTGGCCACCG
>JANDJT010000021.1:18712120-18724984 GCA_024331685.1 Stegophilus panzeri | reverse complement strand
TCAAACCTTTTTTTTGTAAAGTATCATCAAACCTGTTTTTTGTAAAGTATCGTCAAACCTTTTTTTGTAAAGTTGCTGGCAGTTTGTTAGTGAACCGAGATATTGTGATACATATCAGGATCAAATATCGCGATACGATTTATTTTGTTGTATCGCACATCCATATGGCGCTCTCTTCCTTCACCTTAGGCCTGTGGGCCAGGATTTCATTTCTGCTGATTCTTCTCACAGGGTGGAAGACACATTGATTATGTTGTGGACCAAATTGTGTCGAAACTCATCGAGGTGGTGAAGAAGAAGAATAAAGCAGGAGTCTCAGTGAAACCATTCCAGGTTTGGACATTAAATTCTAGCATGATTATTGAGATATTTCACAATATCAGCCATATTTTGGATTATTCTTTAAATGCACATATACCACATGATGATGATGATGAAGTGAGTTGATTTGTTTCAGGTCAAGAACCACATCTGGGTGTTTGTGAACGCTCTGATCGAGAACCCGACCTTCGACTCTCAGACTAAAGAGAACATGACTCTTCAGACCAAAAGCTTTGGCTCGAAATGTGCTCTCTCTGAGAAGTTCATACGAGCGGTAAGGCACATTTTCGATAATAAGGTTGTTTGATGGCATCAAAGCGTGAATTTAGGCTTTTTCGGTACAGTTCAGCCCAGTGGTTCTCAAATCTCATCTGCTCTTAGACACATGACATAGCTTGTGAGGAACTTGATAATTAGCTGGTGTGTTATGTTTGTGCGTCTAGTTTGTGAAGAACATGTTGCTTCTCATAGCTGGGATAGAGAGCTACCTTTATTTTATAAACATGTTTTATGTTTTACTCTTTAGGTATTATTATTGTTCTTAAATGCTTGATACTGAGTGTGGTATCTGTCAGTAACTGGTCTCTTATTGGTGTTCAGGCGACTAACTGTGGCATCGTGGAGAGCATCCTGAACTGGGTGAAGTTCAAGGCTCAGACACAGCTGAATAAAAAGTGCTCTTCAGTCAAGCACAGCAAGATCAAAGGCATCCCTAAACTGGACGATGCTAACGATGCCGGTGAGTTCGGACCGCTCGAGTGTTTCGGAGATGAATCCTGGCACATACGGCATTGTTTTTCTAAGCGCTCAGACTGTCTGTAGATGATTTAACTAAGAGCAGATAGACATACAGCAGTCATATGTTCATACTCTTTTCGAAAGCGCTCTGAATTCTCTTAAACATGCATTTACATCTTCCGAATACTTCCAGAATACTATACATTTCCACAACGTCAAATATGTTAACATGAACCAAATGATCTGTTTGTCCTTTGACTGTTTAACACTTAAGAGGTTTAGCATTTACTTGATCCTCTTCTATAATCCTAACCTAAAGCAGTGCAAATCTGGTCTGTCCAATGATTCCTATACTACCGCTGAATTTTTATTTTTCATGTGCATGATGGTTGACTCTTTCTTATGCTAAGGCGGGAAGCACTCATCTGAGTGCACTCTGATTCTTACTGAGGGAGACTCAGCCAAATCACTGGCCGTCTCCGGGCTGGGCGTAATCGGACGAGACCGCTACGGAGTTTTTCCTCTAAGAGGCAAGATCCTGAATGTGCGGGAGGCCACACACAAACAGGTGAGCACAGACGCCGCGGTCGTTAAGTAAAGACGCATGCAGAGAGTGGAGCTCGGTTTTAGACGCCGGGACAAAACAGCGTTATGGAAATAAGGAAGTAGATTCGGATCAGTAATGAGCAAGCAGAGAAAAACTCCCTGAAGAAAACTAGGTCTCAAAAAGGAAACTCGACACTGGTCTGTACATGTGTAGAAGAGTGAAAACAAACAGGATTAAGTGTGTAAAACGAGTACAGGACAGTCTTTATGATCACAGCAGCAGTTCTTAGGTACAAGTCTACAGTATCTAGGTGAAAGGATCCACTGAAGCAAGAGCGAGAGTGTTTTTTTTTTTTTGGGAAATACAAAACTTTACGGTATCCGTGTCGGAACAGCAGCAGAATGTGAGAATGAAGGTTTACAGCAGTAGTATACGAATGCATGCTCAGTTTAATTGTATTGTTTCTTCCGTTTGCAGATCATGGAGAACGCAGAAATCAACAACATCATTAAGATCGTCGGCCTGCAGTACAAGAAGAGCTACGACGACGCGGAGTCGCTGAAATCTCTACGCTATGGCAAAATCATGATAATGACCGATCAGGTATGTTACTTCTTAAACGGTCCCTCCAGAAACGAACACATCCGGAACATCCGGAGGAGCTCGCGGTTTTTTTCAAAATTAGCGCAGATTCGGGCCGAGACGCGTCACGTGACGTCATATCAACCAAAGCCCTCTTCGATTCACGTGCGTCGAACATGAGTACAGCGAAAAGATCTCGTTTACCAAACAAACATCACTGCGAAAGAGCGTGCGAATCAATTTCGTGCGATTGCGATTTCGCTAATTTGAGTAGTTTTCCACAAAAACACACACACACACACACACAAAACTCCGCAGGTCGCATCGCAGACTTGCAAAATCAAACATTTTTGGATGGATTGCTAAAACACGTTTTATAATCTGTTGTACCTCTGTGCTAATGTTAACAGACAAAATGTTTGTGAGCATAGAATTCATTACGAAGGTTACGTTAATTTTGCTGTTTAAAAATGTCTTTATTTTGTTTTCATTAGGATCAAGACGGCTCGCACATTAAGGGCCTGCTCATCAACTTCTTCCACCATAACTGGCCATCCCTTCTGAAGCACACGTTCCTGGAGGAGTTCATCACCCCGATCGTCAAAGTACGAACCGCCCGTATCCCACGCCGCGATAGAAAGTGTCGCAGGTTCGATCCGGATTCCGCTTTAACGTCGATCTCTTTGTGCGCAGGCCACTAAGAACAAACAGGAAGTTTCCTTCTACAGCATTCCAGAGTTCGAAGAGTGGAAGAAGCAAACGGAAAATTACAAAACATGGCACATAAAGTACTACAAAGGTTTGTTTTCATTTCACCGAATGTTTTTTTTTTTTTTTTTTTTAAAAGAAAAGAAATGTGCATGTGGATTTAATCCCGTGATTAATTAACGTTATTTAATAATGTGATGCGATAGGTTTGGGTACCAGCACGAGCAAAGAGGCAAAGGAATACTTTTCCGATATGGATAGACATCGGATTATGTTCAAGTACGGAGGCACGGAGGACGATGCTGCCATTACTTTGGTAGGTTTCAGAGGTGGGACTTAGTTACTGCGAGTTACTGCGAGTTCGAATCCCGACGACGACGCAGCCATCCACGAGACCAGCCAACTCCACGAGAGTAAAATTGGCCGTGTTCTCGGGAAAGGAGGGGCGCTCACTCTCTCTGTCTCTCTCTCTCTCTCACTCTCTCTCACTCTCTCCCTCCTCTCTATCAACCTCAGCAACACTAACCAATCACGGGCGTCCGTGAGCTCATGCATGTGGAACTGAGCGGATAGCGCTGTCCTCCGAGCGTGTTATGTTGCACGAGCAGCAGTTCGAAAAGATACTCTCGGCTGGCTTCGAGCGCCTCGGAGGAAGCACTTTCTCCTAACAGTTCTGACCTTTACTTAGTTTCAAACACGACATTTCTCTATAATCTCAAACCCTCACTGTAAACTATCTGGCAGGTCGTACCGTAGCGGCTAGCTGCACCTATAAACATTTAGTATTTTATGTAAGAGAGTAGTCGGACTTTTATTTGAGAATTTGGAAACTTTTAGCACCTCTGCTAGGTTTCAAATGCTTTGGTCGTTTATTTCCAGGTTACCGCTGATATTTCACATATGGTCGAGATATTATGTAATATAACAAGTCTAAGCATCAACCTCACCTAATAGTACTTGTATGAGAATTGTCTACATCAGGTCGTACTCAGAGGACAGTATAGTAACCGCGCTCCGCCTCGTTTGTCCCATCTGTAAAGGCCTTCAGCAAGAAGAAGACAGATGACAGAAAAGAGTGGCTCACTAATTTCATGGAGGACAGGCGGCAGAGGAGGATGCACGGTCTGCCTGAGGTGAGACCTACCTTTACACCTCCACCTGTCCATCACACACACACACACACACACACACACTTCAGAGAGCGATTCAGACAAATAAATAAATAAATAAATAAATACGTAGTGAGCCTGTTGAGCGAAAAGTATGAAGACGCCACTTTGAGAAGATGGAGCTGTGGATACGAGTGTTTTTACGTTGCTTGTTTATTGAATTTGTGAACTTGTTGAAGATAGCATGTGGTTTTCTCCAGGCAGTGAGGATCGAGTCTTAGCTCTTGTCGTAGTTTGTGGTGGTACTGACTGAAGTGCTCTTTTTTTCCCTCTCGTGTTGCAGCAATTCCTGTACGGCACCGCAACTCGGCACTTGTCCTACAACGACTTCATCAACAAAGAGCTGATTCTCTTCTCCAACTCCGACAACGAGAGATCGATTCCGTCCCTCGTCGATGGTGCGTCTCCAGTATAATATTATACGTGTGTGTGTGTGTGTGTGTGTGTGTGTGTGTGTGGCAGAAAAGCACTTATAGGTCTTTTGTGGCATCTAAAATTCATTTCTTTCAGATGTTTTTTTCCCCAACAGGCATGTCTTATTTCTATTTCTCGAGCATGGACATGAGTATAAACAGTGCTAGCTAACCACTTGTCTAAAGGCTTAAGGTGATTGTGTGTGTGTGTGTGCGTGTGTGTGTTTGCAGGTCTGAAGCCGGGCCAGAGGAAGGTCCTGTTCACTTGTGTGAAGAGGAACGATAAGAGGGAGGTTAAAGTGGCTCAGCTGGCTGGCTCAGTAGCAGAGATGTCTGCTTACCATCACGGCGAGGTGTGTGTGTGTGTGTGTGTGTGTGTGTGTGTGTCTTGTGAGGCTTTTTTTTCCCTTCTTTTTCCACTGACCCCCAATCCAATACTAAAAGATTTAGCTGTTTGGTTTTTGGTTCCTGTTCACTTCGTGTGTTCGTTACAATTACCAGGTCACATGACACTCAACACGTTTGTGCTGTCAAAGGGAAATTATTATTATTATTATTATTATAGAAATGATTTCTGTGGCGTAACTCTAGCTTGAACTATGCGTTCACATTAAAATCTTGTCATGCTGTACATTTGTTCATCATCACTCTGAATGTTCCTGTCCTCTCGAAAGTGAACTAGCATCCCAAGTACTGTTGGCTCCTGTTTGGGCCACTTCTTATGTTTGACTGCACACCGAACAAAGGCCGTAGATGATGTTAACTTCGTTAACGTATCCGCAAACCTAACGAGTTCTAAACAGTAATACACGCATCCCGTGATGCATTATAGCGTGCACTTGTTTCATAAGCATCAGCACAGAGTAACTTTAAAAGCATTAAACAAGCCATGTGTTTTCCTCATCAACAGCAAGCTCTAATGATGACCATCGTGAACTTGGCTCAGAACTTTGTCGGCAGCAACAACATCAACATCCTGCAGCCCCTGGGCCAGTTTGGCACCCGCATCAACGGAGGCAAAGACGCAGCTAGTCCTCGTTATATTTTCACCATGCTCAGGTTTGTCGGTCTGTGGAGAGGTCCTTTACTGAGTAAAGGGGCATGGACTAGAGATCATACGTTCTCCTGGGATATCAACCACATGTGCAGTCATATGAGTTAAAAGCATTTTTTTTACTAACTTTTATATAAGGAAACTCTAAACCAGGGGTTTCCAATCTTATCCGCAAAGGGCCAGTGTGGGTGCAGGTTTTCATTGCAACCAATCAGGAGCCACCAATTGCTCTAAACCAATAATTCTGACTATGGAATAAGTTATAATAATAATTAAAACCTCTTTTAAGCCACACCATTTTTAGGCTACGTCTTCATTAATCCGGATAGATCTAAACGTTTTTTAAAACCTTCTCCGTCTACACTGGCGCTTTCAAACGTTTTCCAAACTTCGCTCGTCCGCACCGAAACGTCTGAAAACACTCAAAAACCATTTCCGTCAGGTGTTTATTTAAAAACGCAATCTGACGGTTCTACGAAGTGACATTAGTCTTTAACAAAAGCTATCAAACTGGACAGCAGGCACAACAACTGCAGGATAACATCGTCCTCCATCTTGTTTGATTTGAGTTGAATGGGTCACGTGACTAAAACGTCATCGTTTTTGAATATCTCAGTTTTCTCGGTTCACACCACGCAACGAAAACGCTGTTTTCAAACATATCCACTCGTTTTTTTCGAAAAGCTGGTAAAAAAAAAACCGCTGTGCCAGTGTTCGGAAGGCCAAAACGTAGAGAAAACGATTTGCGTTTTCAAATGAAATCCTGATTAGCGTAGACGTAGCCTCAGCGTAGCCCATTTATACAACTATGCCTCCTGACTCAAATAGAAATAAGCACACTCTGTGGACTGTACACATACTTACAGTACTGCAGCGTAAGCTTTCAAAGTAGTATGCCTATAACTGCAGGCCTGTTGAGAAAAGTAAATTAAGGGAATGTGAGAAATTGGACCTCTTAAAATGGAGTCACTGTGTTTTTTTTTTTTAAAAAAAGAAAAAGGTTGAGAACCAACCTTGCTTTAGATATTTTCTTACACTCTCTCTGTCCCCATGTTTCTCTCTCACTGTCTCATTAAACAGTCCACTGGCCAAGCTGCTGTTCCCATCCGTAGACTCCAACCTGCTGAAGTTTCTTTACGATGACAACCAGAAGGTGGAGCCAGAGTGGTACATTCCCATAATCCCCATGGTGCTAGTGAACGGAGCAGAGGGTATCGGGACCGGCTGGGCCTGCAAGATCCCCAACTACGACCCGCGAGAGATCGTCAACAACATCAACCGCATGCTTGACCACCAAGATCCTTTGCCTATGGTAAACGTTTCACGCCACAGACAGAAAATACTCACTCTTCTAGCGTAACATCAGAACCGGCAGTTAGCGTCAGCTTGTTGCATCGGTCTGTAACGATGATTCAGATCTTTACGCACCGTTTGTAGTGTTCTGTGCTCTCGCGTTACTTGAGTTCCCTTTCTGTGCAGCTTCCCAGCTATAAGAACTTCAAGGGAGTGATCCATGAGCTGGGCCAGAACCAGTATGTGGTCAGCGGCGAGGTCTCCGTCCTCGACAAGAACACCATCGAGATCACAGAGCTCCCGATACGCACCTGGACTCAGGTATGCTCAACCGTTTGTGCAAAGTCAGACACCATGCATTTAGAAATCTTAAATGGAGTAAAGCTTGTTTATGATCTATTCAGTGTTTGTTTGTCTATAAAAACAAATTTTACAGAGAAAAAAATCATAACCTTAAAATATAGCAAATTCTATATATGTCATAGATAGACACTTTTTTTTATAGCACAGCTGTATTGAAATCTCCAACCTGATTGGTCTGAAGGTGTTGATTAATTCTCTATAATAGCAGCTCTGGCAGTAGTGTCAGCTGTAATTCACACAAATCACAGGTGTGTAATGGAAGGAGATGAATAAATTTTCCAGCATGGTAGAGTCTTCAGGACAGAGTGGATTTTTTTGTAAAATGACCAGCTGCAGTTTGTTTGTTTGTTTGTTTGAAATAAAAATGAGAGCCTGGGTAACAGGAACCTACTTGCCTCTCAGACATTATAGTTACATTCACTGTAACTCTAAACACATGTAAGATGTACAACGAGTCATTCGTAAGACCTTTTTATTCGTTGGCAATTCGCTGTGGTGTAAGAGGAATAAAACACTTTGGCACTTTGGGATGTGCTGTTATAGGAAAATAATCAGCTTAGGGGCGTGGTGCGATGCATCGGTCTACATCACACCAAGCCAAATTTGATTCTTTTTCTACAACAGCGCCTGGTTTATTTCTTACGTTTAGCCTGTACGTTATTATAAATAAAGGATGAAGAAAAAATGAAGAAGACCACACAAATACACGCTACCCGTCAGAAGTTTAGACACACTGATTCTTTAATTTTATTATTTTTATCCACATTTTAGTATAATAATAATAAAAGAGTCATCAAAACTCTGGAGTAACACAAATGGAACTATGGGAATTATGTTGTGATAAAATAAATAAATAAATAAATAAAAATAATTTAATATTTTAGCATCTTCAAAGTAGACACCCTTTTTGACTAGAATTTACAGAAATTTATTCTTGGCATTTTCTCGATTTTGCTTTTTAAACAAAAAAAGGAGCTAAAGGAGTATTAAAGGAGTTCCCACCTACGCTGGACTCTTATTGGCTGCTTTTCGGAATATTTCGCTCCGAGTCGTCCGTTTAAAATAAATATTTTTGCAAAAAAAAAAAGTTTTCTAATGAAAGAAATGAATATGTTGGCACAATTATATTTTGTGTCTACAACACTGATTTCAAACATTTAATCACACACCTTCAGATCAAAAGGCTTTTAAGATCACGAGAAACATTTCGGTCGAGTGTCCACAAACTTTTGACCGGTCGTGTGTGTTATCAGTAAAGGCTAATTTTGTCACGGCCCACCTTGTACCCATGGTCCGATTTTGAGGAACGATTTGACCGACTGTCCTTCTTTATCTTTCATGCAGGCCTACAAGGAGTCTGTGTTGGAGCCCATGCTACAAGGCACAGAGAAGACCCCAGCGCTCATCTCCGACTATAAGGAGTACCACACAGACACCACAGTGAAGTTTGTGGTGCGCATGACGGAGGAAAAGCTGGCCCAGGCTGAGGCAGCAGGCCTCCACAAAGTCTTCAAGCTGCAGTCTCCTCTCACCTGCAACTCAATGGTGAGACAGAGTTATTCTGCACTCGTGAGCTTATGTCTTTTTATGAATTTGTCATACCGCAACCAGACAAGGATCTGGTGTTATGTTTTTTTATAGGATCTGCAGAATCACGGGTTTTTCTGTCTCTCTTTCTGCGGGTTCGATGTATATGTAGGTGCTGTTTGATCACATGGGTTGTCTGAAGCGGTACGAATCTGTGAACGATATACTGAAGGAGTTCTTCGAACTGCGCTTGCACTATTACAAACTGAGGAAGGACTGGCTGGTGGGCAGTCTCGGTGCCGAGTCAGCGAAACTCTCCAATCAGGCCCGGTTTGTGCTGGAGAAGATCGAAGGGAAGATTTCAATCGGTGAGATTCCTTTACTCAGTATTCATAAAGTGTGTGTGTTTTTATTTATTTATTTATTTTCACAGATTATTTTTTTTTGCTCCCAGTATGATGTAGTGCGACTGATTTTGATAGCACGGCATAGCTTTGACATGTTTTCATTTGAACTCGCTGACTAAAATACGAACAAAATGAAAATACTTTGTACTCTTATCTGCCTTTTTTTTTTTTTTCCCTGCTTCCACTGATAACGCGTGATCACAGCAATCCCCACGTGGATAGGGATGGGGGGATGACCAGATCTCTCATTGTGGACGTCTGTGTTTGGGCTGAAGAAGCTTTTGAACAGTGTTTTATATTTAAAGTGCAGCTTTTGAAATGTTTGGGGGTTGAGAACGGAAGGGAAAAAAACAGGAAACTGGCGTGCCCAGAGATATACACACGGAGGCTTGTTGGGTTTGTCTAAGGACACGTGTAGACGTCCTGTTTGAGTAACGGCCTCCTGTAAAAAAACAAAAAAGCACGGATCTAATTTATAAAGCTGGCTCAGCGTTTGCGGTGGGTTTTTTTTTTTTTTAATCAGTAATAGGTTTATTGTTGTGTGTAAATTGATCATAACAGTTTAACCTCCAGCCATAAATCTCTTTAGTTTTACTACTGCTGCTAATGGAGAAGGAGATCGCTAGACCCATATCTGATTTGCTGACGCTTTGATTTTCCACTGTCTGTCATGCAATATCAGTGTTTCCTCTCTGTCAATCAGTATAAAGCATTATAATTTGCTCACAGCAAGTGTGAACTGTTTAACCGTATTCCAGAGAACAAGACGAAGAGGGATCTGATCCGGATGCTGGTGCAGAGGGGGTACGAGTCTGACCCAGTGGCAGCTTGGACCAAAGCTCAAGAGAAGGTACAGGACACACACACACACGCATTAGAGAGATACACCTTACATCAGAATGATGGTATTTAGGTTCGCCTGAAGAGAAGACAGATTGGCATAGCTGTCACTTTTTGCACTGAATTCAAATATTCGCTGCTTAGCAACCAACTCATGTTCTAAGCAACATTCTCTTCATTTAGCTACCAACTCAATTTTTGGAGAAAATGACAGGTTTATCATGAATTGAATTTGTCATTCAGGTTAGCAGGCTGGCTTAGAGGGGTTTTTTAGGCCCTAGTCAGGCTGTAGGTGGGATAACTGCTACGAGCAATAGCTTTTTGGAAATAAACCACTATATATCCAGACAAAAACATTGACAGCGCTTATTTAAAAGTGGAATAATTATAAAATAAGTGCCACTTGGTTCCAGCTGATTGGTGAGGCTGTCATTGCCGTTGAAGTAAAACTATTTGGGCCGGATTTGTTTTACTTCAGGAGGTGTGGGAGTGTATTTATTACCAGAGTATCTCTGGGATTTTAGTCACATGTCAGTATTTTTTTTTTTTTTTTTGGAAAATTTACCCTACATTAAATGACCTGTAGAGATAACCTCATATAATATATACCATGTCCAGATTGATACGTTTGTAAAAAAAATAAAATAAATAAAATTCATGATGACCACCCGCTCATTCACTGTGCGGTATTTTTACCTAATCCCATCTGCTGATTCCAGGCTCTGGAGGACGAGAATCACGACGGCAACACGAGCGACAGCTCGGTGGACTCCGGCTCCTCGTCCGGTCCTAACTTTAACTACATCCTCAACATGCCTCTGTGGTGCCTGACCAAGGAGAAGGTGGACGAGCTCCTCAAACAGAGAGACGTGAAGGTACACCGCGACAGAAAATACGACATCTCAGACAAACAGATCGGTTTAAAATACTTTGAAATGAAACGGCGTCGAGTTTAAACATCTTTTAAGCAACGTTATGCATTTTGCTTAGGATTAGGAGCTACGCGTTTTTAACATCTAGAGTACGCTGTTTTCACCAATAAAACTACAGATAAGCCAGTCAACTTTTGAATATGGAAGGAAGGACAGTTGTGTATGTGTTTGAACTCTCCAATGTTTAGACACCCCCTGGAAGCCCCACCCCCTGCCCCCATCTCACATTAGTAATCTTTTAGTCGATGTTCTTGTCTTCACTCGATTTTTCCACTCGATGCCCTCCCGTTCTGTTCAAGTGCACGGGTTTGAATTCATTCATGTGAAATAAAATCTATCAATATATATTTAACATTAACTAACAAATAACTATTTATGTAACTATGACCCCTGGAAAAACAGCCCTTTTGCTTTTAGTTTGAAAGAAAATTCTCATCAAAAACGATAGTCCTACCATGAAATATCAGTTATTAGTTGTTTCTAGTTCGTTATCATTTCACAGTGTATTCAGGCTCCCATTATTTTACATATGCTCAGTGTTTTAAAGGTCCTGACGATACTTTCGGATATGCTCTGAAAAGCTTATTGCCTTATCCCAGTAAACACAATAAACTCATCTTTTTTTTTCTTTTTTTTTTCCCCTGAGGAAATTCATTTTCTCTATCCACATATAATGGTCTGATTCTGAGCTTTTTTTTTTTTTTTTTTTTTTTTTTTGTTCATGTCTGTGTAATTTCAGAAAGCAGAACTGAATGAACTGCAGAGAAAATCTCCAGATGATCTATGGAGAGGAGACCTGGCTGTGTTTATTGAGGAGCTGGACGTGAGCGTTACACAACACAGCTACAGTATTTCAGGCACTGAGAGTTCAGTCATAAAACACTGAACTCCAGTCAACTATTCCGACGCTCATGATATCGAATCACAAAATACTAGCTGTGATGCGCTCGATTTTGTGTCAGCGCTACTGTGAATCCTGAGCTCATTAATATTCAAAATGGATTTTTGGATTATTAAGTTTATTCAGTCAGCTGTGTACTTTTTTGTCAGTGTTGTTAAGCAAAACAAAAAGAATTTCCTGCATGCGTCATAACTGTTTATTTAAATACCGCGTCACCGATCGATTCTCTGGTGGACAAAAGTTGAATGGATTGGACAAGCTACATATGAGTGTATGTTTGTGTCTCTGTGGTTACTGAGACGAATCCCTGAGACTTTTAAAAAAATCTCTAACGTATTTTTCTGCGTGTCAGAGGGTGGAGGAACAAGAGCGAGAGAACAACAGCATGGGAAAAGCAGTGAAGCTGGTCAAAGGCAAGGTGGGCAAGCCCAAAGTGAAGAAGATCCAGCTGGAGGAGACACTGCCATCGCCCTTCGGTCGGCGAGTAGAGCCCCAGATCACACTCGCCATGAAAGCCGACGCCTCCAAGAAGATGACCAAGAAGAAGAAGGTGAGAGAGAGACACTTTAGATTAGCATTTTAATTTTTTTCTTTAAATGATATGAGTGTAGTGCACCGTGTAATTGTATGTAACATCTTAAATCTAAACAACTTAAACTAAACCAGATGTAAATCTTTATATAATGAATTTTGTTCTGTGTGAACATAAGATACAGATTTTTACAATGAAGATAAATGTAAGTGACAAGAAAACAATTTTGTGGGTAAATACACAAAAAATAGAAAACATAAAAAAAAGTGGGGTATCTCATATTTTTTATTTGCTTATGAAAGTGGCACAATTGTCATACTGTGATTTATGTGATTTAAGTTCATCTTTATTTTTTTTCTTTTAAATATAAAGTAAAGTTTGAATGTAAAAGAAATACTTTAAAGGAGCTTGACAGCCCTCATTTATTTTTAGATGAAATGTTTGAGATAAATATATATATAAACACACATATATATAGATATATGTGTGTGTGTGTGTGTGTGTGTGTATATATATATATATATATAGATATATAGA
>JANDJT010000021.1:18690043-18712020 GCA_024331685.1 Stegophilus panzeri | reverse complement strand
ATATATATATATACACACACACACACACACATATATATATGTGTGTTTATATATATATCTATATATATCTATCTATATATATATATATATACACACACACACACACACATGTATATATACACACACACACACACGTATATATATACGCATATATACACACACACACACACACACACACACACACATATATATATATATATAAATTAGTGCAGAATATTTTATTGGAGAATTGCGATGTGCTTCAGAAATGAGTTTCTGTCTGGGGGTGTTGTAGATGTGCTGCTGGGTGTTAAAGAGGTTGACACACACACCGTGTGTGGGTGCAGGTTGCTGTTTTGAGCGGTAACTGTGTGTTACATTGCATTCAGAGTTTGTTGTTTATCTAAGAGCGTGATGTTTATCCAGCTGCTGTAGATGCATATTTAGTTCTTTCCTAGGATTTAGTGTCCAAGCGGAAGTGCGTGTATTTTCCAGGGCGATGCAGAAATGTCAGTGAAGCTTGAATTCGACGACGACGGCATGATGGACACGAACGGTGCGGCAGGAGACAATTCGACGATCTCGCCATCTGGCCAGCCGAACCCCGGAGCCAAGCCCAAAGCCCCGCGTGTTAAGAAGGGGAAGAAGGAACCGGGTAAAGAATGAAACAAGACTTTTTTTTTTTTTTTTTTTTTTTTACACACCTTTCTCTGAATATTACACCATACCCCACAGTTTAGAAGACATCATTTAGAGACGACTGTCCTTCTACGACATGCTTTCCAATCAGGCACTCCTAGACAGAGGAAGACTCCAGGTGCAGCGAAGAGCACAACCAAGAAGGCGAAGAAGAGGAACCCCTGGTCAGATGACGATGATAAGTCTGATAGTGACCTGGACGAGAGCGAGCAGCCTGTTATTCCCCGAGACACCACGTCCAGGAGAGCTTCAGGTGCGTGTTCGTCTTTTTCCCCCCCAGTTTGCTCTTCTGTGCAGCTCTTTTTCCCCCTTTTTTAAACTGAAGGCTGTACCGTATGTATGATGCAAGCTAAGTGCAAGTCTGTGTGACCGCGTATCTCCTTCCCACACAACTCTCCACCGGCTGTACAAAATTTCATTTAGGATTCAAAAACGGCTGCTAAAAGTGAGAAAAGTGATCAATTGTCCTGGAAAGAAATCTATCCCTCTGGTCTGGATTGAAAGTCTGGAAAAGTCCACACACGCACAAACATAAGTATGTAAAGGAACTTAAAAAAATTCCGCATGGAAGAGTGGGCCAGAACCCTTCGACACACACCACCGGTCAAAAGTTTGTGGACACTCGACTGAAATGTTTCTCATGATCTTAAAAGCCTTTTTGAAGGAGTATGATTAAATGTTTGACATCGGTGTTGTATATGGAAAAATATAATCGTGCCAATGTATTCATTTCTTCCATTAGAAAACTAACAGTTTATTTACAAAAATATTTATTTTAAATACGGACGACTCGGAGTGAAATATTCGGAAAAGCAGTCAATAAGAGTCCAGCGTAGGTGGGAACTCCTTTAATACTGTTTAAAAAGCATCTCGGGGAAATTCCTCAAGAAATCGGGTGAGAAAATGCCAAAAGTATATTTCTGGAAATTCTAGGCAAAAAGGGGGTCTACTTTGAAGATGCTAAAATATTACATTATTTTGATTTATTTTGGATTTTTTATCACAACATAATTCCCATAGTTCCATTTGTGTTACTCCAGAGTTTTGATGACTTTATTATTATTATTATACAATGTGGATAAAAATAATAAAAATAAAGAATGAGTGTTTCTAAACTTTTGACCGGTAGTGTGTGTATATATATATATATATATATATATATATATAGTAATTTTTGATAATTTTCATGATGGGTGCCAATAATTCTTGAGGACGTCATATCTATATTTTTATCAAACATTTACTACATTTTTGTTATTTTTTATTTATTAACTACAGTGCATTTTAAAAAGCTCAGTCGATCAAGCGAAATACGTTTCGTATTTTTCAAATCCCGCATTATTTATATACTGAGATGCGTTTATAAATAAAACATATTGTTATTATTTCATCATCATCATCATCATCAAAGCGTGTCTGCGTGTAGATTTGTTAAGTTACTCTCTTTTGTCTCACAGCCGCCAAAGCTAAGTACACCTTTGACTTCTCTGAGGAGGAAGAGGATGCTGACGAAGACCAAGATAACGAGCCGGCGGCGTCACCGGTCCACTCCTATAAGGAGAACTTCAGCACCGCACAGAACAACAACAACAACGACGAGGACGACGAGGAAGATGAGGACGACGACGACGACGATATATTCCCTCCTAAACCAGCGATCACTTCGTATGTGCATTTTTCACGCTCATTCGTTTTTCACAACTGCATTCTATCATGAAGCCTGGTTTCCGATCAGGAAAGTTCAAGAAAACATTTTTTTACTTCTTCATTTCACCCTGAGTGTGTAGACACATATTTATTTTTTTGCAAATGATTGTATTTGTAGGTCTGCCTCAGAAGCCATGAAGAAGAAGGAGAGCGTATTCTCTTCGTCCAAACATGCCTACTCGGAGAAGAGCAGTGACAGTGGTGCGTGCGTGCGTGTGTGTGTGTGTGTGTGTGTGTGTGTGTGTGTGTGTGTTTCACCTGTTCTTTTAAACAGGACCAGATTCACATCAGCATAAAAACGCCATGCCTCTGTATTTACTTCCTTGCGTGCGTTGCAGAAGTGAAGTCCGACAGCGAGGACGACAGGGACGCGGCGTTCTCGTCCTACTCCAGCAGCTCAGCGTTCGAAAAACTCTCTCCTGCTAAGAAAGGTAAAAGCGCACCTGCTGCACTTCTATTCAGACAAAAACAATTGTATGTAACAGAAACGTATTTACTACACGCTCAGCGTTTATTAGGAACACCAGTGCGCCTGCACGTGGCACGGTTGTTGGTGCCAGATGGGCTTGTTCGAGTATTTCAGAAATCTCTTGGGATTTTCACACACACACACACACACACACACACACACACACAGACAGACACGACAGAACGGTGCAACAGAAAAAAAAACAAACAACAAAATCATCCAGCAAGCGTAGTTGCGTGGGCGGGAACGCCGAGAGGTCCGAGGAGAACAGACAGACTGTTTTGAGTTGACAGGAAGGCTATGGAAACTAAAATAACCACTTTTTACAGCTGTGGTGAGCTGAAAAGCATCTGGGCTACAACAGCAGAAGAGCACTCCAGTCAGTTAAGAACAGGAATCTGAGACTATAGTGGGTCCTACTAAACCTTCCTCGTTTTGCCTTAGCTTTAACTGTGAACATTAACCGAAGCTCTTGACCTGTATGAGTTTATGATAGCATTACGCTGCTGCCACACGATTGGCCGAACGGATAGCAGCGCGAACGAGCAGGCGTGTTAGCGTTCGGTGAGAGTATACGAGAACGTTATAGGTTTCTGATTGCTCATTTAAAACAACATTTGAATTTCGATTCAGCCGTATCGCTTCGTTACAGCTAAGAAGCCTTCAGAAGCGGCGCCTAAGCCACGCAAACCTCCAGCCAAACCCAAGAAACCCGACACATCCGTGTGGGACTCGGACTCGGACACGGCAGCTAAGAAGCCCCCATCTGCTCCGTCGCTCAAAGGCCCAGGTAAAGGCAGGGGGAGGAAGAGGAAGCAGTCTGACTCGGAGGAAGATTACAACCCCGTGAAGAAGACCGGAAAAGCTCCGACAAGCAGAGTGAGTGACTCGTTAGAAAGAATTCTGTAGCTGTGATGGATTTTTTTTCTTTCCATAAGTAAATGAATTCAGTTATTGTTATTTTATTCAGACATATATTATTAACGTTCCCCTGACTTTGAACCAGAAAGATCTACGCACTGTAGCGTTCTATCACTTAGCGATGATTTTGCAGGGTCGGCCTCCCTGCAGTAACGCCTCCACCCAGCAGGGGTCACAGTAATTTAGTCACTTCACTCAGTCATAACATTGTAACCAGTCTGGATTTGATTCGAAGTCAGAGCTTTCCGTTCTCCTGGTCATTAGTAAGCGACGGCATGAGCTTTAACGAAAGACATCTGTGTGTTCGAGTACAGAAGCCGAAGAAGGCGGTGTCAGACGAGGACGAAGACGAAGTGAACAGTAAGAGTTTCAGTCGCTTGGACACAGCCCGTGACCGATCAGGCCGAGCCAAGAAGGAGGTCAAGTACTTCGCAGAGTCTGACGATGACGTAGACGATATGTTCGATTAGGCAGCTTACCAGTACTCTCTCTCTCTATCTCTCTATCTCTCTCTCTCTCTCTCTCACACACACACACACACACACACTCGCTTGTTACATCTTCTGTCCTTTGTCCTGCAGACTTTTGTACATTTCTTCACTTGCCAGTTTGGTTTTTTTCTTTATTTGTGATGTTAAATGCTTTTTACTGTGTAGCTGTTTTACAGTTTTTTATTATTGTTGTTATTAATAATATTATTATTATTGTTGTTATACAGGTTGTTTTGTTTTTTTCATCAAACTGTATTTGTCCTAAGCAGCTTTTAGAAATTTAGACTGCGGTGCTCCAGCACATTTTAAATGTTGAAAGTAAGAGACAGTGTACCTTTTGAGATGAACTTGGAAATAAACATGAAATGTAAAGGTGCCAGTGGGTTTGTTTTGTTTTTTTAACGTTGGCTTCAGCTCTTATGGAGACCTATGATCATTTGTGAAAATCTACTTAACCCTTTACTGCATGGTGTTGCCATATGGCAACAATTCATTTATCTCCAATTTTTTGATAGGCAATAATACATAACTAGTATTTTCCTATCTAAGTGGAAGAAGGAGGCTTTATCTTTGATATAATAAATAAATAAAAAAGCCATGTCACATGACCAGGAAGTGCTGTTTTGCACATCCTATTCTGCAATCACATGGCATGAGGGCTCTCAAAATGTGACTAATGCAGCACTATCGAGAGGGGTTAACATTTATTTTTTGTTGTTTAGAAAAGTTTATATATTTTGAGTATTCTGTAAAATGTAAAATGTAATTGTTGCAACAACATGCGATACTGGAACTGTGGTATGTGCATTCATGAACTGAACTGAAACAGGCCTACATAGCAAAAAAGACACCAGGCTTCTCTAGTAGTCTATTTACATTGTTTTCACATTCAAAGTAAGAAAAACTGTTGTAATGTCAGACATTTTGCACTAATTCAAGTAATAAAAATCCAGAAAAGTTTTTTATTTTTTTTTATTTTAATGTAATAATTGATGCAGTAGAGGGTTAATATATAGATCATTAGGTGTTGATTAATTTCTTCTAACGGCAGCTCTAACAGATGTGTTAGCTGCAAGCTAAGTCACAGGTTTTTATTAATGCGCTCTTTCTAATATGTTATCGTTTCTATAGCAACAGCATATTCACACGGACTTGTATGCTCCAATAACCGTACTGCTATTTAATTAAGAACAATATCTGATCATTGATATGATGGAGCATTTATGGAAGGAGTCTCCAGTAACAGTCAGAGGTAGAGCTGTAGCTTTATGTAAAGACATCCGGATGGACGGTTTTGCAGCTTTCGCTCTTTGTGTGTGTGTGTGTGTGTGTGTGTGTGTGTGTTATTAACTTAACGCTTATTATTAACGCTGTCACGTCATGTTCCACAATTACTAAACGTAACTATAAAGAGATCAGAATTATGACATGCGGTTCATTAATTAATAAATAATATAACCGTTGGCAAATTTCTGTGGTAGAGGAATAAACACGTCAGGGAGTGCTGTTATTAGAAAATCGACTTCGGAGTGATGACGGTCCAGAGTTGATTTTCACGTCAGGCCTCACACCACCCTGGTGTTTATTATTTCCCTATAACAGCACACCACATCATGTTTTATTCCTTACAAACAAAAACCCCCACAAACACCCACATTGTCCAAATATCTCCGCACATCTTTATTTTAAAATAAATATATTTTCATTATTTCACCACGAGAGTTCATGGTAAACAGCATATCAACATACAAAGCGCTGTTAATGTACAAACAGGGCATGGACCAGCAAAAAAAAAAGAAGAAAATGAACAAAAACCAGTAAAGGTTCTGGTAAAGGTGCTGCTTCTGCGGAGGCATGACCGAGTCAGAAGCTGAACAGGTTTATCGTTCAAGTCTTCCAGTCGTGCTGCTCCGATCCACAAGTCCTCCAGGGTTCATTTAGTCAAGCAAAACATTCCTAGAACATGACTGGGGGGGAACGGGGGTCAGGCGTACGTGACATGTACACGTGATATTTCTTTGACTCCAAAATGATCCGCTGCGCAATAGGACGGAGTGAAATTCAGCAGAACTTCACTTCACATTTCTTTTTAGGGTAGGGTTTGTTTGTTTTTTTCTTCTTTAAACTTTTCCTCAACTGTAACAGGATCATTCAATTAAAGACTCTGTTCAGTCTAGCTGCTCGAGCTTAGAGGAAAACGTGAGCGTGTCTCAACGCTGTACCTGAAAACTGTACGTGTTGAAAATAAATTTGTTCTGGAGAGAGAGAGAGAGAGAGAGAGAGAGAGAAAGTGAGAGTGAGAAAGACAAAGAGAGAGAGACAGAAAGAAAGAGAGACAGAGAAAGAGAGAGACAGACAGAGACAAAAGAAAGAGAGAGACAGAAAGACAGACAGAGAGAGACAGAAAGAGAGAGAGAGAGGAAGACAGAGACAGACAGAGAGAGAGACAGACAGAGACAAAAGAAAGAGAGAGACAGAGACAGAAAGACAGAGAGAGAGACAGAAAAAGAGAGAGAGAGACAGACAGAGACAAAAGAAAGAGAGAGACAGAAAGACAGAGAGAGAGAGACAGAAAAAAAGAGAGAGACAGACAGAGACAAAAGAAAGAGAGAGACAGAGAGAGAGAGAGACAGAAAAAGAGAGAGAGAGAGAGACAGACAGAGACAAAAGAAAGAGAGAGACAGAAAGACAGAGACAGACAGAGAGAGAGAGACAGACAGAGAGAGAGAGAAACTGAACTGTGAGCATTGACTGGAGTTTTTGGAGGTTTTGTTGAATGTAATTCCACCTTCTATGAGATGATGTCACGCAGGGCTTCATGAGTCGCAACAGAACTTACAGATCCTCGGATTACTCAGGGCTGAAGGAAAACATAACCCTCTCTGTCTGTGCTTGGTCCAGCGTGTATAATACATTCAGTGTTACAACCAAAACATAACATTCAGTCGTGATGATCTGAAAGGCCACAAGCTGAATAAACCTACCACCTTACCAGAACCTGGGAAACTTTCACAACATCAAATGTTGCCTTCATACTGACCATCATCATCATCATCATCATCATCATCATCAGTAAATGCAAGAATAAACCCAGTTCTTTAAAGATGTAGATTTGTTTAGTTTTGCTGCATGGAGCCGAGGCTTCTGAGGCATGAGGAGGAAAAAAACATTCATGAGCTGTGAATAAAAAACTCCACCAATGCACTTTTCCTGTGTGTGAGAGCAAGAACGAAGAGGCGTCTTGTGATTGGGGGGAAAAACAACCCCAACCCTCTAACACTGTTATGTAAAGTCGATTAAAGTTGGTGTAAGTGAAAAATCTTTGATTCCAGTCTCTAGTTGTTGAATCTGTAGGAGTGACCTTTACCACCTGACCAAGTTTCCAGATTCCCCAAAGGATCAGAAGCTGCGCTCACAGTTTCTCTGTCTTATACATTTACATAGTTTCATATAAATGTTTCAGGAGCTAGTTTGAAGTTAGAAGTCGATTTGAAGTGCCACTGTCATTTCAGAATCATGCATCATGTGAGAAAAGTCATTTCCTTGAGAGGTTTTTTTTTAAAAAAAATTTTTTTTACAAAGACGGTTAACTTGAATAAAAGAGTTAACTTTTCTTTTTTTTTCTTTCTTTTTTTTTAGAGTCAGAACTGGATTTTGCGAACTGCACTGTTCAGGTGTAAATTCCACATCGCCACTTTTATTTATTTCCTTCCCAAATCCCCGATTTTGATCCTGAGCTCAGGTTGTAAAGTTGTGCATGTTCTCCCTGTGTCTGTGAGGGTTTCATCTGGATACTCCAGTTTTCTCCAACCTCCTAAAAAACATGCTAGTGGGTGGATTAGCTACTCTACATTGCCCCTAGGTGAGAATGTGTAAGCATGGTGCCCTGGTGTCCCATTCAGGCTGTATTCCCGCCTCATTCCCTGTGTTCCTGGGCTAGACACCGGATTCACCGCCACCACGACTAGGATAAAGTGTTCATGAAGGTGAATGCAAGAATATAAATTCAATAAGACCTGCAAATCACATCAGAAATACAGAGATTAAATCAACTCATACTTATACTCAGGTTTGGAGCCGAAATGCTGTTCTTATGGACTTCCTCTATTACTAATGAAAGGTAATGACAGTTAGTCATTAGCTAGTTATAGACTGAGTGTGTGTGTGTGTGTGTGTTTTCCTGATACGATACAAATGAAGATACAGAAACAAAACAGGGTTAAATACACAAATATATAAAATATTAGACTGCCATATTGTCTTTATGCCAGAACATTCTATATAGCTGTATTTGAAAGGAATTTATATGGAGAGCCTCGTTTAAAGATGTATAGCTGAGTTTATTGTCCATTAGAGTGACTACTGAGCCGAAGGTCCCCAAAAGTCCAGTTTGGAAACGTCCATTCTGAGCTCGAGCTGCTCTTTATAGTGCCCTCTAATGGTCAAAGGTCAGCTGTTCGTCTTTAAACTTAATGTTTCGCCTCAAACGATAATATTAAGACTGTTTAAAAAAAAAGAAAAAAAAAAAAAAGAAGAAGCAGCACAGAGTGTATCATACAGAGGGCTATTCATACGATGGTATGTACAATGCACGCCGACATGAACGATGGCAGAGAGACATTTAGAGAGAGAGAGAGAGAGAGAGGGAGCTGAGGGCGAACGAAGATTCTTGTCATGCAGGTTTAGCAAAAATATACACAGCAGACCTGAGGAGTTTCACCTCTGTGTTAGGCATTCAGTAACGCGCTGGAGTGCGCTGCAGGCTGTGCATGTCGGACGTTCCATGGTACGAATGCTCGAATGTTTTTAAGCGCAATGCAAAGCACATTTTCATTCGTGACGACCGTCCTTGTTTCTAGTGTTCTCGTAGTCGTACGTGAAGAAAGGTGGGATGAATTCTTTTTAAAAAAAGTCATTGTTATTTTACACCGCAGATAAGGTAGCATCGATGTCTTGTCGTCTGCACAATAAAAGAGACACGAGGTTCTCGCTACTCTGCTTCTACGGTTCCTCGCTCGAAGAGGAAGTGGGTTCTGGAGAGGGCGACGTGGCAGACTTCAGATCGACGGAGCTGCCGTTTTCTTCCGCGCTGCTCTTTTCCAAAGAGCTCTGTCCATCCTGGCCCTCGGAGTTCTCCAGCATCTCCTGAATGAGAGGAGGCATGGAACCAGGGATCTCCATCTTTAGAGAGATGACACGCTCGGCACCTGGAGACAAATAAGCAAGAGAGAGAAAGCTACGTTAACGTCTTCGTTCGTTCACTAAGTCATCTTGGTCCAGGTTGCTTAATGCGCTGTTACCTTTGGCGCTGATGCTGCGGAGATCCGTGATCTTCATAAGGGTCTTGGGGAACATGTGGGGCTTGCTGGGCCTGCGCTTTCTCACGTAGATCTTCAGCGCTTCCAGAAGAGGCTCCTGGAGCTGGTCCACCTTGGACGGCTCCTCCAGATCCTGACGATCTGTTCAGGTGTCCGCAAAGTAACAGGGTTAAGAAAGCACCAGGCACTGACAGGTGTCAGATTAGATCCGTTGGGACATTTCGCTTAACCACAAATCAATCGCAACCTCTGTATACATGTAACTAGACAATTTGTTCGAATCTTAAACATCATGAGAAAGTTTAGTACTTCCATGTAATCAATGCCAACATCATCATATGATGGATTCCTAATGGTTCTCTGCAGACATTCAGACTGTAGTTCCTGCTTGTTTTACCTTCAGTCCTGGTGCAATAATATTCATGAAAGCTGGAAGAATTATCCAGTCAAGAACATTCAAACTTTAGCCATGAAAAGCTTTGTTGCTTATCAGTGTGCTCTGGCTTACTGTCTTGCTGCAAAATAAAACAGCATCCGCTGATCAGTTAACATGCTTCTTTATTCCTGCAGTCCGGATAACAGTAAGAAAAAGTGTTGTGTCAGTTTTACTGGCAGCCAAACACACTAATGCTAATGCCATGAAACCTCCTCCATCGTGTTTCACATATAAAGCGGTATGTTCCGGATAATGAACAATTTCCTTCCTTTCCATGCCTTCCTTTTTTCAGTACACTGGCACACATTTATCTCTGTCCATCCTCCAGAGTCAGAGGTAAAACAGAATCTTACAGCAAATATCGTAGCACATGTTGGAGGATTCCTCCATTTTTACTGAACAAAGAGACCGCATTTCCATCTTGGTTTCTATTAGAGGTCGACACTGATAGAAAATCCACACTGATAGCGGCTGATAAGGTTCCGCTCTCATTGCACAGCACGAGAGCGGCCTCTAGAGGTGAACTAAAAACTATCACTGACGAATTTTGTTGTGTTATTTAAAGTGTTTTTAAACTCATTTTCGACTTCTCTATTATTTGTTATTTGGAGTGTTGCTTTTCTGTTCAGTTTGGATGTACATCTTTTATTTACTTTAATATTTATTAATAGTTCATATATATTAATGTTTATATATTTATTTTGTTTAAATACGTACAGTACATTCTCATGGTACAGTCAGAACGGTTTATTTTTGTAATAAAGTTCAGCGATATTTTACTTTGAGTGTTATATTTTCATTCAGTATCAATCTTTTTAAAAAAATCTTAATCGGGTGATTAATCATCTCTACCTGAAGCAAACGCACATTCAGGTAGAATTTCACATCCTGCGTCCTTTCCCTTTCAGTGAACTGCCTTTTCTCCCAGGTGAATTTTATTCGTGTTTGATCTGATTGATGCTTTGTCTATGAAAGCGTCGTTTTCTCCCATACTGCTGTAGCAGAGAGTCACAAATGCAACACGTTGTCACATCTGCAGTTCTCTAGTTGTTGCTACATTTCGTCAATAAACATAACAACAAGGCTGTTTGACTGACGTTGCAAATAGACGACTACTCACTACTACTTACGACTTACTACCGTTTTTAAAACAAATACAAACTCGAATACATTTTAAAGTAGTGATGTTGTGAACCTTTAAACATTCAGTGGCTATAACTAGTTTATTTTCTTCTTGGAAACTGGTGTCTATACAATGGAAAAGCAGGTTGCAACTTTCACGACCCTGAAGCTTTCAGCCAGAAAGAAAAAAAAAACCATGTACTAAAGATACAAGATGTTCTGTGAGCCCTGGGCTCATCTCTGTAATACCTGTTCATAAGATTTGCACCAGAACTGTATGGGCATTTAATTTACCTTCTAGCAAACTACAGTATGACCAGGCCTTTCTGTGCTTAAGGTTTACCGGTACTTTACACTGTGTGGTGACTTTCTGAGGCTCTCCAGTTGTATTTTTGTCTCCTGAAAGAGCACTGATGCAAATAACAATTAAGATACTGCCAATCTACTTGTTTTCCCCAACCTACAACTAATCCCCCCGTCTCGTGAGTTGCAGAAGCTTCAGGTTTTTATTCAGTACCTTTAAAACGATATGATTATTATTGGTCTAGAAACACTTTTAACCTTATTAACGGCATGTTTAATAGCAGTCCTTGACATACATATACATCCTGGATAATGTTCTTGATCAGTCAACTTCATGAATGAATTTATTTTTCAGTGGTCTTCACACATCTAAGAGGTTTTGCTTGCTCCCCAGTGCGTACTTGCTTCACAACATACAAAAACATCATGCTTATCAAAATCAAGTGTTTAAGTCTCTACTCCAACAGCTGGATTAGGAGGGATATGTATAAAAGGCTTGTTTATTTGATATGGGTATACTCAGAGATGTACTGATGTACTGGTGCAGCTGTATGAATAACGCATGTGTTTAGGTGTCCTTATAGCCACTAGGTGGCAGTGTTTCTATAAAAACAACCTCTCATCAGCTCCCACTCTCTGAGGGGGCAGAAGTGCTGGTACAGCCTGTGCACAACTTTTCTCTTTTCTCACTCTTTAGATTATGCAAGAGAGTGTAACACCAGGTGCACCGCCAAGCTCTCAGACCTCCGAGACAAATATACAATGCTCACATAAGCATGGCTTATTCTGACACCAAAACCGTGGGAATGAGAAGGCTTTGTGTGTTTGTGCGCGCGAGTTCTGGCACTATTATAAACTCCTAATTTGCGCCAGGAGACAGAGAGACAGGCTGGAGGCTCTAATTTCCTTCTCAGTGGGCATGGGGATGGTTTATGCAGTCGGTAAATAATTGGACAGTGATAAACACCCACAAGAACAGGAATCAGGTGAAACTCAATAATAACACACACACACACACACACACATACACACACACATACAAATGTCTCATCATTCTAACTCCAAATTTACCTGCTGCTCTAATGGAGCTCTCTGTTTATTGTCAGTCCTACTAAGCTAGCTTGTGAGATAACCCATAATGTAAAAAGAGAACTAGCGACACACACTGCACTTACAAAATGATCTTCCAGTAGAATAGGTCATTTAGTAAAAATATCTAGAAATCTTGGAAATAATCTAATAACCTACTGTAATAATGAGAAAAATACATTTGCTTCTGTGCAAGATATTTTTACTTCCCATCTTTTGCTGGATTATTTGGAATGGCCGGTGAAACACCAAAATACAAAAACAAAATACTACAACAAACTTTAGCTGAATTTGCATCCTAATCAGTGGAAGAGACTTTCCTGGACAATAAAACGAGTCGCATGTGTAATTTTTGTCCTAATACTTGGGTACATCTCCCCTAGGGCTGTAGGGCATCTCAAGACCGGACTCGAGACGTTTTCTGAATAGACTTGGACTTGTCTTGGACTTACTCAATTCAATTCAATTCAATTCAATTTTATTTCATGTGTATAGCGCTTTTAACAATGGACAATGGTAGCTTTACAGAAACATATAAACACAGGATACAGATTTTAAGTGTGTGGCGACGGTGGCGAGGAAAAACGCCCTAAGATGATATGAGGAAGAAACCTTGAGAGGAACTAGGCTCATCTGGGTAACAACGGATAGTGTGAAAGTAAAGGAAAGTTCATTATGGTTTTTATATGAAGTCTGTTTTGTTGATCTAATCTTACTAGCCTTTGTACTTGGATCGTCTCAGTCCTGGGCATTGGTCTTGCCCAGTATGATCTTGGTCTTGAGCGAGAGTTCAAAGTATGACACGAAGTAATACCTTCTTCTAGAAAACAGCCTAATCATTGGCACAGTGTACAAATGAAGCCTAGCTGAAGTAAAGGCTTTGCCTGAAAAAGGATTTAATGGTTTTTGGTCTTGATGTTGACTTGGTCTCGCGTTCATCGGACTCTATATTGACTTAGATTAAAACTCGGTCTTGACTCAATCTCGGCTAGTCTTGTCTTGACTAATTACAATTACCAATTACCAATTCATACATAAATGGTAATTTTTTTCAGGCTAGTAAAAATTGTCCCAGTGTTCCATACAGATTTGACCCTATGCCTCCTATAGTCGTCAAACTACTGACTTGTAGAACAGTGCTACTGTCGGTGGATGCAGCTTTTTTTTTTCTTGGTAGCTTATATAAAGTACGTCACCAAAAACAATCACCATCCCACATTCAAGAAACGTTTGTCGACCTAAAGCCCCCAAAACAAGACAAACGAAATAAGTCAGATGCTAGTTCTCCTTCTAAGTGATGCGACATCTCTTAGTAAGAAGAAACTAATTTACTTTCACTAATTTACAACTTTAAACATTTAACATGACATTGGGGGAAAAATACTGCATGCCAACATTTCAGCAGTGAAACAGGACTTTTTGCAATGACAAAGTGAAAGAACTGCTGTTTTTCATAATGTTTGGGTTTCAGACCTGCTGCTAATCTAAAGTGAGCGTGTCGAGATGATTTCACAGTCATTATGTCACATGCAAGGTGATTGTTATACAACCCCAATTCCAAAAAAAGTTGGGACGCCGTGTTACTTTTCAGGCCTTTTGTCGTCAACTTATCTTGAGACGTGTTGCGGCCAACAAATTCAAAATGACCTTATTATTATTATTTTTTTCAGTGGTACATTTCCTCAGTTTAAACAATTGATATGTTTTCTGTATTCTATTGCGAATAACATATGGGTTTATGAGATTTGCAAATCATTGCTTTCTGTTTTTATTTACATTTATTTACATTTTACACAGCGTCCCAACTTTTTTGGGAATTGGGATTGAAGAATATTCACTACAGTCATTTATTTACAAACAAACGGTACAACGTTTAAAGGGGAAGGTGACTTTCTTTACCCACTCTATTGCCTAAATCATGATAGTTCATCATTGTTTAACATCCTTACTGATTAAAATCGTCATGTATGTTTTTAGGGCTTATTGTCCATCCTTGTTGTGATATTATATGATGGTTTGGATTGTAAATATCAGAGAACATTTACACAGCAAAGAAAAATGACATTTTCCCTTACAGAGAACCAGAAATGCTAGTTATCCAGGTGCTAGTTAGCTAATTACATGGGGCAAACAATCTTTAATAATACACGTCTAAGGTCTACAAGAGTACTGGCTGTATAAGGACGGACGAGATGAGTAGTTTAGAAAGACCATCATGTTTCTCTGTTCCTGTTTCTTCTGCCAACATCAACCATCATATAAATAATCAGCAGATGTCTATAGCTCAATACTGAGGTATATTGCAATGCATGTGTAGTCTGCAGTTAAATTTATTTAGAGAGTTCACTACGCCTTGTACCACAGCAGGCATGCTGAGTGCGTGTATATGCCTGTGTGTGTGTGTGTGTGTGTGTGTGTGTGTGTGTGTGTGGGGCCCACCTCCGGAGATGAGGCAGATGGCTGAGAGCAGGCCTGTCTCTGTGTCGTCCATTTCGATGGGAAGGAGCTGGTTGGCGAAGGTGAACACCAGGTCTGTGAGCGGCCCGAATCCGGCGTTGTGCATCTGCGTCCGGTTTAGCGTCAGTCCATCTGAGAAGGTCATGGTGTCCTGATCCGGTGTGTACCGTGTACAGATACGCAGGATCTATGTCCACACAAACACACACGCATACAGAATAGACGTCAACTCCACACTACTCGCTCCACAATTATCCGTTTGAAACTTTTATGCTGATTTAAAAAAATAAATTGTCTCATTTGAAATGTTATTTGTTTATTCTTTATATTTATGTACATTCCCACTTTACAGCTTTATGGTAGCCTGATTTAACAGAACAGAAAAGCTCGCATTCTGGTTATGTGATGTTTTCTCGTTAATGGATGACTGAAATTCCTGAAGTTCGTGTTAATAGTCATTGCAATGTTTTCATCAGTGGTGATTCTTTAGCGGTTCATGAAAACTCCATGTTCCTTTTGATTTTAAGGCAACTGTGCATTAGGAATAAGGAATAAAACACGACAGTGCATGCTGCTACAGGAAAACAATCAATGCTACAGTCGTGTGATGCGGCCTGATGTCAAGCAAATTATCCCATGGTCGATTATGTTCCTATAACAGCACACCAAATGCATCTTTTACCACAGCAAGTGGCTAATGTTATCAATGTCGTATTAATTAAAGAACGACGCGCCATCGCGTTTATAGTTCCGTCTAACGTTGAAAAACATCAGAGAAACAAGTCAGTTCCTCACTTCCATTATAGCAACTACACATTAAAACCATCTGGCTAATATTGTGTAGGTCCGCCTTGTGCTGCGAAAACAGCTCTGACCCGTCGAGGCATGGACTCCACAAGACTGAAGGTGTGCTGTGGTATCTGGCAGCAGCAGACCCTTTAAGTCCAGTAAGTTGTGAGGTGGGACCTCCATGGATCGGACTTGTTTGTCCAACACATCCCACAGAAGCTCGATCGGATTGAGATCTGGGGAATTTGGAGGCCAAGTCAGCACCTTGAACTCTTTGTCATGTTTAAAACCATTCCTGAATCATTTTTGCAGTGTGGCAGGGAGCATTATCCTGCTGAAAGAAGCCACTGCGATTAGGGAATACTGATGCCGTGAAGGCGAGTACTTGGTCTGCAATAATGTTTAGGTAGGTGGTACGTGTCAAAGTAACATCCACATGAATGCCAGGACCTAAAGTTTCCCAGCAGAACATCACACTGCCTCCACCGACTCGCCTTCTTCCCATAGTGCATCCTGGTACCATCTTTTCCCCGGGTAAGAGACACACACGTACCCGGACATCCACGTGATGTAAAAGAAAACATGATTCATCAGACCATCAGTACTAACCACTGCATACCAGGAACACCCCACAAGACCTGCCCTTTTGGAGATCCTCTGACCCAGTCGTCTAACCATCACAATTTGTCAAAGTCGCTCAGATCCTTACACTTGCCCATTTTTCCTGCTTCCAACACATCAACTTTGAGAAACTGACTGTTCACTTCCTGCCTAATAAATCCCACCCCTTAACAGGTGTCCACGGTACAGAGATAATCAATGTTATTCACTTCACCTGTCTGTGGATTTAATGTAATGGCTGATCTGTGCATATAGTCATTCCTTCATCTGTCTCTCTTTTGTTCTCTCTCTTGAAATCAGTAAAAACAAAGAAGATGCAGCTTGTCATGTTCTCAAGAACATGCGACATATTCCTCTGTCGCGTGCTGACACTGGAGACTCCTTCCAAAAACGCTAAATAAACATCTCCTCATAGAAAACGTATATATCAACACTTAAGACATAAAAAAAATGATCCCCATATAAGTTACTATAGAAATAACTATAGAATGTGTTCGAATGAATATAACCCTGTGATTTGCTTTACAGATGGCACTACTGTCAGAGCTGCTGTTATAGAAAAGCAATCCACACCTTTTAGATGTAGATTCATCAGCGATGTGGTATACGTCTGTGTAATTGCTAAGTAACACTGCTAAGTCGAGAAGAGAACAGGAGCGATAGTGGAATAAATGTAGTAAACAAGAAGGAGGGAATCTTGTTTGCTGTTGACTGTTAGTTTCATTTAGAAGAAGAGAAAAGATAAGAGGAACTTGTGTGTACTTATGGATTGTGTCTCTTGAGTGTGGGTCTTTGTATGCAGTGTGCATATGTGCATGATGAGCAGAGAAGTCGGAGCAGTGGGAGAGTGTGTGTGTGTGTGCGTGTGTGTGTGTGTGTTGGACTTTGAAATGAGAGGCGGTGTGTATGGCTGCTATATGAACCCTTTGAAGCATACGCTGACAGTGATTGGCACCATTGTCGGGAAGATGAAACGGAATAAAACATGGCTGTTGGCTGGGCCTACTCTCTCACTCACTGTCTCTCTCTCTCTCTTTCACACACACACACATGCACACACACATTATTCGATCTTCTCTTTAAAGCCAAACTCCGCAACACAATGCCACAGTAAACAGTCATCACAGAGGACAAGGTGAAGCTGGGCTTTGTGTGTGTGTGTGTGCGTGTGTGTGTGTGTGTGTGTGTGTGTGTGTGTGTGTGTACATCCTCTATGCATGTCTGTGAGACAAAAACAGAGAGACAAGGAGGGCTGTTGAACATTTTTAATGCATGCTGTGTAATTGGTCACATGACCACAGCCGTTTACTTCAAACAATTATGTAAGGAATAAAACCCTTATTGATGTGCTGTTATAGGAGTTCATCAACGACGGGGTGGTGTGATGCAACACAAAGCAGATTTACTACCCTGATTTTTTTCTCTAGCAGCACATCCTGTAGTGTTGTATTCCTCTTATCCCACAGCAATTTGTCAACACTTTCTCGTTTTCTTAACTAAAGAACGGTACCTTACACTTTCCGGCCGTTTACGGTTACTTTTAACGTTGTAGAACATCCGTAAAACAAGTTCGTTCCTGTTATTAGTTATGCTATAACTAGGCATGCTCCGATCAGGGTTTTTGCAGCCGATACCGATTACCGATTTCTTGTCATCGTGAGCGACCGATCCCGATCGTTCACGCTTTATATAAGTGATATGTAACCTTTTTTTCTCTCAGATAGATTTATACCACAGATGTTGCCTTGGTTATATTATTTACAGTAATGTTGTAGATTGTTGTTTTAATGGAGAATCAAATAAATAAGCACAACAAATTTTCATTTTACAGTGAACATTTTAACAGGCCTTTAAAAATACACGGCAAATGGCGAATGTTTCATTGTTTCTCGAGACCTCGTAATAATTCCACACTGGTGATGACATGACTGCAGCGCTAAAGTTTAACGTCCTCACACGTGTTTCACGTCATCAAATTGCGATCGGTTCGTGAGATCGGCCAAATTCAGAGACTACCGATCGAGCCATAGAATGTGATTATCGGCCGATAACGATATCGATCCCTAGTTATAACAGCTATAAACACTCTTTCTCATGGGTTTCTTTCAGCTGGTGTGCGAGTGTATGTGAGTGAGCAGATTTTATTTTTAGTAATCTATATAAAACTTACATCAACGTATGTGTTTTGTACAAAATTTTCTCTCTTCCTCTTTACAAGTGCTTATATGACCACGAAACTGACACACGCTTCATTTGAATTCAAAGAATGATGTTAATCAGTCCATACAGGATCTCGGGGAGTTTTTTCGGTAATTGTTGCGGCCAAAAATGCTTGGTTTTGCTGCGTCTATGTTTCAAAATTTGTGGCGTTTTTGAGTGGTGTTTTTTTTTTGTGGAAAAACACTTGAATTGGAGAAATTGTGAATGCATGAAACGGTCTTTCGCAGTGATGTTTGTTGGTAAACGAGACCTTAACTCGTGCTGCACGAGTACTCGAGCTGTACTCGTGTTCGACGCACGTGAATCGAAGAGGGCTTTGGCTCAATACGCGTTGTTTGCGATGAATGTGGAAAAACCGATTCACTGAAAGGGAAAGGGCGAGAGGCGTGAAAGATTCACATTTGTGTCTGTTAGTGGTTACGCTTGCTATGCGCCGACTTTATCTAGGTGAACTTTTACACCGTGAATATTCATGAACCTCGGTCTTGTGAGCCAATCGAAACATGCAGGCGGGACAATGTTGTCTTTGGCTGGTAAAATCATGCTGCTAATTATTAAGCAGCTGTTATTAAGTGGTCACAGACGCTGTTTAACGTGACCCACGTTAAAAAAAAACAACAACAAAAAAGGTTTTTCTTATCATCAGTCTTTGGCTATGACTTGTGGCCTGATCGTAGCATCTTATGATGTAAAGTGGGGTGTGACTCAAGCAAAAAGCCTGCTGCTAAGGCCATGGCTATCATTTACTTTATTCAAAAGAGCTAGAAATAAAAATAAAAAATGATGATAATGGGATAAAAGGACAAGAGACAAAGAAAGGAAAAGGTTAAGGGGCATGATTTGGGTTTGCTTCTCTCTCTCTCTGTCCCTTTCTCCTTTCATCTGTTCTCCCTCTGGGGACGTTGCTAATCAAATCAGCGGTGATCCCGCTCTCTTTTTTCTCTATCTCTCCCTCCAGCTCTGCATTGAGCAAGTTAGTTGCGCCCTCTATCACCTTATCACATGGCGCTGTCTGCTCTGTTTCATGCTCATTACCACGGCAACCTGAGCTCAGCACTCTACACAGACGTACACACACACACGCACACACACACACACACAAACAGCCAGAGGGCCTTGCGCTCACAACGCTGGATATTTACAGCCGAGCCAGAAAACAAACAGGAGCGTAAACAGATCAGACGGCTACGAGATCGACACGGTTACGGAGGAAACGGACGACCGGGCCTTATACGTTGTGTTTCTGTTGCCGTGGACGATTTCACGGAAATCAGACATGAAAACAAAATTTCCATATAAATGCTTTAAGCATTTCACTTAGCAAGAGGTGCAGGAGAGACGGATAATTATGTGACAGCTTGTTTTCGTTTCTGGCGCGTGAGCACGATCGGTGACATGTCGAAATGACAGCAAAACCAGCGACACAAACAATAACTCATTGTTGTGCTAAAAACAACTGAGGGTGCGTTCACATTTGGTGTATTTTTTCTCTTTCTTTGATACAATAAGAGCATGCTTTTTTTGTGCTGATGTGGAAAATAAGGCTCACGTGATGCACACTGTAACAATTAACGACGCTCTTTCCAGTCCTAGCTAGTACAGTATAGGTGAACTAACTAGCCTAGCTTGCTGTCTAGAAGACATTTCTTATGATCAGTAATATAGATGAAATAAATTGCTTTAACTCTGGTGATGAACGATCGAATTTGTTAGGAGGCAGAAAATCAAGAAAAGATGAACTGCTTGTGTGATCTCGTGTCCCAAAGTTGTTCAAATCCGCAACACTGCAACATTGAAATTTTTTATACTCAATATCTTGTAGGTCGCTGTTTATTCGCTCACTAACAAGACAACATTTTCACAAGACAAACGTGTCCTCCATTTTGTTTACTGTCACTTGTCTCAGAACTACCATGTGATGTCACAACTACTGTCCTGGGCAAAAAATAATAATAATAAGTTGCGCTAAGTCCAAATTGGCAGAATAACAAGCTTTTAATGTCTTTTAATGACAACAAATCATTGGTCAGGAAATTAGCAAGAAAACAAATGCACTTCTGAGACTTCCTGTGTCACTTTTTCAGCTAATATTGCCCACAACTCCTTGCGTGAGGGAGGAGGAGTTTTCTGACTGTTTGCTTCATCGAATTCAAGGACACATTTTAAAGAAGTGTAAATGAAATGTGGAAAAATAAATGACGGGAACGGTACTGTACGTTCAATTATATAGTATAAATTATATAAGGAACAATGAGTGAAGAAACGCTGAAATGCGACGAGGAGTTTGTTTACGGTGACGGTGAGCGTAACTAGGCAACATGACGTGTTAGTGTGTCCCGGTACTTGCGTACTCTTTTTCTACACACTCAAAAGTATGTGCTTTTTTCTTCATAGTATAAGTAGGCGATTCTGGAGTCCAGATCGAGTCCAGATGTTGCGATACTGTGGTGGATTCTGGGAAACGGAGTCTATGACCAAATACGACACTGACTTCATACACAGGACATGGCCTGTGAGTAATTCAGTCAACTTCTATCCCTTTTTATTTATGAGGTCACAAAAAGACATTAGAATATTAGCTGTTTTAATTCATTTTGTCTTTAACTTTACTTAATCTGACATTGACATTTCCATCACAGTCTCAATGGCACCACAAACCTCCAGGGGTTCATGAATCTCTAGTCAGATATAGCTCTGATATAAGGAATAAAACATGACATGGTGGTGTTAGCTATTATTATCACCCCAATCTTGATTACTTTCCTGTAAACGCATGTCATAAAGTATTTTATTTCTCTTATACAACAGCAATTTGTAGATGATTTTAGGCTACAATTTGTTCCCCCATTTTCTCCCTAATTTGCTCACCCACCAGCCAGTTCTTCGCTATTATAAGACAGCTACCAAGTGAGGAGTGTGAAGGCTAACACATGCTTCCTGGGAGGCATGAGAAGCCAGCCAAATGCATATTTTCAAACTGCTGCTCATGCTGTAGCTTAACACACTCGGAGGAAAGTGTTATCCACCCTCTTCCACACACAGATGCTCACAGATGCCCACAATCAGCTAGTATCACTGTCACTGTGATTGCTCTGTTGGCTCCTGGCCATGAAATACAAGTTTTTATTTATTTATTAATGAATAACGCGTCATATTTTTTTGTTCCGTTTACAGTTACATTTAATGTTGCAAAACATCTACAAGACAAGTTAGTCTCCAGTTATTATTTACATTTTAACAGCTAGAAGTAGGTGTGGCCTCACGCTGAACCAGCATTTACAGCAAGGCCGTTTCTGGCCATTTTGGCACCCTAGTCGAGATTCCTCTTGGTCACCCCCCTCCCCCTCCCCCTCCCC
>JANDJT010000021.1:18656426-18683519 GCA_024331685.1 Stegophilus panzeri | reverse complement strand
CCTTTCTTGTTTTTTTTTTATTTTTTTTTTTTTTTTTTTTTTTTTCAGATAGTCTTTAAGAACGCCTTTGACAGCAGAAGAAGAACATATTGAAATCATTCTCATGGCTGGATCAGGAGGCTGTTGCAAGGTTGCGATGGACTTTAACAGGAAACATGACAAGCACATCATCACACACGACACTGTTGACTGTGGACCAACCGAGAAGTGGACGTCCACGAACATCCACTGACGAAGGCACAACCGACATGGTCCTGGCATACATTACATATCACCTTATGTATGGAGACTTTTGAGACACTCTGTATATTTGACCTAAATGACAGTCGTGTTTTGAAGAAAATGAGGTTTTTGAAGCTATTAGAGTAGGTTTTGGACTGAGCACCTAGAGGCAACAACATGCTGGTGATTGGGACTGCACATCCAATTGGCTGGCAACTGTAAACAGACTATGAATGTCAATCCTAGAAACCCGATGCTGTGTTCAAGATATATTTAAGCAAGCCAATTACTATGCTCTATGCTCTCTGTCCTACTCAACCTACAATCAGGCCATCAATCAACCTGTTTCTTTTCACATTCCAGCTGTCTTTTCAAAGTGCTCTGGATATCTGTAAAGTGATCTATATTTCTGTTTACCATGTAGCATGTCTCTCTTGAATGTACCACCAGATTTAAGATGTTTTCATTAACCACTAGCTCTTCTCAGTCAGCCGGTGTTAGTGATTGGTCCCAAAGGCAACTGTCAGAGGCATGGTGCCATGTCTTTCACTACTGAGAGGTCATGCATGGGTCAGCATTGCTGAGAGCTCTAGATCAATTTGATGATTGATGTTACCAGTCAAGTGAGATCTGCCTGGGTGTGATTTATAGTATTGTACTTTTCCCTGTAGTTCCCTGAAGCTCTGTTCCACTACTCATTCTCAAAGAACCGAGCCGGCAGCTTCCAGTGTGCTGTCTGGTTTTATTGTTTATGAGATATTTGCTCAGAGAGAAAACAAAATGATGGTGAGAGATAGGGAGGAGGATTGTTTAAGCCAAAATGGTCATTTTCAGCTGCAGAAGATCTGTGGTCTGTAACAGAGCATTCATACTTGACAGTTGTTTATGATGCACAATGGCACTCATCACTCTGTTTTGGCTATCTGATGTTCAGTCGCCTCCAAAAGTACTGGAATGGTCAGTTGTATTTCTTCCTTTCAGCAGTATTTCTGCCTTTTATCACGCAATAAAATCTGCAAAAAACTGAAAGGGTCTTAATAAATTCCGAACACAGTCAACCCAGTGTATATACTGTACATAATGGATTAAACCTACTTATTTGGCCTTTAATCTACACATAATGGTCGATAATGACAAGTTTAAAGTATCGCTTTTATTCAGAGCCTTCGCTAAGGCTCTCCAATTTGAGCTCACTTGCATCATGTTTCTTTTGATTATCTTGAGATATCTCTAGAACTTGACTGGTGTCCTCCTGTGGCAAATTCAAATGATTGGACATGATTTAGAAAGGCACACACCTGTGTGTATAAGGTGAATGTCGAACCACAACCAAGTCTTGAAGTCCAAGGAATTCTCTGCAGATCTCTGTGATCAAACTATGTTGTAACGTAGATCTGGGTAAGGGTATAAAATCATTTATAAAGCTTTGAATTTTCTCAGGAGCACGGTGGGCTCCATCATTGTGAAATGGAAGAAGTTTAGAACCACAAAGACTCTGCCTAGAGCTGGCGGTCCAGTCAAACTAAGTAACCAGGATAGAAGACCCTTGATCATGACGGTGACCAAGAACCCAATGGCTGCTTTAACAGAGCTTCAGAAGTCCTCCACAAGAAAACCGAGACCATCTTAGAAATACTCCATCAATGAGACCTTTACGATAGAGTGGCTAGACTGAAGCCACACCTGAGCAAAAGGCTTATGGCAGGCACTTAAAGGACTCCGAGAGCATGAGGAAAAAGATACTCTGGATTGATGAGAAAAACTGAACTCTTTGTGCTGAACTCCAAGCCTTAAGTCTCGCAAAAGCCAGATAGTGCTCATCAACTGGTAATACCGTCCCTATGGTGAAGCATGGTGGTGGCAGCATCATGTTATGGGGTAACTTCTGTGTGGTAGGGGTGAGGAGAGAGAAGGAGATATGCAGCCAGATACAGAGAAATTGGGAGAAACTGCCAAAATCAAAAGAACACTTGGGAGTGTTGGCGATTTTTTTTTTTTCTACAAATATTGAATAAAGGGTATGAATATGTATCTAAATGAGAGATTTACATTTTTGATTTTTAATACATTTGCAAAAATTTTCTTAAAAACCTGTTTTTAAAATTAAATCTATCGAACAATAAAATGCACAAAAACTGAAAGGGCCTGAATAGTTTCCAAACCCATATATACACAACACGAGGGCTATTATTGTACACAATGCAATAATAGGTGCATCAGCATGCTGCTAATACTTTGTGTGCTCCGATACAGACTGTAAGAATGAGCCAGAGCTATGTACATTATTCATCAGATGCTACCTGAGATGTTCTTAGCTCTACATTGAAGGCATGATTGATGCACACCAAAGGCATCTTTAGCACCGGTATTGACAACAGGCACCGAATCATGTTCTTGTACATCAAGTAGCTTGTCACAATGCCTTCATATGTAACGTTAAACAGGCTCCTTCACGCTGCCGACATTCAAACACACTCTGTGAGGAACTGTCTAATCTTAATACACTGCCATTGATTTTCACTGATTATCCAAAGCGTTTTACTTCCAGATACCGAACTGAAAAGAGCTGAAGTAAAAACAGCATGAAGAAAGGAACGCAGGTTATTGAATACTTCACAGGGATTTGCCAGAGACAACATTCACAATTAAGCACTTTGTATTAGAAAAGGATTTAGAAAGGAGTATGTGCCATCGATTACCACGGTCCCTGGTGCACTAAGTATTACAGCACCATATCAAACAGGGTTGGACCCTTTGATTTGACCCTGCTCAGGGTGGACATGACATTTCATCAGCAAGACAGTTCAAATATTTGATTACATTATCGCTATACCATCTAGCCACACTGTTGAGTTGTAGACTATATGGCCAAAAGTATGTGGACACCTGACCATCACACCCCTATATGCTTTTAGATGTAGTCCCCCTTTGCTTTTTTAATAACCTCCACACTTCTGGGAAGGCTCCTGGAGCATAGCTGTTGGGATTTGCTCATTTGGCCCTAAGAGCATTAGTGATGTCAGGCACTGATATCGGGAGAGGAGCTCTGGGGTGCAGTCAGCGTTCAGTTCATCCCAAAGGTGTTCAGGGGGGTTGAGGACAGGGCTCTCAAATTCTTCCGCTCCAACCTTGTAAACCATGTCTTCGTTGACTTCACTTTGTGCACAAGGGCAAATTGTAATGCTAGAGCATAGAAAAACATCCGATGGTTAGGTGTCAACAAACTTTTTGCCTTATAGTGTGCTTTTCAGGGCTGAAGAAATACTAAAATTAAGCACAACTTGTTTCCAAGTAATCTCATATATACAGTGCCCTCCACTAATATTGGCACCCTTGGTAAATTTGAGCAAAGAAGGCTGCGAAAAATTGTCTTTATGCTGTCTGTGTTGCATTTGTAATTGTTTGATAACCACAAGAGCAGAGTATTTTTGTGAATTAAAAAAAGAAAAAAAAAGATTGCATGCCCTTAGGACAAAATAAAGAAGTCAAAATATTTTGATTTACTTAAATTTTGCAGGTGTTAAAAAAAAGAGTAAATTAACCCACAGCAAATGGGAAAGCTGATTTACTAACATATGATTTTGTCTTTCATATAAGCAGAATAGCATGTTTTTGCATGTTTCCCTTAAAGAATATGCAGTTTGCATTATTTCGACCTAAATGTACAAAATACAGTGCTGTGCCAATGTGCATAGATTCATTTTGCACCCACAGTGTGATTTAATAAGCCTGAAAAATCACTTTGAATGTGCCACGTACACCCAAAAGGCAGATATTAAATCTGTGAAACGCTATTTCTGTGAGTTGAGAACGAAGTTATACCATTATATTAATAAATAGGAAAATTGAAACGATAAGAAAGTTGATCAAAATGATGCCTTGGTAAATGACCTCCAGTGTTTATTAAAATCATGACTTATGTTACCACAGGAAAGCTATTTCATATTTGACCATCGCTGACGCCAACAGCCTTTGAAGGTTTTCGTACAAATGAACCATATTAATCACATTTACAAATTTCTACACACTTTTATTTTACTCTCAAATCATTTCAACAGTTTCTTGATGCATATCCTCGATACACCCGCATTTCAGTTTTAATTTCTTGCTATTATTAACCTCTTGAACAAACTGTAAAACAGAGGCAAATTTTCCTCTTCCACTCTTCAACTTGAACTCGAATTATAGTAATCATAGAGTCAAAACATATAGTTTTTATGCAGAACAAAATGTAAATAAAAAGGCATATAAATAAATAAATATTTATGTTTTGCAAAGCACACTGATATATGATAAGTTAATTTTTTAAACAAGATCCCTAGAAGTTGAATATGCATTAAATTTAATACATTCCATCCTATTATGGCCTGCTGTATGGAGTGTGTGTGTGTGTGTGTGTGTGTGTGTGTGTGTGTGTGTGTTTGAGGTGAACTCTAACCGTGGTATATTTGCCCAGCTGGCAGAGGGACGGGAACGTCTCCTGGTGAGCCCTCCGGATCTTTTCAATGATGGTCTCCAGCTCAGCTGTGAGCTCGTAGGTTTCTGTCAGCTCCGGCTTTGGACTATCCTTCTTCTTTTTATTCCTGTCGTTCCGCACAGCTGCAAGGGGAATTGAGGAAAATTCATTCATCAATAGGCCTACATCTTGATCTGTAGTTTCTGTTAAGGATGAATTAACTTGAACTAACTTAACCAGCACTTCTTATGTGCTGCAACTCAATGTAAGACCGGTTATAATTTTAACTAATCGGACTATAAACCAATACACACACAAAAAAACCCCAAAACAATCAATCAAGCAGTCGCAATGTAAATTGGTATTAATATGGGATTACAACTTAATGTAAATTATCATGTAAAACATCATCACATTATAGGAATAACATAAATTTAGGGATGAGTCAGCCTACACAACCATGAATTTAAATTATAAACATTTTTCTACATATGAAATTAGTATGCCAGTGTTAAATAAGATAAAATAAGATATCCGCTTAAAACTAAATCAGGAAAAACGTAAACAGAAAGCTCCAATTGTTCTGAAATGTCACTGTGAAGACAGGTGCTGCTGCGTGCTATCATTATATCCAAGCTTACAAGATCATAAGAGTCAAAGCCTTGAAAAACTTCTATAACCTGAGAGGTCAATGAAAACCCCACGATGTGCAAGAGCTGAACAAAAGGAGGTCAATGAAAGCAGATTTCAAACTAGTTTATCTGACGCAGCGTCACTCAGACGTGATGGACGTTAAGTCTTCCATAGAGGCCTTGAGGCTTTAACTTCTCATTGGGATGGCTTTCGTCAGGGCTAATGGAGCAAGAGAGCGAATCCCTCACCTTGTGTATTAGTCATGCAGACAGTCATCTCATGATTAATACAGACGAGGCTTATGAAGCCGGACACGCTTTACGACATCATTAAGGGGAGAACACCTGGTGCTGTGCAGTGGGCCGCCTGGGGACCATCCGATTTCATTAAGCTTTGGACGAGCTGCAGGAGAAGTTGTACCTTGGACCAGAGATCAGTGCAAGCTCGGAAAAAAATTATTACTCAACGATGCATGTCTGATAAAATTCAAAGGCCGCTGCAATTCCCCAGCGATCTTGTAGAAAGAAGAATTGACTCAGAGCGACGCCCCCCGTGCACCTGCCCTTAGGTTCCACTGCAGTCATTAATATTTATACTGCAAATGTATGGGCGATCATATTTATGCATGGACACATACATTTGGATTAAGACATGTATATTCAGAGGTGCTAACAAGAACATCATAGCAGGCGGAGAGAAAAACGGCATAACAGCATAAAAGACATGCAGTGATTGACCTCATATATGGCTAAAAAAATTGGATTAATAATAAAGCACTTGAGTGTATAATCTTACTTTATACTAATGTAACAACACAAGTGCATGTTCAGTCTGCAGTCTACAGTGGTGAAAGTTTGTTGATTGTCATACAGATACATGACGTGAAAGGAAAACATTGGAAAATCAATTTGCCTACAAAATAGGAAAATAATAAATAAAAAAATACATACATATATACATATATATGTTTGTATATATATATGTATGTATAACGTATAGCCTACATACTGAAAGATATTAAATGGCGACATATTAAACTTTGTACTTTTTCCACAGAAATAGTTACTGCAACTGATCCCAGTTCTCCTACTTTTGGTAACACCTAATAACACCTAATTTTGCTAGCACGTAGCCTGATCACATGATACTGCCGAGTTCAACAGTATGTTAGTTTTGAAGGGGATCAGTGCAACACAGGATTTTCACCGTACAGGTTTCATTATTATACAAAATCAGGAGATTACAGGGATGCATGTATGTGACGTGGGAGGTGTGTGATATCTAGCATGCTAGCTGGATAATTTTTTTCTTTCAGATGTGCACCAAGCAAAAATAAATAAATAAATAAATAAATAAATAAGTAAGTAAGTTACATGTCTGGTGTGAGTAGCTATTTAATAATAAGTAGCTTCTCCTCGTTTTTTTTTTTTTTTTTTTTTTAAACTAACGAGGTCACTTTCTTGGTTTCTAATGGCTCACAAGACCAGGATGTTGTGAATTCAAATTTAAAGGCAACCAGAAACCCATGTACGTCTTTTACATCACATCGCATGTCCTTTCCCCTTCAGTGAATTGGCTTTTCCCCCATTTTACTTGTGTTTGTTCTTAAAGTATAGTTTCACAGTTTCAACCACAGAAAAGTATAGTTTTCAGGTGTCTCCTTAGCATGGACTCAAAAATCGTAAATGCTATTGATAAACCATAATGGGCAGTGGTGGCTCAGTGGTTAAAGGCTCTGGGTTACTGATCAGAAGGTCAGGAGTTCAAGCCCCAGCACTGCCAAGCTACCACTGTAGGGCCCTTGGGCAAGGCCCTTAACCCTCAACTGCTCAGATGTATAAATGAGATAACTAAGTTGCTCTGGATAAGGGTATCTGCCAAATGCCCTAAATGTAAATGTAAACTGATATCAACAACTGATTCGTATTTGCATGAACTAATTACGTTTATTCTACCTCCATGTTACACACCCCTGAAGAAATACTCGAATACAAGGGTAAATCTGTGTGGGTATTTAGTGCCACACCAGGTTTTCTTGCTTCTAAGGGAGTTAATATTTTTTAAGAAGAGTTTTTAGAACAGTAACAGTAGAAGTTACTGTACAGTTGGTGGACTTTTCCCCAACATTATGTGCAGAAAGGTGACCTTGAGTGTAACGGCTGCATGCTCAAAACAATGACGCCCCCAGCACATTGCAGTTTACTTTACATGCATAATGACTGGAACCCGCTGGTCTGTCTTGGGCATCTTCTCAGCTAATTACTCGGCTCAGTGACATCAGTTCCACATTTCTAAACATCTCAGACTTAACAGGTTTCTCCTATACTGAACAACACACTCTCTGATAATAGAATCAACACAGATTCGTGCGTTCTAGTGGCATCATCAAAATGGAGGCTTGGCACAATTATGGATGCCCTGATTCCAAAACTAATATCTGATATTGATATAGTGCTAAAATGTCAATATATGTATGTCATAATAGGACGTCGTAATATGACGTGCTCACACTACAGGTGACTTTGCGACCAAAGATGTGCGATGAACAGTGGGAGTGTTAGAAATTTTAGACCGAAATCTCAGAGAATGAGCGCTGCTATGATGTGCATTTAAAATATCTCCAATAGCAGCAATACTGAACAGAATCACAGCAACTGAGAGAAATTTCACTGGCATCATCGTGTACAGTGTAAAAAGCAATAACCTTATAAGACTTAACTTCTTTATTCAGTCCCTTATTCAGGATTTTATGATTTTGCGATCGCAGAAATGAATGCAAAATCAAGGAAACTCTACTATATTCAGAGGAGCTTGCAATTTTTCAAAATTACCGCAGATTTGCACCAAGACACATCATGTGACATCATCACAAAGCGCATTCAACCAAAGCCCTCATCCGTCGCGAAAAGGTCTCATTTACCGACAAACATCACTGCGAAAGACAATTGAAAAACACTTTCGTGCGACTGTGATTTTGCCAAATTCAATTAATTTTCCACAAAAAAAAGAAAAAAAATTGAAAAAAGGTCGTAGCAAAATCAAGCATTTTTGGACACAACAATCTCAAAAAAACTATTCTCTATTATATTATCTATTATATTAACTATTATCTATTCTATTATACTCACAAAAAGTAAAAACTGATTTACAAACAAGATTTTTTTTTCAAACAATCAAAATAGTATGTCTTGTCTGTTTCTTGCATAACGTACAAACAAGTAAAATACAGATTTGATCATTTTATTAGTGTTATTATTATTATTATTATTATTATTATTATTATTTATTAATCTATCTATCTATCTATCTATCTATCTATCTATCTCAGAACTGGTCTATAAAATAACAAGTTGTGTTCATAAAACAGTAAACAAACACCTTTTTGGAAGATGAATGTTTAATTAAAATAAGAGCAATTAATAATTGACACAGTGATGAAGAGGATAAATATCTAAGACTAAACTTGAGGGTGGTGCTTAGGACTTGCGTGCAGTTTTGTATCTCATCAACAGAATAATACTCATGTCTTGTATTTTGCATTCATACACACACACACACACACACACACACACACACATATATATATATATATATATATATATATATATATATATATTACATACAGTATTTCAGCTCCTTTAATCTGTTATACTCCAAGAATAACTGCACATGCCTGAGGAGCCTTACCATTCATTTACATTTCGTTTTCTTCCCCAACTTCTCCAATTATTCTTTTTAAATCACCCACAACACGCCCACTAACTATACATAAAATTGATCAGAACGCACAAGCAATTCAGCACTTTTTTATTCGGGATCTTACTAAATCAAGGCTACACTCTGCTAAATAAGACCTAACTTTATCTCCGGAGCTTTTTCATGGAAAGCATCTAAACACAATTTTGCTTTTGTTTCTGGTTTAATTCGTATTTTATGCACTACTATTAGATGTTGTTGTTGTTAAGTATAATTTTATGCAAATTTCACCCTTTCGTATTTAGTCCACTAATGCTGTTTTACTAATTATTACAATCATCAAAGCATGCTAGTTTTACAACAAATGAGACAATTATTCATTTATATATTTAAAGTATTAAACTCTTCCATCATGTTGGCTTTGGGCACAGCAGAACCAAATTATTTGGGATTTTGGCTGTTAGCTTCGAAAGGGTTCATGGTTATGCATAATTGGAAATACTGTGTAATTGAAGCCTGAAGACTGTTGAAGCCATTTACTTGTTGTCTTTTATGTGTTTGTATTTTATGTGTTTGTCCAGTCATGAATAAACTTAGCCAAAAAAAAAAAAAAAAAAACCATCTTAAAGTGAACAAATTTAAAGAAACTTTATTGACATTGGCAACAACATGCAAGATTTTGTACAAATTGCTGGAATGATGTTTGTCTATCTAATCCCTTTTGGATTCATGATCTTTGAGAATGCCCTTTAATTATCCCTTGATGTGATAAACAGACAAATAAGTAAACAAAGGCATAAAGGAGGCTTTGTGTTTTCGGAGGGTGGGTAGATCAGAGTTGGCACGTACGGTCCACAGTGGTGGCCTTGCTCTATTTGCGGTAGTTAAAAAAAGGCCTCATGAGTCCGTGATCACAGCCACTAACACACAAATACAACAGCGGGGGCACTCTGATGTTTCTTAGGATCAGTGCACCAACGCTTTCAGGCCTCCAGGAAAAAAGACAAAAGCAGACAGACACAGCGAAGATGAGAAGAACCATGAGGAGGACACAAGAAAATGAAATTACACTCAGTATAGGACATACAGACAGTATCCTACATCATGGCCTGTTTTGAACCATGAGCACTTTGTCTTAGCTAGTGTGCCTTATGCATTAAAGAACGGGAATCTTTCTGCTCCTCGGTCCATGAAGCCAGTTGAATGGATTTAGGGGCTTTGCTCTTTACATGGCTCAGCCATTGGGCAGCACGCTTCAGAGATTACAGAGTGATAGGGATCTAACAGACTGACTGAATAGGCACTTGAAGCTGACACGTTTACAGCAGCAGGTGTCAGTGTGGTAAATGCCATTATCAGTAGCACAGAGGCTCTCCTAATCCCATACATGATCTGAACACCAATAGCCCTGGTCACTTGACTCTACGCTGTGGTATGTGTGAGATCTAGGTTTTGTATGTGCATCGCATGTATACTATACAATTCATGTTCACAACAACTATCAGAATGAGGGGGAAAATGTGATCTCAGTGACCCGGATTGGGGTTCCTGGTGTCATACGAGCTGGTTTGAATATTTCAGATCTCCTAAACACCAAACAGTCTCTAGAGAAAAGAATTATGCAATAAATTTAAATAAAAAAAAACATCCGGTGAGCTTCATTTTGGAGGAGATCAGAGGAGAATGGCTGGGTTGGTTCGAGCTGACAGGAAGGCTACCTTAAATGTGATGCGGTACAATGAGACTTAATGGAGTCCATGACACAATGCCTGCTGAGGTTCAGTTTTCTTTAAACTGTTACCCAATGAGACGAGTATTGCGGGTCGAGTCACCTTTTGACCGCGGTCAGCCGAGAAGTTGTTCGCATTACTGTAGTGAAACTCAAGACACATCATATAGAGGTGTTTTTTGGGGTTTTTTTGCACACTCATATTCAGATAAATCTTCTTTGTCAGGAGCAAATACGATTCAGAGTTGACTGTTCCATCTTCTGTTTTACAGCCAGAGCTTCCCTTCATCATGCAAAGGACAGAACAGCATTAAATAAATGACATTTAATACTCTTCTCCACCCGAGGAAATAAATCCAGCAGAAGATCCCACCTGTGGGAGTGTCTCTCCCTCTGAGAAAAAAAAAAAGTACTCCTAATGTGCCTTTCTTTCTGCGCAATTTAGCAGCGATTATCAGCTTAATCGCCTCTTTTATTGAGCAGTACTTAACACACACAAATAAAAAGCTAGCGGACAGGAGAGGGGGCTCAGGGGCTTTTGGTTTTTATTTCAGAGCCCCTCTTAAAGAAACGATCGTGAAATGGAGTGCACTTAAATGTGACAGAGAGAAAATGACCTATAGGTCGCTGTATTTCTCTCTGTTTGACTGATCTTATTAATACAGCGCTATGATAATGTGCTGTACGTGCTTCGTTCATGATTTCTTCTAGTCCAAAAGGCTAATCAGTTGATGCTGAATGATTTACATTAAATAACATTAAATAAACGGAAATGTTTGGTTGTAGTTATTGCTATTAAAGGAGTACGACCTCATTAGCGTTATGGAGGCAATTACATGCGTGAATAAGTAAGGAATGGAACACATCAGGGAGTTCTGTTATAGGACAATAATCACCAACGTTCACATCCTCACGTGTTTTATTCCTCTTATACCACAGCAATTTCAGTACAATTACAATTTTTATTTATTAAAGAATGACACAATGGATGTTTCCCCCCGCCCATTTATAGCTACGTTTAATGTTAACAAGTTACTTGTGTTACAGCAGCTATAAATATTCATTCCCTCACCAGCATCTCTTTTTTTCTCAGTTTGTTTTCTCTCTCTTTTTAAGCACAAAGCCCTCTGTCCTGAAGAAAATTTACCAGTTACAGATTTCCCTATGAGTGTTACAAAGCACTGACCCTGGAGACTCCTTCCGAAAATGCTCAATATATTCGAAATATTTCCGTTTATGTCGATTCATGTGTTCAACTTGTTAGTCAGTCCCTTCAGGATCGCGTGATTTTGCGATCGCAGAAATGAACGCAAAATCAAGCAAACTACGCGATATTCGGGGGAGCTTGCAATTTTTCTACAATTATTGCGGTCACAACGCGCATTCAGCCAAAGCCCTCTTCGATTCGTGTGCGTCGAACACGAGTACAGCTAAAAGCTCTCATTTACCAACGAACATCACTGCGAAAGAGCGTGCAAAACAATTTTGCGCAGTTTTCGCAAAAAAAAAAAAAAAAAAAAAAAATGCACAAAGAGTTAATCGACAACTTCTAACCAATCAGATTCGAGAATTCAACAGCGCTGTGGTATAAGGGTGTTTAATTACTTTGTTCATTAAATTATATATAATAATATACATCTTCTAAAGACAGCTTTGTCTAATCCTTTCGGCTAGTCTATCAAATATTCAGTCATACTAATTACATTTTTGTGAACAAAATGGAATGATAAATGAATGAATAAATAAATAAATAAATAACTGCGAGATAATCCTTTCTTTCCCTGTATGTTTCTGAGCATATGTTTTTGAAGCTACGATTTATTTTATTCATTTATTTTATGGCTTCATGGCCTACCAGTCATCCCTGCTTCAGTATTTTTTCTCTTGATTTCAGCTCAGGAGCATTCTTTGGATGTGTGTGTGTGTGTGTGTGTGTGTGTGTGTGTAAGAGAGAGAGGTGGTTATGTTAACAGCATGTGTCGATCATGTTCCCATCCAGGCCGGCCATCTGTGCAGCATGAGACCCACCATCGCGACAGATGCCCCGGGAAATAAACACAATATTTCTCCCCTGCTCTTGTCACAAACACACTCTGGCAGTAAAGTGGTGACAGATTGAGCAGAAGTGTGTGAGGGCCATGTATATCATTCCTGCGCAGAGTAAATGTGGGGAAGAGGGATGCGGATCAGGATGGAGGAATGATTGGTGAAAGCTCAAGAGAAGAGAAGTGCCAGCATAACCAGGCCTAAGCCATTCTCTCTCCAGGGATTTTAACACAGCCAGCTGTATTCTCTTTCTATCCTCCCTCTCTCCCCCCGCCTCTCTCTCTGTCTCTGGGCTCAAAGATCTAAAAAACCTGAGATAGCATGAGCGAGAGAGAGAGCGAGAGACAGAGATCTACAGCTGCCTTTGTGTCCTAATGATTCTCCAGCATCACCCGGAGGACTGAATCTCACCAGGTGACTGCCAGATGCTGACATCTTCCTTAAGGCTGCTTACACTAATAATAACGTTACCTGTTTTAGCTTTCCATGAGCTGTGCAGTGACAAATGGCTAAATTTACAGTATTAATACGAAGTTATATAGTTGAACAAGACATACAACTGGGTTCACATTTCTGAGCCTCCTGTTGAGAATTGTTAACATTGTGTCAATTAGAAAATTCCAACTGTATTTATTTTTTTTAATGATTTTATTAGATTCAATTTCTTTTCACATGCTTGAAAAAAACATTCTTTTTTTTTTACTCGATCTTTTTCAAGTGTGTGAGCATGTCGTTTGCATGTGAATAGTAGTTTGCTATTGTATATTATGAATAATGTGAATAAAAGTAATATGTGCAGTGGCCTTGGAAAACCCATTGGATGGTTCCTCTCAAGGTTTGAGAGGATGGTTGGATGGTTCCTCTCAAGGTTTGAGAGGATGGTTGGATGGTTCCTCTCAAGGTTTGTGGTTGAATTCATCCCAAAAAATGAGGATAAATCAGGCTTGGGCCAAAATTGATTACTGTGCTTATTCAATTTCAATAAAATTTTATTTGTATAGCGCATTTAACAATGGTCATTGTCTCAAAGCAGCTTTACAGAAATATATAATCACAGGATACAGATTTTAAGTGTGTGAATTGAGCGAGCCGGTGGCGACGGTAGCGAGGAAAAACTCCCTAAGATGATATGAGGAAGAAACCTTGAGAGGAAGCAGACTCAGAAGGGAACCTGTCCTCATCTGGGTAACAATGGATACTGTGAAGTCTGTTTGTTGAACAAGTCCACTATTCACTAAAGGAGACCCGAGTGCAAAACTGCACGTGGTAATTGCAGTCCTAAGGCCATAGTAGCAACCGTAGTCCCAGCAACCACAAAGAGAATGTCCATGTGGAACTGAGGTCCAAAACCATTTCCATGGTACTTCAAGCGGTACCATCCTCAGCAATCTCCAGGCTGCACTGCTTGGAGTCGTCCACAGTGGCAGAATGTAGCCTCCAGTTGATGAGAGCTCCATCCAGAGGTAGGGCATCAGGATGGATCAGGCAGGTCCAAAGAGCAGAATCGTTTGACACCTCAACTTTAACAAACCATAGAAAAATATTCCATTCCATTTCTATCTTCTTGCAAAGATTATATTGGGTAAAGCACCAGTTTAACAAAGAGCAACGTTAGTTTGCTAGCTAAATGTGATTTCTTGACACACTGAATTCCAGGATTTGATAAAGTTGTTGGAGAGCTACGTGCCAGTGTGAATTAGACATAAGCCTAATCGATGCAGTTTGCTATCAAACATCGGCAAATTGTCCGTGATGCTCTTGCTTTTCACTTTTGGTGGTAATCAGATTTTAAAATGCTGTTATTTTGCTTGCGATTGAAATTCGTGCGAAATCAGTTCAGGAAAGTCTGTAGTTTTCCTTACTACATATTATATTATAACATATTATAACCATTTATTCAGATTATATGAAAGATTTTTTTGAAATAATTTTATGAAATTCTTTCGTACTTCGCCATACCTGTGGGATCCCTGATATCATAAACTTTTTGAGTTCCCCAGCAGCACAATAGCTTCACACCCTCTGCTCCTTTACGCAAGGAATAAAGAAAGAAGAGCGGGATGAATGATTAAGAAATCACCGTCTGGATTGTTCTTTTGTCCCAGAAAAGCGTGCGGGTAAGAATCACCTCTTCTCTCATACCAAATGGAGCATGAAGTGGACCAGGAGCCATAAACGCTGATGCAATCGACGTGCTCCAATAACGTGTGAAATGCAAAGCACTCCAATCTGTGAGAACAAGGCGACAAGAGCACAAGGATGCAGACGGCGCAATGATGCATTCAGCAGCCCAAGTGCCCTATTTCAAGGGTACTATAGGAGCAATGGGTGAATCTACGGTGTCCTGATGTGCCACGATAGTGTTAATCATGTTTTTTTTTCCAATTTCCTTTGTGCTGTCTGATGAAGCAGGTTGGGGAAAAATATTTATTAAATTAAAGGAGCAAGCAGTCAAGTGGGCTACGGGTGCATCTAAAGGAAAGCATCAAGATTCAAGTGGCAGTAAGTCAGTCGAATCAGTGGAGTATGAAAATGCTTTAAACGCAAAAAAATACGGCCATATCTGAAAGGTATCTACAGTTTTATCTTCCAAATGCCGTTTCCACATTCAGAAAACTGCTGATATTGATGTTATCTTTAAAAAGGAAAATGTCGCAATGACAATGATGCCATTCGCTTCCATTCACCTGATTCTATACAAATGTTCTGAAAACTTCTAAAAAATAAAATAAAATCCCTGAATATAGCAAAAAATAAAGTTTGTACACACGGCTTAAATTGAAAAGTTGAAGTTTTGGGACAGGAAAGACGGAATAAATCTGAATAAATGATCATGTCTATTCATGACTGTGTGTGTGGTGCTTTGCTTTTTTTAACTGTCATCCTTTCGCTCTTTGAAAAAAAAAACAAACAAATTCTCTACAGTAGGAAGTATGAACATATTGGCACTTTAGTGTTTACTATAATGTTTATGAGTGCAGTTCTAAAGCAATGGGGGTCAACACAACACTCAGAGCTGATCGTCAATGTTATTCTAGGATTCACCATCTGAACTCATGACTCTACACGCTTCAAGACTCTGGGGTGCATTCTGGGACATAAAGCAGACTCCTTAGCCAGGTAATCGTGTGTGTGTGTGTATGTTAGTTTGCATGGGTTTTAGCACTCACACTCTTTAGACATTCCAACAGCAAAGCACTTCTGCAGACGGCAGTACTGGCAGCGGTTCCTTGTCACCTTGTTGATAATGCAGTTCTTGTCCCTGTGACATGTGTACACCATGTTCTTCTGGATGCTCCTGCGGAAGAAACCCTGAAAGCAAGAGAGATTATGTCCAGTATTAGTATATCCATCTATCCATCCATCCATCCGTCCATCCACGCATCCATTTTCTGTACTGCTTATCCTACACAGGGGAGCCTGGAGCCTATCAGGGGACACCCTGGACGCATGGCAGGACACAATCGCATACCCATTCACACACTACGGACAATTTGGAAATGCCAGTTTGGACTATGGGAGGAAACCAGGGTACCTGGAGGAAACCCCTGAAGAAGCATGGGGAGAACATGCAAACTGCACACTCTACAGGGTAGATGCGGGAATCGAACCCCCAACCCTGGAGGTCCATGGTATATCCATTACTTTTCACTTCTGCATGGTTTCTGTTTTTACCATCTGAACCCGGTTGAAGAGCTCTGCTACATTTACAGCATCCTTAGTAACTGCCTTGTCAGGGCAAGGGTATTTTAAATTACAGTCCTGCACATGTCTATAGTTGAGACCAATTAAATATATATATATATATGGATATTTGGAGCATTAAACAGATACAGATAGCGTCACTGCGTTACACCCACAGTGCACATACACATATGGAGATATGGCGAGCCAATCAGAAGCCAGAAACTACACTACTACACTGACGAATTTATGGTCTAGCATTAGAAGACAGCAGCAGTGATCTATCCCTTATAAAGCAGTGTATATATGAGTCAGTGTGAGGGTTCTAATCCTAAATTTACAGTGTGATACGAGTGCACATCTTACACTCATCAGCCACTTTGCTGCTAGATGCGCTGGTTTGAATATTTCAGAAACTGATGATCTCCTGGGATTTTTCATACATGACGATATCTTGCGTTTATACAGAATGGTGTGAACAGCAAGCAGTGTGAGTATATAGAGCAATACTAATTCAAATGTAAAGCGAATATACTGTATATTTCAAACAACTAATCACATCATTTGTCTTATTATTTTGCTTTTGATCAATCATAATCATAATGAATGAAATTTCAGAATACAGTAAGTAATCTGTGATCGCATTTCCACAAGTCTATCATAGTGAAGTACTGTCTTCCTAAACAAATCTAGGATGTCCAAGTAATTAAACCAATTACTGCTGTGTGACGAACAGGTCCTCTGCTGAACTTGATAGAGTTAATAGAATTCTCTAGAGACGGCTCTATATTTAACATGGCCATCTGTGTTTATGATTTTATTTACTGTGTCTGTGAGACTGTGTTTAGTCTTCCTGCGTTAAGTGCAAGAATCCAAACTAATCCAGATGGTCTGCCAATGAAACTGTCGGCTTTTTTTTTTCTTTTTTTTTTAGCAAGGAACATTATAACATTGTGGAAAAGCCATCTGAAATATAAACCCACACAAATGTAAAAGATGATGGGTTTCATATTTGCATTATAAATAGTGATATAAACTTAAATAAACAAGGTTCACTGATTTCCTCAGACGAATATGACATTTTCTGTCTCGATCCATCTGACTGGCGCAGAAACACAAAAATGACAGCGGTTTCCTTGGAAGAGGGCATTTTGAAAAGAAAAAAAAAACCTTAATGGATTTATAGTGAATATTAATATGTTATTGCTCCACCGTGGGAAGCAATGATGATTAGTCATGTGCGGGTGTGTGCACACACTCGCCGAAGCATGCCTGTGTCTTTCCTGAGGACGACTGAATTTCCATTTGCCTTGCACTCTGAGTGACTGATAGGGCCTTATGCTTTCATTAGAGGCCGAGCAGAATGCATGATGGTTAATGTATTAGGGAGGAGGGCAGAAACGGCTAGCTCTAGAGCCTATCGCCTCTGCCAGTGGTGCTCCTCGATTGACATCACGTGACCTCTCTGAGGTCACGCCGCTTTAGGAAGTATCCTTCATTCAGCTAATAGATATCTTTATTCACGGTGATCTCAGCTTCCTACGCATCACTCGTTCTCTGATGGATGAAGATGGGAAAGGGTTTTGGATAGCAGATGCTTATTGTGTTCAGCCTGGCTGCCGTGCCCAAGGCTACAGTAGTGATGCATCACCAGAGACCCCCATGCATCCCAGTGACCACAACACAACGGTCATGAGTGACTTGCTCCTCTTCAAACACACATGTACAGTATGTGTACAATAGGGTCCAAATGTTTGGTCATACTAACAAGAAGTCTTTTTACTACATAATTTATCAAAAAATAAATCTAAATTGCACTTATTGTGAAACAATATATAATAAGTGCAACCAATTTTGAAATTCATTTGAAAATATCTGAATTTTTTTGTGTTAAAGTGTTATGAAACACAAAAAAAAACACACTCTGGACACAGTTTTAATTGTTAATGACTAAATCAAACACTAATGCCCCCTATGAGTTTGCTTTGTCACTACTGCTATATATAAATAAGAACCAATGAGATGTACCAGCTCTTAATAGGGGACACAAACTTTTTTCGGGTTTTGTGTCGGGTTACTGTGTTGAGTTTTGTATGTTCTCCCTTTGTCCACGTCGGTTTGCACAAAGTTTCATCCCATGCCCCAAAAACATGCTAGTAAGTGGATTGGCAACTCTAAATCGTGCATTTATGGTGCAATGTGATGGACTGGTGTCCCATCCAGGATGTATTCCCACCTCATGCCCAGTGCTCCTGGAATAGGGTCTGGATCCACTCTGACCCTGAACAAGATAAAGAAGAGAACCGGCAACCTCTGTTGCTACCACTGTTAATATTAAGAAAAGAAAACCCTTTGGAAATCATGCTTTCTCTCCGTCTTCACTTGTATATCCCTACCTTACTCCTAGTGTCGGTCCCTCTCTCTGCCTCTCTGATTGAGAGTTACCTGTGATTAAAGTGACCCGGAGGTGCTGATGCTTTGATAATTCCTGGGTTGTTCGGCCGTGGCCGGTTTTGTTCTCGGACGACTTAGACCAGGTGGCATGTAAACGGAGTAGATTAATGGACAAGATAGCGGTGGCCTGTTCATGTGCGTGTCTTTGATGAGAGTCCAGCTCATTGTAGTGATACAGCGATAAGCGCGATCAACGTCAACCAGGCTTAGTCCAGATCTTCTTCCATGAACCTACCGAAGTGAATATAACTCCATCATCCTGGGGAGGAAGTATCCTGCCCACTCCTCTCTCTCTCTCTCTCTCTCTCTCTCTCACTCTGCTTCCACTCCCATGTAAACAGCATCTTAACTAGGATCATTATCTTCCATCTTGTTATTTTAATGGTGGCAGGATAGGGTGACACAAGAGGATAAAGCATTGCTGGGCTTCTCATTTACGGATTAAAAAGAAAACTGAAAGTGCTGCCAATCAATTATTTACTCGTCACACCCCCTACCTACCACCACCCCCCTCGCTGGTGGTTCTTTGTATTGCCTGAGCATTCAGTACGGGATTAGTTTTCGCTCTTAATCGCGCAGACATCTCATCGCGGCAGCCGAAAACAGAGAGGACACCGGAGACCCTGGAGAGAAAGCGAAAGAGAGGGCTGCAACCGGGATATTAATTACACCTGTGGAGTTCTGGAGTAAGGTGATGGGAGAGACGAAGGAGGAGGAAAGTTGCATCGGGTTACGGCTAGCTGAGCGGAATGGAACAAGAGGGAAGAATGTCACTGTCCGCCTTTGTGCATTTCTGTGTCGAACATGGAAGGGGTGAAGGCCAGGCGGAGCTGAAAAACTGGGGTATAGAACCGCTCGGGGATAAAAAAGAAAGGGAGTTGTGGTGCACACAAAAGCACCCTTTGTCTCTTCGTTTCAAACATGAAATCCCAGAAGATAAGGGGGTTTTGAAGAAAGACCTGGTCTTTTCGGTGGTCCAACAAGACGAACAAGAGACCCTCGAGTACTCTTCACCTTTGTTGCCTTTCCCTGAATTTCTTTCTCTCTTGGTCATGTCTGCTGCAATTTCCACTCTTTTCCTGGACCTTTACTTTGCAAGAAAGGCTCATGAAAACAGGGATTGATGGACAAACCTTCAAGAAGTTCTGTCTCAACTAACATGCGATGAATTCTGTTTCTGATTTTCATTGCTCCAGTTGCAGTCCCTTGAGTGCCTGGTAGGGGTGGCAGGGTTGTGGGTCGCAGTCTTTATGCCAAATTGGGCTACTTTTAGAACAAAATAGTCCACCAAGATCTTGTTTTGTAGCAAATAATCAGAATTAAATTGGATCTATTTCAATTTAGGTGTAAGTGCAGACAGTGCATGTACAATAAACTGAACCGTTACTTTTGTAAAGATTGCAAAGAGAAAGGGATTACGGAGTGGATTATGGACTGGATAATGGCTGTACCAGGTCATGATAAAAAGGTGTACTGTAGATATTGCAAATTAAAAATGGGTGCACGCCATGGTGGCCTTCTTCCCCATGCAAAGACTGAGAAAAAGAACAAGTGTCTCCCTTTTCCAATTCCAAATGTTTTTGGCCTAGTTTCAGGTTTTTTAGTGTGTGGCTGCTGAAATTTAGTTGGGCTGGAAATTTAGCTAAGCCTTGGCAACCCTGCTGTCTGGGCAAGAAAATCTCATCTACTCTAAGAGGTGGGCCCATACAGGTCTTGATCTCTTTACCACTATATCGAGCCAACATGGATCAGTGACAGACCTAAAAGTCTTCAGCTGTCAATCATGGTAGCGAGACTTTCCATGTGAAGGGGAAAGTTGGCAAAATCAGACCAGAAACTTCTGTATTGTCATGCATTGTAAAAAACAAAAATGAAAAAAAAACAAAAAAAAAAACGGAAACACCACCAGCTTTTTTTGGTCCTTCTTTTTATACTAACGGCTGGGTCTGACAAGATCATGAAACAACAAAGCAACACAACATCACTGTCTACCTTCTACCATGTGCCTGAGGCTAACTGATACCACTTTTAAAAGTTTGATGCAATTTAAAAAGGGCTTGTCGGGGGGGAAAAAAAAAACTTGGCTAGCTTATGATTCGCGGTGGCATTCAGGACTCAAGTAAAGCTCTGATCTGTGTCATGCCATCAAACACAAACCCTCCAATACGTAACCTTCCCTCTGGGCTTTGCAGACTGTGTCATCATCAGCCACGTTTTTGTAATGATAATACGAGCAGCATCGTTGCATTTCAAGCGCGTGATCTAAATGATATTGTGCATATGCACCAAACAGATTGACATTCCCTGCACCCTCGCCATGTCCTCCTTGATTTAAAACCTGACAGGAGCTGCATTTGATCTCCTTTTCACTCAGACCTGACACGTCTTGATATTGATTTGACACTGATCATCTGTTCCACCTGCCCTTGACGCCTTCAAAGTTGGATTCTGAATATAAAAATGACGTACTTTTATATGACGTCTTCCTCCACATAAACAACCCAAAATATATCATGTGCAAAAAAACATAATGTCTAAGAACTACAGCACTCTGGCAAAAAGTTTTTAAAAGAAGGATGACTAAAGAGATGGACAGCAAAAGTGAGAGCTAGAGAATAAAGGTAGCAGCTACACAATTAAATTCATATTTCTGCCCCACATGTTAGAGGTTCCATTTTGTTTCTCTCGTGAAAATCACACTGCTTTCACGTTGTTGACAAATCATATTAGCAGAGTGTGTGTTAGCAGTTCACGGAGATTACTCTGATAGGCAGTCAGAACACACTCAGCAAGGCTAATATCACCCTTCGCCTCTACCTTTTCTCACTTTCTCTGCCTGTCCTCTCGCTTTACGTTCTCTCGTTCTGAATGGCTCTATCCGTCCTTCCTCTCTTCCGCTGTCTAAGCAGCAGCCGAGGCTGTAGCTGTATCTCATTGTTATAGCACTACACTCAGACAGCAAAGAGTAAATAAAGGTATTAAAACCCATCACAGGGAAAGTTATGATCCCACGAGGTGGTGTTGAAATACAGTGAGCAAGTGTATCCTGTTCATGAAGCAGTTCCGCAGTCCACAAGTATGATTTAAGGATATACAGTAATACACAGCATCTTCATTTATCCAACAGAGTGAGACAGACATCATGAATATTAGGATGTTAGAACAATCCTTATTCGAGTGCAATTAACAACTAACCAATAAATGCTTAAACTAGTGTGTAAGAATTGTGTGATTAGTTGTCAGAAACCACCCCTCCCCACAGTGTGCTGTGCTTATGTTTTGCATTGAATGCCTTTCTTTTGGTTTCAGACCTGTGTTATCATTGGTTTGTTACCCTAACGTGTTCACCTGTTCTGTGCTTTACTTTGACTCATTGGTCTATTTCTATTCTTCTGTTCCTTTGTCTTGTCAATTGCAATCATGTTTCTGAAAACTGATTCTCAGGTTGCGCTATCGAGTCTGTATGTCTTGCATTTCCTGGTTTTGACCCGTGCCCGTTTTCCTGTTTTTTTGCTCATTGATTATCCTAGTTTAATGTTACCTGCCAGTGTTCTAATCTCTGCAATGGACTTTGACAATAATTTATGGATTGCACTAAATAAATTTATTTAGTCACTCAGTAGTTAAGACGTTGGACTACTGATCGGAAGGTCGTAAGTTCAAATCCCAGCACTGCCAAGCTGCCACTACTGGGCCCTTGAGCAAGGCCCTTAACCCTCATATGCTCAATTGTATAAATGAGATAAATACAAGATAAGGGCGTCTGCCAAATGCCATAAAATGCAAAAATGTAAAATACTTCCTGACTCATCTGACTCTGCATGTTTAAAAAAAAAAAAACAATGGTAACAATAATGCTTCATTATACCAGCATGTACCGTCAGTCTGATCAGTCTCTAAAAAAGGGCAAGTGAAGACAAGAGGAATAACTCTTTGTCAGAAGGTGGGCGTGATGACAGCCTCCATCTGGACTGTTGTGTAGAGCCAAGCTGTGGGACTGTACATACAAAGAAGAGATTTCTCTTACCTATGACCTAACGTCAGGGTTATCCTTTGTCCTCTGAGTTATGTATTAAGAGACTGCTATCATTTCTGGTTCCGAAATACATCAATTTCTTGAAGTATATCCATTCCAGTGCCATGTGCCCGAGGATTCTGATTTACTGCATTTTCCAATGCTAAAGAGCACCACAGAAATGTTGGCAAAATACATCCAAGGCAGCAGAAACAATCACTTATAGGCATAATGGACGACCATCCATCCATAATGTTGTGTAGGCCATGGCACAGACAGGCAGGGTCATCAGAGGAATATCCATAATCATAGACTGAAGAACAAGTGAGGGTCAAGACACAAAACACAGAACTGAAATATATACTGGGAAATGACACGTAGCAATGCACGATTCCAATCAACAATTCTTTACCTCGAGACAAAGGAATAAAAGGGTTGAAATAGACACACTAATTAAAGGCTAAACTCAGAACAGGTGCCCACGTTAGGTAACAGACCAATTACAGGAGGACCCATGTCGCATAGGACTCAAGTCACATGGCGATGTAAACAAAAAGGACATGGGGTGAACTCAAAACAAAACATGACCGAACACACCCATAGTGCGCCGTAGTAATTTCATTAAATAAAAAGTAAAAAGCTGTAAATGCTGTAAATATCTCTAACCCAATGGTGAATGTACATTCATGAAGTCGATCTAAACTGCAACTAAAAAGCACAACTTACATTTCCATAATCAGCTGCATAGCAGTGCTGCTGCCACTCCAGGGTTTCTGGTTCGATCTTGAATGTTCAGCATTTTCCCGTGCATTTTCACTTTCCTCTGGGTCCTCCGGTTTCCTCCCACTGTCTAAAAACATGCTAGTAGATGTACGCAGTACTAAATTACCCCTAGTTGTGATGGAGTGTGTGAATTTGTATGTAAATGGTGGCTCTGACATAGTCCTGTCCAATTCAGGATGTATTCCCACATCCGCACCCTGTGTTTCAGAGATACACCGCAGCCCTGACCAAAATAAACTGGTTACTGAAGCTGGATGAAGAAAAATGAACATAAAATGAATAAGCATCCAAAATAAAGGTACAAAATATACTGCTGATGACAGTTTCTCTTACGGCTCATTCAAAATGCAGGTTATGAGCTCACCAAAGTAAGAAAGAACAAATTCCCCCAAAATAACCTTGTAAGGTTTCTGTAATCATTTTCGAAGAACATTTGCACTCTGTTGTTCTCCAGTCCTTCTGAAACATTGTACTGTGACTGATGCAAATCAAAACCACTGTATGTCAAACCCTGTAAGCCAGGCTTAATCATAATAAAGAATACATTACATGTGCAGTATTGTATTCCTTGTCAGCATCACAGTAACTGAGTAGATATACAAATGAAACAAAATGAAAAACTATCATTCTTTAAAAAAAAAAAAAAAAAAAGACTTAAAGGATATACATTGCCTTTACTTTGTTTTGTCCTTAAAGAATTTGATTCTTTACTGAGGAATAGCAGAAGGTTAAACAGAATATGAAGACAGAAGACGAACGCCAGAAAGATCCCAATGTCAAAAAGGATTTTGGCGAGTCACAAAGCGAGCAGACTGCCTCATCCTTAGAGCCCGACTCTGGCTTCGTTAAAGACTGCGTGTCCTTTCCACACTGCCTATGCATATGCATGCTCTTCTGCATGCTCTTCTGCTGGCCCATATGCTTCCATGCCATTTTACCAATTCTAATCAGACCTCTGAGTCTAGATCAAACAAAGGGTCACGTCAAACCATGCTAATGCTGCGCCTCAGATGGAGGGAAGAAAATCACGATAAACAAACGCCAGCATGTAAACCCATCTGCTCAGACTGTGTTTGTGTTTTTATGCTTCTGTAACGCGATGAAGCAGACAATGAAGGATCAGAAATATTTAATGAAGAGAACTGTTTGGACAATTAGGAAAAGGAATTTCTATGAGATGATTTTAAAACAGCAGTTTGGATGGCGGCACGAACATGTGATGTGGAAGGAATAGATTAATAGGAAAATAATCAATAATGAGGCGTGTCCTGGAGTGTTTTATTGCTCTTAGAATACAGCAATTTGCCAAGGATTAGATTTGACATAAGACACAACGTCATACTTTTTTAAAAATACATTTATAGTTACATTCTGTGTTCTGCAAAACAAGTTAATTTCTTTGATCACTTATAAACCACAACATCCTCTGTCCTGAAGACTTTCCTGTGGAGGAAAACCTAAAGGAACACCTTTACCTCTGAGGGTTACAATGCGCTGACACTTGAGACCTTATGGAAAGCTTTATCATATCAATGGTACGTTTTTCTTTGTTCAATAACAACTTATTTTATTAATCTGGTTATTATTAGGCTTAGATTATGTGGAAGTCCTTATGTGGAATTCGCTTTAGCAATAGAAACAATGTAACCATGTTGTAAACATACGCCGTCGTGAACTGTCGAGACGAATTATGACCCGTGGAGTGTAACGCTGTCATGGTACAATTACTAGTAATTGTTATGATACATTTCGTAATGTTTGATCCTATGACTTATGACCATTACTTACAGTCGGGTCCATACGTATTTGGACAGGGACACAATTTGCAGAAATTTGCCTCTGTACAGGGAAGGAACTGGAATGTTCTTAAATGGCCGAGTCAGTTACATGAATTCAACCCAATTGAGCATGCTTTTCACGTTCTGAAGACAAAACTGAAGGCAGAAAGACCCACAAACAAGCAGCAACTGAAGGCGGCTGCAGTAAAGGTCTGGCAAAGCAACTCAAGGGAGGAAACTCAGCATTTGATGATGTCCATGGGTTCAAGATTTCAGGCGGTCATTGACTGCAAAGGACTTGCATCCAAGAATTAAAAATAATCCTAATATTTATAATAATGTTAGTTTGTCCAATTACTTTTGAGCTTGTGAAAATAGAGGGAATCTGTAAAATTAAAAAAATGGCTGCAATTCCTAAACGGTTAAAGCAATATTTTTGTTAAACCCCTTGAATTAAAGCTGAAAGCCTACACTTCAATCACATCTTAACTGCTTCATTTCAAATCCATTGTGGTCGTGTACAGAGGCGAAATTACAAACATTGTGTCACTGTCCAAACACTTATGTTACTTGGCACTTCACGGCTGCATGTCACGTGCAAAAACTGTACCCTCATGACGATTAGCATAGGTTGTTTGAGAAATGACAAACAGCATGACATGCTTTGTAACAATTAGGATATTTAATGAGATGAAAATTATCATGACTAGTCCTTCACGATGTTAGGCAATAAGGGCATTCATAAACTTTAATGTGCAACACAGGTGATGTTTTTTATGATGTCGGGGGAGTTATAGCACTATTACTACATTGGCTTACTTACTACATTGTCAAGTATTACTGAGAAATATAGACATAATAATATACGTACATACAAGAATATTCAGTTTCTTTTTTTCTACTTTTCTGATTTAATTTTTATAAATAAAAATATTGTTTTTAATATAAAAACAAATTAAATGCAGACAGTATATAAATCCTTAAACAGGTTTTTCTTGAAAATGCAACACTTACTGTATTGCTGACAGTTTGTGAGCAAACTTATACACTGATCAGCCATAACATTAAAACTACAGACAGCTGACGTGAATAACATTGATTATCTCTCTACAGTGGCACCTGTTAAGGGGCGGGATTTATTAGGCAGGAAGTGAAGAGTCAGTTCTCGAAGTTGATGTTGGAAGCAGGAAAAATGGGCAAGTGTAAGGATCTGAGCGACTTTGACAAGGGCCAAATTGTGATGGCTAGACGACTGGGTCAGAACATCTCCAAAACAGCAGGTCTTGTGGGGTATTCCCGGTATGCAGTGGTTAGTACCTACCAAAAGTGGTCCAATATATACAGTACTGTGCAGAAGTTTTAGGCACATGCAGAGAAATGCTGTAGAGCATAGATGCCTTCAAAATAATGAAATTAAATGTTTCTACATTTAAAAAAAATACCGTAAAGATAAGTAAACAGTAGTAAATGAAAGAAAGTCAATGTTTGGTGTGATATAAAAATGAAAAGAGTAGTCTCCAGTGCAGTTTGTGCAGTTTTATAAGGAAATGAGCTGTACGTTTTATTGAGCATCTTGCAGAAACAGACACGGTTCTTC
>JANDJT010000021.1:18621945-18638678 GCA_024331685.1 Stegophilus panzeri | reverse complement strand
ATATGTATTGCAGACAGCCTTTAAGAACGCCTTCCACAAAAGAAGAACGTACTGGAATCATTCTCATGGCTGGATCGGGAAGCTGTGAGCTTTAAGCAAGGTTGCTAAGGACTTTAAACAGGAAACACGGCGAGCACATCACACACACGACACTGTCACCAAACTTATTAACAGATTCAAAAAGACTGGAAGTGATGCGCACCGACCGAGACGTGGACGTCCTCCAACATCTTGATGAACGCACAACCAAAATAGTCCACTATGGAGACTTTTGGGACACCCTGTATATACAGTATAGGTAGTTATAGAAAGCCATGTTAAAGGAAAGGTACAGTTCCTTTTCTCAGAGTGTATACACTTAAAATTGGACCAAAAAAAAGGAGATCTTAATTAGAAAATAAATGTATTCCAGGACATTATGAGAGTAAAGCAGCAGGAGAGTGAGTGTGTGTGTGTGTGTGTGTGTGTGTGTGAGAGAGTGTGTGCTGGACGTACAGTGCGCGCTGCGCCGGAGCCGCCAGTCTGTGTGTGTGATTCCGCTGAAACACGCTTTGAGCGCCTTCTCCTGCAGCATACACGCCGGACTGGCGCTGCACAGATCCAACATCTGCCCCGGACTCAGGACATCCATGCAGTCGAACATGGTGGACATGCACCTTCAAGCTTCTTTTGCTTTTCCCTGGTAGTTTTGTTTTGTTTGTTTGTTTGTTTTGTTTTGTTTTGTTTGTCTTCCTCCTTTAGCGCTGCGAATGTTTTGCGTCTTGCAAAAGCGCGTCCAAAAACTCCATTGAAACGAAGTGCGCTTCAGCTCCAGTTTCAGCTCAGCTTTGTTCTCTCAGTCCGACAAAAACATTTGTTTTGATCACGAATTAGGAGCGACGGTGCTGTTCAAACAGTGCTCTCATTTTCACTTCTCCTCATCATCCTCCTCCTTCTTCTTCAGGAAAATGCAACAGATGTAATGTAAGTGATTTCCTGATATGTGTGTGTGTGTGTGTGTGTGTGTATCTCTCTCTCTCTCTCTCTCTCTCTCTCTCTCTCCAGCGCGAGGACTGTCCTCTATCCGATCAGAGAGATCTATATTTTATAAACATAAGCAGATCTAGTTTAAAACCGCATCTCTCCCCCGCTCGATGACGAATGGCTTCTCCTGCCTCCGCGCAGCTCATTTCCTACTAGATTCTTTCTTTCTTTCTTTCTTTCTTTTTTTTTCTTTCTTGTCGCGCAGAGTGAAAGATTGGATTGCTTAATGTATGCGAGTGAACTCTCCACGAACCCTTCCCAGGCTGCTAACCTTCAAATGACCCGAGCCGCTCTGACATCACCAAGTTCTCACGCGAGCTTTAAAACCCGCCGGCGCGCGCCGACACACACACGCGCACACACACACACACACGCGCGCGCACACACACACACACATACACATACACACTGCCATTCTACCTTTAACCACAGCGAAGGGGGAAAAAAATCAATAATAATAATAATAATAATAACTTTACCCTTTTATTAACTTTAGATTTCTTTCCAAACTTTAACTATAACATTTTCCCCGATTGAATTGATCTACCTTTCCCAACATAGCTCTAAATATACAGAACTCTGTATATAATTATCTGATATTTTTTTAAATAATCTTTTTAAATTACGAAATGATTTCCATTGAGTTATGGGTTGTCATTTTTTTTTTTTTTTACTTAAGTAAGCAGATAACTTTTAAAAAAAAAAAAAAAAAAAAAAAAGACACACAAGCTTATGTATAAACTACAACGGGACAAAAAACCCCAGCCTTAACAAATGACTTTTCATTTCATCTCAAAAGAAAGAAATGAGCCTGAACACGACACGTTACACGGCTATCACATGGTTTAGGATGTGAACGCCAACGCTGTGTATTTTAATGACAAGCCGTATTCATCTTTGGATAAAATAAACTTCATGTAGGCTGTATACAAACAACAACAATGAATTATATACATCATCATCATCATCATCATCATCTCTGAATGGGACGCCAGGTCATGGCAGGGCACCATGCACACATTTATTCACACTTAGGGGCAATTTAATGTAAACAATTCACCTGCCTGCATGTTTTTGGGAGTAGGGAGGAAACCAGAGAACCTTGGAGGAAACACACGGATACAGGGGGAACATGCAAAACTCAACACAGACAGAAACCTGAACTCAGGATCAAACCCAGGACCTGGAGGTGTGAGGCAGCAACATTACCCACAGCATCACCATGAAACCACAATAATAATAACAACAATAATATTAATAACAACAAGGACAACAACAACAACAATAATAATAATAACAATAACAACAACAATGACAACAACAACCATAATAATAATAATAATAACAATAATAGGGGGGGCACGGTGGTTTAGTGGTTAGTATATTTGCCTCACACCTCTGGGGTTGGGGGTTCAAAATACAGCCCCCGCCCTGTGCGCATGGAGTTAGCATGTTCTCCCCATGCTACGGGGGTTTCCTCCAGGTACTCTGGTTTCCTCCCCCAGTCCAAACACCTGTGTTGTAGGCTGATTGGCATTTCCAAATTGTCTGTAGTGTTTGAACGTATGTGTGATTGTGCACTGCGATGGGTTGGTGTCCGCCGCCTTGTGCCCCGAGTCCCCTGGGATAAGCTCCAGACTTCCCACGACCCTGTGTAGGATCAGCGGTATGGAAAATAATAATAATAATAATAATAATAATAATACTCAATTGTCCCAGTCCTTAATGTTTTATGCCATTTGATGAACAACATGTGAAGAATGTCTTGGAAGAATATTTCAAACGAATGAATTTCAGTAACTGACATAACATGTAAACTGAAGTGCTTTTTTTTTGCCATCTCATCATCATCTACACGCTTACTTTAAAAACTTAAAATGCAGTGCAACACTGAAGATTAAGAGCACTGAGGGTCAGTTAAAACACCTTCAGACATTTAACATCAACCAAATTTCAGCGCTAACCAACACAAATTAAGAAATGGACCCATAACCCTCAACACCCCCCCCAATCCCACCCATAATGGCCAAGGAACACCGTTCGTACGTTGGATTCCTGAGCTTTATTTAGAGACTTTCTCACAATGAGTATTTAAATATATCATGCAAAGTGTCTGTATTGGACTGTCTTGATTATTATAAACATGTGTTTCACTGTATATGATTAAATAACCTTCGTTCTCTGCATATGTGTTTGTGTATTTGTAAGGAGAGAAGAGGGGGAGCTGCAGACCTTCCACGACTATCCAAACATCACATTAGCTCATGTTCTGGCCCCACGCGTGCCGTTCTAACCTCTTATGACTTAACAGCTTACACTCAGCGCCACAACAACACAGCATGGATTTCAGAAAGCAATTTTTCAGCCACCGCAGTTGGTTAGTGTATAATTTATGTTGTTACAGCTGAGCTGTGCTGTAACCTCTAAAGTGGTGGATTTCACTTCTTATCTGTGTGTGTGGGTTGTGTGTGTGTGTGTGTGTGTGTGAGAGAGAGAGAGACTAAAAAGATATATGCCCTGGTATGAGAGGTATGCGCTAGTAGCATGTCCTGCAGCAATAAATGTGGAATATGTATAAAAATGAAATAAATTAAAAGTAAGTATAAAGGCCTCTTAGAGAGTCTGATATTTATCTCATTACACAAATACACAGTTTTATTAGTAGATCAGGTTGATCAGTACAGCTAATAAACTGGTAATATACTGTATACATGTCCATGTACATATTATATGTGCGCACTTTGTTGTTTGCTACAATGCGGTTCACACAGCAGGAGTGTACTTTGCAGAACCATGCTCGGTTTTCGAGGAGGGATCACACACACCCCCCCCCACTTATGAATAATGGAGTGGCTTGACAAAGTAGCTGAAAAGAAAACCCCAACCCCTCTCCCTGCGTTGCATACACCGTCCCTGACCCCCTGCATCCCTCTCACTGTAATTCAAGCCCTCGGCACCAACACACACACACAAACTCCTCCTGAGCGCACCCATTACTGAGCCCCAGCAAGTAATGAATCCACCTGGAAATCCACCTGTAATTAGAAAGTGATAATGAACCGGTCTATCGAGATAAGACTGTTTTTGGCATCGCTGCCTGGTGTCTCCATTTGTCGAGTGCCAAGACTCATTCGAGCAGGACCATAAAGAGGACTCCTGATCATTTAATAAAGCTGGACGAAAGCTGACGTCGTGGTCTGAAAATTCATTTAGCGTAGCAGGTTTGATAAAGCAGCAACGAGTCTGGGACTTCTCACCACTTTGATCTACAGCAGGCAGGGCATTAGCTAGTCTTGCAAGCCAAAGAGTCTGGTACGTTCATCAAAAAAGAAATAAATAAAGGTAGCCAAGAAGTTCCTACTTTTCACAGAAAGCGACAATTTCATGTACATAGCAGATGGCCAGCCATAAAACTTTTTTCCTATAGCCCATCAAGAAAAACATGAAATCGGTATCAGATTCTGAAGCTTGTGACCAGAAGAGTGTACAAAAGATAGCAGATGCTCTATATTCCATGAGATGAGCGTCTGAGACTGAGACTAGGCATTAGAAGGCGTCTTATATATTCTGATGAACTTTACTGAGACAAAGTAATTCATTTAATTTAAGCACTGGATTGTGGGTAAAAGCTTCAAGTACTGCATTACAGTTCCACGAAGTGACTGCTAGTTCAGTCAAAACTGCATGTGTTTTTACTTTAAGAGTTTTCCTATCAAGCCAGAGGACAGATATCTCTAAGAAATCTCTCTACTTTATTGTATTACCGCAGATCATGCTTTTGAAATTTCAGCTGGTGTTTTATAACAGCTTTCTTTATCTCTGTTTCTACATTTGTTGAGCTTTGATCTTGGTATAATAACTGCTTGATAGCTACTTTTGTTGGGGAAATGCAGGGATTTATCAAACTGGGCCCAGGGATTTCCAGGGGTGTGTGAAGCATAGCCAGGAGATCTTTTTATTTGATTTGATTTTATTACAGCTGTGGAAATCACAACCCACCTTTACAAAAGCTGTTCGATTTATTCTATCAATTAGTTTAATTGACTGGTCCTGTGAATTGAATGGGTTTAATCCAAACCTCAGTAAATTGAATACACTTAATAACGACAACTTGGACTTAACGTGTTCTGTCGATGGAAGGTTTAGGAATAAAAAGCAAGGCTGTTTCTGGCCGTTTTGAAGCCCTAGGCGAGATTCCACTTGGTCACAACAAAATCAAGCATTTTTGGCCGCGACAATCACAAAAAACTCTGAAATCCTGTACGGACTGATTAAACAATAACACATCGAGGACCAGAGTTGGGTGTAACACGTTACTGTAATCTAATAACGCGGTAATGTAACGCATTACATTTGAAATTTATGTCATTTGATTATAGTTACTGATGTCAGTAAAATTACGTTACTTGTGTGACAAATTTATTGTTAAGAAAACAATATTAAGTAAAATGCATTTTAAAAATAAATCACGTTTCAATCACGTTTTCTCCCGAAGAGTTTTTCTTTGGCCCTGAATAATTCTCTACTTGGAGCGGTTTGTCGCTACGTAACTGAATGTCAGTAAAAGAAGACGGCGTGTTGTAATTTTATATCTTCGGTGAACGGAGGTGAGACCAATCAGACAGGGTTTACAGGAAATACTCATATGTGGAAATACTCGTGTCTTATTGGCTGACAGCTCTCAATTCTGCCTAATGCTAGCTCACAGTCCGTGTGAGGAAAAATGGATATGCGCCGATTTATTATTATTATTATTATTTTTACCAGTAAAGGGGTTGAAACTGAAACAGTAACATCCTCTGATGCTGAGCAGGAAATCAAGCTGTGTAAATGTCTTTATGAGTTCCAGTTTGCGTGAACATGATATGAGCAGCAAATGAGAAGGAAAGATAATGTCCTTTGCATGTCACTGTAGCAGCTAAACCCATACACTGATAGCTTAGTTGTGCCTCCCCTTGGCTCGCGACACCAAACTAGTTTTTAAAGGTTTTATATTTTATCGGTCTGCTAGTCCTACAAACAATGACAACACCCGAGGATAAATATTTAAATATTTACTTAATAAATTATAAATTATTTAATAATAATAATAATAATAATAATAATAATAATAATAATAATTTATTTGATAAATTATTTACGATAAATCCAACTTTTTCTGATCGTGTCATACATTGACGCGCTAAAATTACTGAAAGAACTACAGTATGGGTTTCACTTTGTAGTGAATTTTTGTGGCTTTTGAAAGTAATGTGAAAGTAAAGTAATTAGTCATCTGATTACTTTTTACATGCAGTAATCTGTAATGTAATCAAATTACAATTGTAAAGTAGTAATTAGTAATCTGTAGTAGATTAATTTTTTTTGAGTAACTTACCCAACACTGTCAAGGACTGTAGAAGAAATGGCATTTCAGTAAATTAAGATGAAACCAATTAATTGAACAAGTAGAGAGAGAAAGAGAGAGAGAGAGAGAGAGAGAGAGAGAGAGAGCGAGAGAGAGAGAGAGAGAAGGGAATGAGGGAACAGCCCAAGAGGAAATCCAGAACTAAACAATCTGCAAACGTCTAAGCACTCTATTTTTCCATCTTCCTCCTTTTCTCTTGCTCTTGTTCCCTGCTCTGTTCCACTGACACATTCTTTAAACGTGCATCATGTCAGTTCACACCTCTGAATTTCTGCATAACCGAAAAACCCGAAGAGCAACAAAAAAAAGAAGGATGTACTTTCTGCTCCGCTATGGCTGAAGTCTTGTTGACTCTTTGACCCACTCTGCTTTTCTTTTCCTCTCTCTCTCTCGCTCTCTCTCTCAGCAGAAGCCTTTTAAACTGTCATCATATAAATCTCATTACAAAATCTCAATCACACACACGCACTTTGTTAAACCCATGACATATTAGGCCATATTAGGTGCTTTATTACAAACTAGTAGATCAGCAATAACCACTATTGTTCTTTTAACGCCAATGGTTCAATCCCTTTTCACTGGGATTATATTTTCTCAGGAAACATAGACAATACTTTGGAATAGTGATTCATGCAGTAAGCTTAGACTCTTGTACTTCCTCTCCCCTCCCCCTCCAACACTACACTATTGGAAAAATGCTACTGTACAATTAATTCAGAAACTGGTGTAAATTCTCCAAAGTACTACTGTGGTCATCAAAATGCAGTTTTGTACCTTAAAAGATATTCAAGAGTACACTAAATCTACTAGGCTCACACCCTTGAAGGTAGTGCGTCCTGAAATAATACAGTTTTGTACCGAGAGTGTAGAGTACGTTGAAGCAGAGCTCATTTTAAACCCATTTTTAAGGTTAGAATTTTACATCTAAAAGAATAGGTTTTCATCAAGTTACTGTATTTTTAATCACTGGATCGATCTGATGTCTTTGTGCTGATACTCCACCGTGACTCAACCACAACACATGACCACAAGAGACGTAAAAGAATGGAGAACATGAATGATTACTCGAATAAAAATGAAAGTGATCGGATTCAATTTGACTGGAGTGAAAATAGGAAATCACCTCATTGAATGGAGCATTAACATTGAATGGAGCATAAACATCACCTAAAGCTGTAATAAGTTGAATTGAAAATAAATAAATGAATAAATTGACAATTATGTTGAGCTATAAAGTTCAATGTTCAACTAATTTCTGGAAATCTCATAGAAGATCAATTTTGACTTAAGGCACCATAGGCCACAGCCTCAACTAAAACAAATGAAGAGTAAGTATAAAAAGTGCAGAGAACTTTGAGAACATAGGCTGGAGTTCTGTGCGGCTTCTGCTTTTTTTGCGCTGGATACGCAGGTCTCCCAGTAAAATCTCTTGGTTTGAGTTGCATGGAGGAGATGAGATAGGGAGGTGGTGAGTGTGGAAACTTACTGGAGAAAGAATGACAGATGGGAATTTATAGGAAGTTAACTAGGAAGGAAGTGGAGCCTCGGAGCTTCAGGTGTAGACTAGTTCCCAAACTTCAGTTATTTCATAACTCCATTAAATATGTAGAGATTTAGAGTGATGCATTGCAGTCAGTGAGAGCTAAGAAAAATATACAGTATTTACTGTATCCTCATTGTTCAAAAGTAGCATTTTCACTAATAAAACGGGTCGAACTCATTATAATGACTCTAATGACTTCTGATATCAATCCAATTTCAGTTTTCAGAGCGTGTTGAAAGGGTTATTATGAGCAGAGTGTAAATAAGAGTCATGTGCTAAGCACAGGATAGTCTTTATGATTACTGTAAATTGTGCTCATGCTAGTGACCTACTGTTATTCACTGTTTAGGAATACATTCATTATTTTCCAGTGTTTGAGGGAATTATACAACCCCAATTCTGATTGTTGCAAATCTGATGACTGCAACACACTTCAAAAAGGTTGGGACAGTCGACTGTTTACCGCTGTAAACAGTCACCTTTTCTTTTAATAACACTTATTAAGTATATGGACACTGAATACACCAGTTGGTTAAGTTTAGCAAGCGGAATTTTCCCCCGTTCATCCATTATGCATGTCTGACCCTGCGCAACTGTACGGGGCCTTCGTTGCCTTATTTTGCACTTCATAGTGCTCCACACATTCTCAATAGGAGACAGTTCAGGACTGCAGGCAGGCCATGCTCGCACACGCACTCTCTGGTTACGCAACCATGCGCTTGTAATCCAGGAAGAATGAGGTTTGGCGTTGTCCCGTTCTGGATGGCAGCATATGTTTCTCCAAAATGTGTACATATCTTTCTGCATTAATGGTCTCTTCACAGATGTGCAAGTTACCCATGTCATGGGCACTGACACACCCCCATACCATGACAGATGCTGGCTTCTGCACCTGGCTGGCTTCATGCTGAAATGAAATCTGAATACAGATACAGACACAGATAGTGGCATTGTGTTACACTCCTACACCCTACCATTTTAAATAAAATGACGCATAAACTACTCGTAACACCAAGTCACATGGTTGCACCTACAGGTGTTTTACTACTACAAGATATGAATCTGTGTGAAGCTGATCTGCCTAAAGATAATAATAGACAAGTGTGTGTGTGTGTGTCTGCGTGCATTAGGAGAAAGACCAATTAAAACATGGCAGGAGCAATAAACAGAGCTCATTTCGAGAGAGAGAGGCTTAAGCAGCTCCTGCAATGGCTCCCCAGCTGCAGATTCGGCTCAGCGTAGATGGCGTAATTACACTTCGGGCTAAGTGCTTTAATGGGACTTGTGCTATTGTTTACACTTACCACCCATACGGACATCGCCAGAGCATGATACGCTGGCACAAGTGTGTATGTGTGTGTGTTTTGATATTGGTGTTGTTTATAAGGAAACTCGTTGGTAGTTTAGCAGAAGCTACAGTACAGGACTAAAACTTAGTGAAACTAAGTGAAGGCTGCTTCTGCACTGCTGAATTGCCTGACAGGTGGTGTACATTTCTTTATTCATTTTTTCACTTTAAGTCTTTTAATTAGTTTCAAAGTGAAGCACTAGCAAGGGATTTATTATACTAAAAAAAAAAAAAAAATCCATGCAAGAAACACCACGAAACTGCACAGATATACTAACACTAAATGAAATCTTGCGTACGCCACAGATGTCAGTTTAACGCTGGTGCAACTGAGAGTTGCTCCACGATGGAACAAACCATAAGCATGAACTCGGTGAAATGCAGATGCTAAAACTCCCGAGATTTTAGCCCATAATTCCAAAAATAAACACCAAATGCCTGTTTTAAACCTCAAAATGAAAGCAGTTACTAGGCAGCTTAAGATGATTCCCAATAAGTGAATTTATTAAACGTGTTCTTCACTGCTAGCTCTCTTGGCTCGGCCTGAACTCACTGGTTTTAAAAGCTGAGGTAATAACCAGAGCTCCATTAAGTGTTGGGAACGCAGCAGCCTGGCGCATAATGGCCGAACACAGCAGACTAATTCAATCAACCTGACCCATGGGCAGCCTAACTGCATCACCGTTAAGCATCTTGATTTTATCAGAATTATCGAAAATGACAAGTGAACTTAACGTGAACCAGGGAGCCAGGGTGGGAGCCCAGTATTGGCATTTCTTAATCTAGCCAGCCTGGTGCCAGAAAATCAATAACACTGAGCAAGAGCTCTCTCTCTCTCTCTATCTCTCTCTCTCTCTCCTCGCAAGGCTTGTCAGGCCTGCGAGCAAATTTAGGACTCCAGAAAACACAGGAGAAGTTATTTAGAGTGGATGAAGCAGAAAAAAGAGACAGCAGACGACTGAATAGAGAGGTTTAGAAAAAACAAGCTAGAGGAGAGTGGAGAAAAGAAAGATGATGAGAAGAGAGGAGAAGCGGGGAAAAAAAGTACAAAAAGTATAAAGGGGATGAGAATGGAGGACGGGAAAGGAACGTTGCAGCTAAATTGGGGAAGAGAAGAGAAGAGGAGAGGAAACGCGACTAAACTGGACGAGAAAACAGGAGGAAAGGAACGGTAAACGGAAGAAAGGAAAGGAAAGGAAAATCGATGAGAGAATTAGTAGAGGAGACGAGATATGCTGTAGAGGAGTGAAATGGAAACGAGAGGATTAGAGATACGAGAAGAAACAATAGAACAGAGAAAGAAAGAGAGGGTAAGGGAAATTGGGGAAGAGAAGATGGGGGGGGGGAACGCAACTGATGTAGAAAAGAAGACAGGAGACAAGAGGAAGGACAGACTAGAGGAGAGCAGTGGAAAGGAAAGGAAAGGAAACGAGATGAGAGAACCAGTACAGGACAAGACAGAGGAGTGAATTGGAAATGAGAGGATTAGAGAAGACAAGAGGACAGGGAAAGAACAAGCTGGGGAAGAGAAGATCGGAAGAAAAGCAACTAAACTAGAGGATGAGATAGGAGACATGAGGACAGGAGATTCGGTAGAAGAGAAGAGATGTAGAGAAACAAGGAAATAAGAGAAGTGGAGAAGACATAAGATGAGAGAAGACAAGAGAGGAGAAAAGGAAATATATGATTCGTTTTTCAATTCGAAGGAAAAGAAAGAATGAAGAACAGGAGTCACCCAGAGGTCATGAAGGAATGCATGCTCTAGTAATAGCACATGGCTACATCAAGCAGCATGCTTTAGACCCCCACCACCCCTCACTCCTGTATCTACATTTTCTCTCCCCATGTTTCTGTACAGGAAAATAAAACAGTGAACGAGAGCCCCAAACCCATCTCTCCACTTCCTTCTCTCCCCCTCGTTTCCCCAACACCCTCCTTTTTCTCCTTTTCATGCTCTTCTCTCAGCATCATCCCCCATGCCAGGCTTTTCTTCTGTGGTGCAGCAAGGCATAAACAGAAATATTCCTCTTACTCTCACAATAACAACGGCAAGTGACGAGAGAAAAAAAAAAGCTAAAACATTTCAGAGTTAGTGTTTTCTCACACCTCAGATGCTTCAGATTAATGGGTCAGCGGTGACAGAATGCGCATGCACGCATGTGCGCGAGAGGGAGAGAGAGGGCGGGAGGGAGAGAGAGAGAGAGAGAGAGAGAGTGTTATGAGTTGAGTTCTACACTCCATACTGATTCCTGAATGTCCTGTACGCAAGTATCCAGTAGAACTGACATGGATTTAATCGACACTGCATAACATTGAAGGGAGCCTTTATCGGTGCTTATAATTTCCATACTGCAAAGCAGGATATCGTGAATAAAGGAACATGTACAGTACTGTTGCACCCTGGTTGGTGTGAGGCGAGTGAGAATTTGGGAGGCAGCCTTGAGAGAGAGCAGGGTAACATTTATTTTATTTTACTTTTCATCAATAACCAACAAAAATATTTTACACACACACACACACACACACACACACAAGGACGTTGACAGATGAAATACTTTTCTTCTCATTGCAAGTCACACAGCTTGTAAAAAGAGCAATGTTAATAAAACACAGGTGTATACTCCTTCTCCAAGACTCCGCCCTCCATTCACAAACAGTATATCTCATTATAATTTCTATCAGTCCATCCATTTTCTATACTGCTTATCCTGGGGAGCTGGAGCCCATCCCAGGGGACTCGGGGCAGGAGGTGGGGGACACCCTGGACAGGGTGCCAACCCATCGCAGGACACAATCGCACACACTACGGACAATTTCAAGATGCCAATCAGCCTACAACGCATGTCTTTGGACTGGGGGAGGAAACCCGAGTACCCGAGGAAACCCCTGAAGCACTGGGAGAACATGCAAACTCCACGCACACAGGGTGGAGGCAGGATTCGAACCCCCAACCCTGGAGGCATCAGGCAAACATGCTAAACGCTAAGCCCCCCTTCCCCAATTATAATATATTTTTATTAATTCTATTATATTATATTCTAACATAATTTCCAAAAATGAACACTCGATACAGGCAAAATTATTTGCCAATAGAATGACAATTTAAAGTGAATTCGAATTACAGTGAAGCATGTGAAATGTGTGTTTAAGTTTTTTTGAGAAAGAGTGTTTAAATATAAGTGCCTTATCAGTCTATTATAAACAAAAAACAGTCGAACAATCACACATTTTCTTTCACAGTACCCAAAGTTATAGGTATCAAGCAGGTGTGTACTACAAACTGGATATTTACTGTATTTGGAGTAACACGATGGTAAGAACAAAGACATAAACTAATCCCAGACAAATTCTGGCTTTTACGAAGGTAAGTGTGTGGTACAAACACCAAACAATTGGACAATTATTTTGGTGTAAAAATTGTAGGTACCAACATACATTTTACTGAAATAGTCAGCAGGTTTAAGGTATTAAGACGTAGTGTTTTGGTAGTGTTCGTGACCAGTCTTGAGACCGGCCTTGAGACATCAAAGTTCTCAATCTTGTCATAACCTCAGGTGAAACTTTAATGCCTTGTCTTGGTCTACGAAGACTCAAAATATTCTTTCAACCACCACCCGAGACCATAACATCATTTCCATAAACTTGGGAACCAGTACTTGTTCCCATTATGGTGCAAAATGTAAATGTCTATCTCTTCATGGGGAGTTATATAACACCTCTAAATTTCAAGTGACTATGATTCATAATACTTCATCTTCTTATGTTCAAAATAATATAGCACAAGTATGTGTTATAACAGCTATATTTGGTAGCAGAACGTTGTGCATACTTATTTATTGACTATTCATTGATAGCTTTGGATTTGGACAGGCTCCATCTCACCTGCAACCGAACCCTTTGGCCTGCATTCTGGATAATATGATGAGTCGTGAGGACGTCGGTTAGCTGTACGCCTGTGGCTGCGCGACTGGAGGTATCACCAGATGAACTGCTATACCCTGATATACATACTCATGAAGCCTTAGGGGAAATGTACGAAATTGCATGTGTGGTATGCACTGGCAATATGTTAGCCATTCTACTGCTAGCATTGGAGCAAGCTGGTTGCCCAGATGGTTCTGGGATAAACCTGTGGTTGAATCTGGGATTCCTGCCCAAGGTCACATCACCCAACTATGTGAATCAGTTGATTGACCTTGTAGGCTTCAATGAAAGTGAACCTACAGAACACTCCTTGCTGTGCTTGACAGACGCCCCATGATATTATTTAGACCAGTTGGCAGCTGGTCAAATCCTTAGACTAACTGTTCATCTACCATGCTGAGCGGCTGTGGCTCAGGTGGTAGAGCGGGTTGTCCACTAATCGTAGGGTTGGCGGTTCGATTCCCGGCCCACGTGACTCCACATACCAAAGTGTCCTTGGGCAAGACACTGAACCCCAAAGTTGCTCCCGATGGCAAGTTAGCGCCTTGCATAGCAGCTCTGCTACCATTGGTGTGTGAGTGTGTGTGTGTGTGTGTGTGTGTGTGTGTGTGTGAATGGGTGAATGAGAACCAGTGTAAAGCGCTTTGGAAACAAGTGCTATATAAGTGCAGACCATTTTACCATGGTGGAAAGATATGTGCGCTCCCTTGTCTAAACAGAGGCTGGCCCCTGGGTGGTGGATGTCATCACACTGACCTATAGATAAGCTGGACACCCAGCCCATACTGTGACATATGAGTGACATATGACTCTATGAGGAGTGTCTCCTCTCCATAGGCCTTATTTAGAGGCGTGCTACTCCAGGAAAACTGGAAACATCTTGCCAAACTGCTGCTGGTTTAGAATGACAAGGAACCCATCCACCTTCTCCAGGCTCTACAAAGTGCCAGCGCTGTGACTCTAGCAGTCCTCTCTGAGCACTTTTCAAGGTACATTGATTTTAGTTACTCGTGACATTGCTGACATGTTATCCAGGTGTTTCACAACATCTCGCTGTTAGGAGGGGTGAAATACAATGGTAGTTATGTTCGTATGTAACTGTGGTACTGTGAACCACAGATAACGGCCAGGTTTCCTTGTAATTCGAAACTGGCAGCAGTTCCAAGGACAGACGGCTGTATGAGGGCAGTGTCATGCATCACTACATGACCTGGAAGAGCTTGGCATGTGTGTGCACATGAACAAGGAGGTATCCAGGTCTTTCACACCATCCCTGGTGATAATCCGAGGACTACAGAACTACAGTAACATATGTATCTAGCAAGCTGTTATGTGTAACAAAGCACTGAAATTAGACTGTAAGTGTTAGAGTTGAGGTTTATATACTTTTAAATAATTTTTTTTTTTAAAAACAGGGATCATAAAAATTGCATTTAGTTTTTTATTTATTTCTGCCCTGAATAATCTATTTCACATAACAGATGTTTACATCTAGTCCACAAGACACAGTAATAACTGAATTTACACAAATGAACCAGTTCAAAAGTTTACATACGCTTGATTATTAATCCTGTGTGTCGTTACCTGGATGATCAATGACTGTTTTTATGTTGTTGTTCATGAGTCCCTTCTTTGTCCTGAGCATTCTTTACTTTTCCAGCAACTTCTGCATATTTGATCCCTTTCCCCTCCGGTACTTAATGTATCGTGTTGCCTTATTGAGCATCAGTGAATGTTTGCACCTTTAGTAATAGTTGTGTACGAGTCCCTCAGTTGTCCTGTGTGTGAAAAGATGGATGTTTGCCTCATATAGCCGCGGAAAGCGGTCAAATATACAGAAGATGCTGGAAAAGCAAAGAGAGATAGATAGATAGATAGATAGATAGATAGATAGATAAATAAATAAATAACAAAATGAAATTTTCATGATCCCTCATTTTGCAGATTCTGCAAGGCGTATGTAAACTTATGACCTCAGCTGTATATACAGTCATGCCTGTCTGCTTAATAGCTAGAATGTAGTCCACTCTTTTGGTATTTACTGCCTTTGCATTCAAATGAATTACTCACTACTCTGTATCACACACTGTAAAAGTGTGTTACTACTTCATAAGAATTTGCAAGTGGTATGAAATATTACAAATGCTGAAAAGCATAGCCATAGTTGTTCTTTACAGCATAGTTTATATAAAAATGTACTAAACGGTGCTTCTTTTACAATTTTGCTTGTTACACATTTGTCTTTCCTTCGCAGTATTCTCACATACTCTCTCAACGGTCTATCAGAGGAGTTCAGAGTGTATAACACCCTCATACCCTGTGAATAAACCCGCTGTTCCCACTCTGTGTGTGTGTGTGTGTGTGTGTGTGTGTGTGTGTGTGTGTGCCCAATGCCAAGCCATGAACAGCCTTTTGTTCATCATTTGCCGTTCAAAACAGCTCAGTTTATTGCATGCATTCTCCCAACACAAACTCTGTCTGTTAGAGCATCTGTGTGCATGTGTGTTGTCGCACATGAGTGTCGCACATTTTTGTTTTATGTGTGCATGTGTGTGTATGTGTGTGAGAGAGAGAGAGACACACGCACACACAACTGTTGATCCCCACCACTCATGCACTACATTTTTCTTAATCCTTAGAGCCATTATCCAGCATACAGCGACAGTTGGAGGTTGGAAGCTAATTGTTAGGGCAGCATTTTGCCAGAGGTTAAATTTAGTGACACTGCATCCAAAAAGGGCCTGACCCGAGCACAGGAGTGCCCTAAGTGTGTGTGTGGGTGTTTGTGTATGTGTGAGACGAATAACAACAGAGACAGTGGGACCGGTGACCTTCTGTGTAAATCAAATTGCAACTCATATGCCTGCTTCAAAATCAAAAACATATGCCTGAAATTAAAACAGCCTCATCACTATATCACTGTATGACCGTGCACTCTGGGGCTCCTCAGAATGCAGTGCATTTCTTTCAAGGAGCATTTTCAGCCTGATTTATTTTAGCCAGGAACATATACGTATGTGTACGTACAGTCTTTCCGAATGTTCCGTGCTTTATTGTATCTCTGTCTAGTTACGCCATTCAGCAACGTGTGAACACTTTCCTGAAATTCCAGCTTTTATCAGTGAAAACAGACACACACACACACACACACACACACACACAATAGCATTAAAGTGCTTTTGTGTGGGGCTTAACAGGCCTAGTGTTCTCTCTCAGTGATTGCACCCCTTTGAGAGACACGGATCAGAACAGAAAAGACTTCAAAACAACTCAGGAAGTTTTAGCATGCTGCAGCGCCAATACAGATTAAATTCATGTGCTTTCATCTTGTTCTCTTTCTTTATTAGTCACCATTCTTCCACTGTAGAGGGTGTGATTAATAATCTAGTCCGAATACACAGCTAACACACACACACACACACACACACACCAATCAAAATTGTAAACAAAGCGAGCAGCAAAGTTTTTTTTTAAAGAAATATATTATA
>JANDJT010000021.1:18597029-18613708 GCA_024331685.1 Stegophilus panzeri | reverse complement strand
GGGGGGGGGGCGGGGGTGTCTGGGGTTGTTTATAAACTTTTTCTGCCTGATGAGTATCAACAACTCTTTGTCTGAGGTCCTCAAAAATGTCCTTTGTTCACACCATGACACACTTCCACAAACAAGATCAGACTTTGATAGGTACCCGTTCTTTAAATAAAACAGGGTGCTCACTCATACCTGATTGTTATCCCATTAATTGAAAACACTTGACTCTAATTTCATCTCAATAAATAAATGACCAAGTATAATATTTTTGTCTCATTTGTTTAATTGGGTTATCTTTGTCTAAACTTTCAAACACCACTGTATCATGCATCGAGCAGTCAGTAAAGCACCAAGTACTATGTTTGGATTTTTCCTATAACGGTTAAAACCATACCAACAGGGAAATGTTTAATAATTTAGGACACAGTTATGCAAAAGAAGTCCAGCAAAAAATCTGATTACAACCTATTCTCTTGACCTTAAGGATCACTTCAGAAGACTGCAAAATGCAACTAAGCACTCAAGCAATTCATAGTTTTTCTTATTTGCTGTGAGGCTCCTTATCAACCCTTAACCACAACCAGATTAATTTTCGTGTGTGTGTGTGTGTGTGTGTGTGTGTGTGTGTCTTGATGATCATGGCATACAGATTTTCTGGCAATAGAAATAGCTTTGGTAAAATATTGTGACCAAACTTTAACCATCTTCACCACTGTTTAACTAGTTGGACCCACTCACACTCTCTAAGACTCTCTTTTACACACACACACACACACAGTTTCTCTCCCAGCGGCAATGTGTCGATAAGCAGTGGTGAGTTTCTGACAGTCAGACTGTGAGAGTGTGCAGGATTCTGACAGTCCAGTGGTCATCACTGAGAAAATTCAGCACGGTCATTCAGAGGTCATTTAGAGATCATTACTTGCAGGCACCTGCAGACTAGCCCCATTCCCCTTTTCTCCCCCTGACTGGCATTATTGAGAGATGAAAAATGGCTAACGGGGAGTGAAGGAGCCTGGAGGAAACTTTGGTTTTGACATGTTGACAGGTTTGTCGGACACTGACTTCAGACTGCAGGATACATTTTAGAAATGTTTTACACCTGATTTACACACACCAGCCTCAGCTCATCTACCCCTAAACTCACCTGGCAGCCATGATAGCGGCGAAAAAAGCGAAGCGTTCCAAACCAAAGCGGGGGAACGGTCTTTAATTTGAGAAAGTTTTCTGCATTGCTGTGAGCTTTATGTATGAAAATCACAAAATTCGTCCATAAAAAAACGCATTTTCTTTTATAGAATGAGGGTAATGGAAATGATCGATGTTGTCAGCAGTGCTTTCAGTATGATCTGGCATGAAATATGCTTCGAAACGTTCAAATGTCTGTATCATCTTATAGCATTTCTTTGGCAGCACTGGTACAAATATTTAAGAACATATCTGCTTTCAAAATGAATGTTTCAAGTCAAGTGATTATTTTCGAATATGAAAATGTTTTCAAATTATAACTAGACTGTGAAAACAAATGATTTTTAAATAGATGAAGAAAACTGTTAAAGGACACTGTAGGCCTGCTGCATCTGCATAAATATACTGAATTTTATTGTATTTTTTTCAAATGATTTATTGTTTTCCAACCGGAGAGACTGCGTAACATGAACTTCCCCACTGTTCGGCCAGCGTATCGTCTTCCCCTACAGATAAATCCAACATCTCATTTAACAGTGCTGTGGTGGTGTTGCATCACCTTCCTATATGAGAATATGAGTATATACTGCCAGCACAATTGTCTGTGTATGCATATATAAGTTTAACTTTTGACAGTCACAACTATTCTTGTTACACAGAAGAACTGGGTGGGTTTGTACTGAACTGCAGTGGTTTCGCTTCTACAGGGCAATGTAGGCAGGATATTGGGATTCACCTAGAAGAAGGTTGACTTAGCACCAAGGGTCCAGCTTCAAATGCCTGGTGTTAGATTAGGAAATACTTTAATCCCTTTCTATCTCTGATGTGGGATAAAAAAGTGACAGTGAAAAGTCTTTGTTGTCTCTCTGTGTTCAAGTTCAAGGTGTGCTTCATTGGCATGCCTGTTAAATAACAAGGTTACATAAGCAAAGTTAAAGCAACTGCGAGAATTACACATGTACACTATAAAGTCTCCTGCTGTCAGTGTTAATTCCTCCATGCCTTGTGCAAGCAGATTTGCATCATCTGATATAACCTCTGCCCAAATAACCATCACTTTATCCGTCTCACAACATATGCAGCCTTGGAATAGTTCTGGACGACCAACTATCCGTCTCTCCTCACATTTCGAACTTGACTCAGTCATACAGGTTTCTCTTTTACATCTTCCAGATGATCTGGGTGTGTCTCTCCTCACAGGCCATTTAGGTGCTTGGTCAGTTCTGGAGATTGGACTCTCTGCAACTCTCCCTGAATGCCACCTGAACACTAAACAGAATGCAGCTGCATAACTTGTTTTTAAGTAAAGGCACTTATCACACCCTATAAGCACAGCTCGACTTGACCCACAAGGTACAAGGAAGACATGCGGTAAGACTCTTTTCTGTCCTGGCACACCCCAGGCTAAGTGGGAAGAATACTATTAAGTTTTCTTCCCCCTGTGCTGCGGTGAAGAGGTTTCCACCCTGCACTTACGTAAATGAGCATTCGTTTAAAAAGAAACTTGACTTGTATTGTTTTTAGTTGCCGTACAAACTTCTACTAACTCCACTCTATCAGGTATTGATGGGATTCGTAGTTCCTGACCTATTTGTACTAGCATGAGGATGTTTTAAATGGAGACCACAAAGCACTCCTGTAAGTCACTCTGGATAAGGGTATCTGCCATGTTTAGTGCTGTAAATGTAAATTAATGGGGGGGGGACGACAAACTCAACTCACTGTAGCCCATGTTATGACCTGCAGACTCCAAAGAGAGACCAAGGTGACTCTTCAGGTCAGAGTGAACTTTTGTTGCTTAGGCTCCTGAGTGGTGCAACAGAAATGTGTTTGCCCTGTCATCGTCACAAGATTACCAGTTCAAATCATTCTTTCCCCTGTCGATCAGAGCAACACTAGCCAATTAGAGGCAGCTATGAGATGAGCGGCTGTGGCTTAGGTGGTAGAGCGGGTTGTCCACTAATCGTAGGGTTGGCGGTTCGATTCCCAGCCCACATGACACACCCATGACTCCACATGCCCAAGTGTCCTCGGGTAGAACACTGAACCCCAAGTTGCTCCCGATGACAAGTTAGCACCTTGCATGGCAGCTCTGCTACCATTGGTGTGTGAGTGTGTTTGTGTTTGTGTTTGTGTTTGTGAATGGGTGAATGAGACACAGTTTAAAGCGCTTTGTAGAACCGCTAAGGTTAAAAAAGCACTATATAAGTGCAGACCATTTACCATATCGCTTTCCTACAAGTGTGTCACATGGTCACCGTAAACACCTCCCTTTGAAAACTTGGGGTAGTTTTCTCAACTACCAGTTCCTTCTCTGTTTATAGAGTGACGTCAAAACAAAACTACAAATATCAGCTGATACAGTGACCCACCATTTCAGTGTGAACAGGGTAAAATCCCCCTTCTATACTTTTAATTAGTTTATAACAGTATTGGTTTTTAGATCAGTTAATATACGCACACAGTACTTGGTTAAATCATTGACCATACTAATCACTGTTATGAAAACGTAATCATCATCATTAGAGTTATCACTAACGTTAGTGCAAGTGGTATTCGCTGGCTAGCTTGTTGCTAATTCTACTTTCTATTGTTTGCTGGCTAGCTTGTTGCTAAGCTACGCACTATTGTCCACTGTTGTTGCTGTGCTGCAGTTTCAGTCCAAAATGTCTGAATATCTGAAGTTCACTACAGTAGAACAGAACCAACAGCCTTTCAGGCTTGTAACTGTAAAACTGTGGTTAAATTAGCTATTTACGAGCTTTATGTGCTCTGACGGAGCAAACAAAAGACATGCTATCGTAAAGGCATCCATCTTTTCTTTGTTCCACTTCGCATGTCAGATATCCAGAGGTGGGAAATGACGTTATTACAACTCTCAAATGACCAATTACAAGGTTCGTTATCACGAACGCAGCATTAGCTAGCAGGTGGGAATTAGCAAGAGAAAAACTGGGGAGAAAACGAGGGGAAATAAACAAAACGTCTCCTTCTTTTCATCGTCTAATGTTGTTTTGGTTTCACTCTTCTGCTTCATTTATCACCAGCGGCACTCGGTTCACCAGTAACCTCTGACTTCCCCTTTGGTGTAAACACCCTGAATGGCTTTATCATATAGATTTTTTGCATTCTTTTTTCTTTGCATTCTTTGATGTATGTTTCGTTTGATGTATGCTGTATCTTTGATGTATGCTTTGAAGTATTCTTTGATGATGTCACCAAGACTATAATGAACCGCTTGTACAAATAATGTTTAACGGTCAGTGACAGGTGGTCATTATGAGTAAGTTCAAACTGAATTAAAAAAAAAAAATCAACCCAATTAAAAACAGAAATTAACTAGAAATGACAAACCTTACCATTAAAACAGAAGTAAATATTTAGTAGTGAACAAGCTTTAAATCATTCATTCCTTCATCTTCAGTAATCCTGGTCAGGGTCGTGGTGGAGCAGGAGCTTATCCCAGGAACGCTGAGTGTGAGGCTGGTGGACACACGCATTCGCACACTCTTTCACACCTCGGAGCAATTTAGCACAGCAAATCCTCTTACTGGGATGTTTTGGGAGATGGGAGGAAACCGGACAAAACCCCCTGGGATACTGAGAGAACATGCAACCTCTGCATAGACAGTAACCCGAGCTCAGGATCAAACCAAGGACCCTGGAGCTATATAATGTTTTATTTGCTGCTTTTTTTTTTATATAATGATAGAAAAGAATCTTAATCACAATTCTCTTATACAAAACCTGCATAAAACTCTCATGCTAGTCAAACTGTAGAAATTTGTAGCCCAAATAGTTTTATTTAAAACACAGAAGACTAGCTTCTGTTTGCTGAGCATCTCTCTCTCTCTCTCTCTCTCTCTCTCTCACACACACAAGAAATTGGAGATCTGCCAAGTGTTTTCATTTTGAAAGAAGGAATTGGGCAACTTCCACTGGCATAAGAGAAAATGTATTTGAGTTGGAACACATGGTTCAGAATATCATAGGGCAAAACAAAAAAACTGACTGAGTCATCATTGGATTTATTTTTAAAAGTCTGCCTGGCATCAGGAGAGGATTTCTGACTAGACGTGTCTTTCCTCTCTCACTCGGTCTCATTCTGTTTTATTCCAGCACTCTCTGTGGATGTCTGCTATATATGAGTCACAGTCTAACACTGGCTTTCAGTACTAATCAGTGCAAGGGATGATTTCTTCAAAAAAAAAAAAAACCCAAAAACTAATCTATATTTATTTAAGTCTGTATGTTCATAGCTCCTCTACCACATCAGAGCTTAGTGCACTTGTTGAAAGATCCTGTCTGAGTCAGTTAAGCTGTAAACCTGAATTGAGACATGACCCCGAGTCGTAAAATGGTCCTCTTAGGAGTTAAGTAGCTATATGTCAATTATTCAGTATTAACAATTCATTGTCTGTGTCTCACTGCAGTAATATGTCATCCAAGTTCCTGCACTCGGAAGACAGGGATTTTAACTTGTTACAGAAGATTAACCTCTACCAAAGTGATGGAAAGGCAGCACCACAGTGTGCAGAAAGAAAGGATCTGCTCATGATCCAAAACATACAAGCTGATCTGTGACACATGGTGGAGGTAGTGTCATGGCTTGGGTTGCTTGGCTGCTGGAACAAGCTCACTAATCTTTATTGATGATGTAACTCATGATGGTAGCAACAGAATGAATTTAAATGATTACAGGAACATTTTGTCTTCCAATTTACAGAGAAATGCATCCAGATTAACATAGGACTTTATCAGGGGGGGAAGTGGGAGGTTTTAGACTGACTAAGTCAATCACCAGACCTTAACCCAATTGAGCAGCATTTCACCTCCTGAAGAGGAGAAACCCCCACGAAACAAACGACAACTGAAAGAAGTTGTTGTAAAACCTTAGAAAAGCAACACAAAAGAAGAAACCAACAATTTGGTGATGTCAGTGAGTCACAGGCTTGATGCAGTTAATGCAAGCAAGAGATATGCAACCAAATATTAAGTGTGATTTACTTTAATCTACTTCAAGACTTATCTGTTCATATACTTTTGCTTGCCTAAAATTGGTCTGATACAAAAGGTTCTATATATTATGTTGTTTAACATATCTAGATGTATATACCAGGAAATAAAGGCTGAAATCCTAAACTCTCGTCTCATATCTGTCTTTTGATCTCAAACCCAAATGTCTTTGGAGTATAACACATAACAAATAAATTGGTCTTGCTGTTCCAATAGTTTCGGAGGGGACTGTACATCCAGCGTGTGTATATATATATATATATATCCTTGGATGTGCTGCTGTCTAAACATGTCTAAGATGTTTAGGGTCAGGTCAAGTGGCTAGCGTTTACACCTTTTCTTACAGAATCTAATGAAATTGAAATTCTTATTCATTTTATACAAGGTTGAGTGATCTGGAAAGAGACTCACCCACGGGTGACGGTGTTCCTGCACTGCTGGGCGGGTTAAAACTTTGCGTCGGAGATGGCAAAGAAAGCGAGTTGATGACAGTGGGGAACAGCAAGGGATACACCCCTGTCCTGTAACGCCTCATCTGGACCACTGAGGAAGTGCAGCAAGACCTGCTGGCTGTCTTCATTCCACAAAAGAAGAATGAGCTGAGGAAGAGGAGTGAGGAAGGTGGTGTCGGATCTCAGCAGACCTGATGCACCAAAATCCCTGCCTCAGCAAATCCATTGGGTTAAATGGTTAAGAATGCACTCAGTAGGCCCAGAGGTTCGGCTGGACTGCATGCTTTTGTGCAGTACATCAGTCGGAGGGCATGACTGGCACCGATGTCACTAGATGTAATCTGTAAAAGAAGAACAGAAACTGTGTTAGAGTATTTGAGAAATTTGTCATTTGACAATTCCTTTATGTGTGGTGGCATTGAAGAACCCTTCATTTTGTCAAATTTATATTACTATATATATAACTCTGAAAAGAACAGGCTTTCTCTATCTATCTCTATCACACATAATGTTTAAGGCATTAAAAAAATAGGAATAAACTACATTTAAGGATTTCATTTCAATTCCACTGAAGGACCCCTTGCCTCCCTCTACATTTATAAACTAATTTACAAGCATGATAAGTTCTCATTTTAATTATCACCATATTCCTCATAAGTCTCTGTCTCATCACCTGAGCTAAGTCACTCAAGCCTCACTGACTACTAGAACATAGATCGATTAATGGCACACGTCATTACGTCCCCATGCCACGCCGTCCGTCGTTCCCTCCGGAATTTCACGTATCGACAGACATCTTGGAGAATCTGTTTCAGTTCTTCTGGAGACTCTGACTGTCATACCTGTCTCTGTTTTTGCAGATAAAACCAGACAGATTTCATTATTATTTCTGTCTGAAAAGTGGTGTAAAATTTAATATATCGCTTTCTTTATTGCCATACAGACATTTTCCTGTTATATTTAATTTTTTTGTTGTTGGAAAAATAATGTGTGGTATCAATTAAAAAATATATATTATTCACTCAATAATTCAGAGGTCATAAAGAAACAGTTAAAACGTACCTATTATAGTTTTGAAATGTGCCTAATGTTGTTTTAAACGTCTCATACAATAGAGTTACACGCATCCAAGGTAAAAAAAAAAAAACAAAAAAAAACTTTAATGTGCTCATAATTTAAATGACCTTTTTACACCAGTGTCACAAACGACTCGTTCAATGATCCGTTCTAAAGGATTCATTCTAAACTCCTCCTTTCAGAGAGCATACTCTGCTCTGACTGGTCAGATGTCCCAGTCTGTTGTGATTGGTCTACCGTCTGTTCACGAGCAGCCGATGAAGACCAGAGGCGGGGCTTTTTGTTATAAACCTACATAGGTTTGTACAGGAAGTAAGTCTGGAATTCCTAACGACTCGTTTCAGCTGTTCAGAATCGATTCCTTCTTTTGGGAATCAATAACTCAGATTGTCGTGCGCTTTGATTTTTGAAATTTGCAGACGTTTTTACATTCACAAACAGCTCTATAACACACTACATGAAAGGTAATATTTGAAAAACCATAATAGGTGCACTTTAAGACAAAATTTCTATTTAAAAAAATTACTAACTACTGCTTGTTTTCTATTTATTTACACAGTTAGTACGAATGTAATTTGTCTCATCCTGTTAAAACTAAGAGAGACATTGTATACACGTGTACATACACAAACGAAAACGTGATATACATTTGATGTTTTCACACAAGAGATTATTAGATCTCTAATAGGGACACAGGATAAAGTAGGATAGATGAATTTTGACAGAATAAATATCATAATGTATTGACTGATCATCTCTTTTTTTATGAAATGTGCCTACTACATGTAAAAGTGTGTTTCCATTGTGCAAAAGGGATTCTATTAAAAAAAATTGATATTAGAAATATATTAGAAAATATTTAAATCAGAAATGAAACTGACCAGAAGAAAACATCCTTCCTCCTAAAACATCAAAACTGAGGTTATCGAGTATTCAGTGTTTCTCCGAGCCACTTTTCTACACATTCTTTCTCTCTCTCTAGTTCTATTTCTCCAAGGTGAGAATAAGCAAGGCGGAGCAGGGAGGGAGAACACAGCACAGGTGCTAAATACTGTTTAACAGAGTTATAAACTGCGGCAGCAGAATGGCAGCCATAACGCCTTAATCTGCAGTTAGGGTGCAGTTAAAGTGATGGGTAACCACACTTCATAATTAACGGACCCCAGATCATGCTATTGTCCTACTGTGCTGCGATTTCAAGCAGAGAAAGAGAGAGAAAGAGCAAGAGAAAAAGAGAGAGAGAGAGACTTAGTTATTCGCGCCATTCTCCCTGAATGATGTTTCTCTTTTCCCCTTGAACCAATCAACTGCAATATTACATTTCAGAATTTTTCTATGTCAAAATCCACCAGGACACAGACACTGTTATGAATCCCAGGCAAGAAAATGACAGTAATTTGCATCTGTGTGTGTGTGTTGTGAATGCTTAAATCTTCTGCAGACAACAGAGATGCTCCTGTTTTTCCTGAACCAGTTCCCAGCAGGAGGTTGGGAGGAGAGAAGAAGAAAAAGGGAGGGGAGCATATGAGTGAAAAGAGAGGAGCTGGGGAGCCATGGGTTTGATATCTCTCTCAAACAAGCTTGGCGCTACTGACTTCAACGTTTCATGTTTGTTACGTCCAATTGCCTCACACAAGACCGCAGCGAGCCTGTGTGTGAGGTGAATCCGTAATATGGAAACTGCCTCAGAGAGAAGAAGAGAGAGAACACTGACTGCAGGCGCGTGTTTCTCATCCAGCCTGAGAAATCTCAATAACAAACTAAAGGCATGGTACTGTAGTGCTAACGAAAAATGATAACAGAATAGCTTCAAGCCAAAGCCTATACTTTCTTAAGCTGTTACTCCTGCGCTGTATACCGTGCAGCCAGGATTTCAAGTGAGAGAGAGAAACGATGAGGTCGTTAGAGGTAAATCTTATTTGACATACAAACTGAATGCGCTCGTTTAGAAGAAGAGGTGAATTGTAGCTTAAGATTGCAGAAATATACCTCTCAACCTTTACAGTCTCCTCACTACACAGCAATACACATCCAATCTCTTCACTTTATAGCACTGAAAGTCTTCAAATAATTTGTAAATGCCTCAAGGATTCTATTCCTTTTTCCCTAACCGCTTATCTTCGTGGTGGAGCCTGGAGCCTATCCCAGGGAACTCGGGGCACAAATGCCCTAAAGATCATCATCTTAATTATTAGAACAATATTTATGCTATTAAAGGTGCACATGGTAAACCCCTTCTATTGGTGAAATATAAAGAGGTCATGTGACAGGGACTAGAAATCACCATTTTCCGTACCGCTTATCCTACACAGGGTTGAGGGGAGCCTGGAGCCTACCACAGAGAACTCGGGGGAACAGAGAAGCCAGGAGACATCCCGGATGGGGTTCCAACCCATTGCAAGGCAAAAATCACACACACATTCAAACGCTACAGACAATTTGGAAATGCTAATCGGACTATAACTTTGGACTGGGGGAGGAACCCGGAGTACCTGGAGGAAACCTCAGAAGCACGGGGAGAACATGCAAGCTCCGTGCACACAGAAGGTGTGAGGCAAATGTGCTAACCAGTAAGCCACTGTGAACCCTTTGCATACACCTAGATACAATATAATCTAAGTAATATACAGATAAATTAAAGGGAAAAAAATCTTACATTCAACTTAAAGTGTAAGGTGTTGAGCCAGGACAAGTGACCAGAACAGCTTTTTTCTTCCTGAAGATATTCTGTCTGTTAGTGTTCAATTGGTATTGGTCAGTCCAAAATCTTGCATAGCTGTTCAACTAGGATGAAATCTGGTGTTTGTGAAGACCAAAGCATATAATTAACCTCATGTCCATACCCATCAAACCATTCAATGAGATCCCATGCGTTGTGGCTGTGGGCCGAGTCATCCTAAAAGAGACCACACCCCATCAGGATAGAAACGTTTTTATCACAGAATAAAGGTGATCAATCAGAATTGTATTGATTTGCCGTGACTCTTCTATCTAATGGGACGAGTAGCCCCAAGCCATGTCAGCAGCATAATAGAGCCAGTGGTGTCACCCTTCTTTAGATATTATATATAATATATTTATTCATATTCATTAAAGAAACTGAGCAAAGCACACTGAATTTCACAGTGGAAAAATAATATGTAGTATTGTTTCACTTGGTTAAAAAAAAGTTAAATTTTGAATAGAACATATCATAAAAGAAGCCCTAAAGGACTGACTCGCCTCAAACCTGTATGTCTGGTTTTTACCATTTACTTTTGTGTGTTGATGGCTTACAGAGTACACACACACACATACACACACACACACAGTATACAATACTTGAGGTGGAGCTCTGAAAGGTGGATGAATAGTACAAGGATTCAAAAACTTTCAGCAAATCTAATTTGCCCAAGACTATCTTTGCTTTTGAAAGAATGCCTCATGGATGCAATATATTATATTTTGTGCATGTATGGGAAAATATGTAAGTTGATTTCTAATCTAAAGAAGAATGATCTACATAAGAAAAATGCAGCACGTATGCCGTCATTACAGTATCGATGGATATAATGTACACTGTAGAGGATGAATGAAATGCCCTTTCCCTGGCTTGTGTAAAAAAAATAAATAAATCTAAGTATCTAAGTAAAGTCTCTGAATGCTTCTTGTACTGCAGTACCAAAATGATGGGCTTGAGTTAGTAATTACAGACTGCAATTAATCATTAGTAGTGGGTTTTATACGAGGACGTTTGGAGAAATTGCCTTGTAAATGTCTCAGTGTTGTGGCCCAATCTAATTTAGAGAAGCTTTCTCAGACAAAATGTGGATTTGTTGTTGTTTAAAAAAAAAAAAAAAAAAAAACCAACTTTTTTCCTGGTATTTTCTTCTCTTCTCGGGTCATAATTGCGCTGAGTCACTCAGTTTCATTAAGAATCCAATGTATTCCTGGATTTCTAAAAATAAATGTTAATGATGATTTTATGAGTAAAGCAAGCTGGAACAAAGGCTGCTAATGTGTTCTAGCTGGAGTGCTTTCAAAAGCAAACTGGAAACATGGAAGGACAACACACTTGGCTAGGCAACAAGCAACTGACCATGCCATGTGAATGTAATAAAATGTAAATACAAACTACTTTACTCCAGCTGCATTAGGCAACTTATTACAGGAACAGCTAATGGGTGTAATGGAGATGAAACAAATCTGTACTTCTTAGCTTGAATGCTAGCAAATAGACATGTGGAGCAGCATAGTGCATAAAATCATGCAGATACAGGTCAAGAGCTTCAGTTAAAATCGATATCAAACATCAGAATGAGGAAAATATGTGATCTTGGTGAATTTAACCATGGCATAGTTATTGGTACCAGACGAGCAAACCCAAACTTCATATTGATAAGAAAGGTTCGAAGTCTGAGCTGAATGGAAGTCTATGGTAAAACAAATAACCACTCTTTACAGCCATGGTGAGCAGAAAAGCATCGGAATGCAAAACACATCAAACCTTGTGGTGGATGGGCTACAACAGCAGAAGACCACATTAAGTTCCACTCCTACCAGAGTGGTCGCTTGGCGGTTAAGGCTCTGGGTTACTGATCGGAAGGTCGGGGGTCCAAGACCCAGCACTGCCAGGCTCTGGGTTACTGATCAGAAGGTCAGGGGTTCAGGCCCCGGCACTGCCAGGCTGCTACTGTTGGGCCCTTGAGCAAGGCCCTTAACCCTCTCTGCTCCAGGGGTGCTGTATTATGGCTGACCCTGTGCTCTGACCCCAGCTTCCTGACATGCTGGGGTATGCGAAGAAAAGAATTTCACTGTGTATATGTATATGTGATAAATAAAGACTCATTATCATATCACTATCAGCCAAGAACAAACATAGAATAAAATAAAACTATAAATACCAAAACAGAGTAAGTACTTTCAATTCAATTCCTAATTTGACTGTTTAATCCAAAGTGGTATTGAAAGTGGTTGCACAGTTTTGAAGTATAGTAACAAAAATGACAGTATAAGTTAGAACTGATTACTTCTACTGATGTTATAGTCCTTTTTTTTCTCTTTCATCTCACCACAGTCGCTCTTGCATGATTGGCTGGGTCAGTGATGGCACGTACCATGTACAAGTCAGTACATCACAATTCATTAACTGCCTGGCTGATTTGTTTGTGAATACGGCACCACTTCCACAAATATGTGAATGCATTACTTTGCTCCGCTGCCCTGCTTAAACTTTTAGAAATGTACAGCAATAAGTCCTAATACTGAACCGCACCACAAATACACAGCTGCTATATCACACAATCTAAAATTGGCCCTTCCCCAAGAGCACAACCAATCAGTTTGCATAATTCATGCGTTTACATAGCTAGAATGTGTGTACGAGCGCCATCAGCGCTGATAGAAATCCAATAATAACGAGATGGTAATGGAGTGTTGGGGAGCTATATTTAGCCTGAGCCCTAACTGAGAATATGATAAAGAAATTGTAATTCAACCTCATGACCACAGCAGTCACTTTCATTTGAAAGGGACTTAATATGAACCGCACAAAGGCAAGTAAGCTGATCAGAAGTGTAAATCTGGATGGCAACTATTTATTAACCAACAGAATAATAAACAGTTAATTATTACTAATCACATAAAGGTTATTAAAAACCTTTCTCAACAGGGATCATGATAATATATGTGTAGCGGTCTGGGAAAACGCATCAGCTGTCACTGTGGCTGAATTCTAAAAAAAATACAATGACGTGTAAATATAGGACATTTTTAATTATTTCAAGTTATTATTATTATTGGCAGATAGTGCTGCTTCTTTCTAGAAAAAATAATTTGCCAATAAAACAAGATTATTTTAAGCTTATTTTGATCATCTTATATTTGATTTATTCGAATCGTATTATGGGACATACTAGTTAAATTTCACGACTGTATATTCAAGATATTTTCATTTGCAAAAATGGCATTTTTGCATTGCACTGAAACGACTATCCTGTTAACATTGCTAATGTGTGGCCAAAAGACAAAGCCCAAATTAAATGAAGCAAAAAAACCTCAATGTTTCCTTGCCTTGTGTCATAGAAATAGATCCTTCAGAGTCAGGCAAAGGAGCCATCCTTTCCCATCACCATGGCATTCTCTAAGAATAGTATTTATGTTTTTTGAGCCAACAAAACTAATACCTGCAGAGAAGAACTATGACGCCAACAATGAAGACCATGCTTTGAAAATGGTTTTGAAGAATAGAGATTCTGGCTGGATGAGTGATCAGAGTGCTATAACCTAAATAACCTAGTGCTATAAACTTCTGTGGTATGTGATACCACAGAAATGTCTTAATCATCAGGCATTTATTTACTTCCAAAAACATTAAAGCAGGTGACTTGTCTCATGAGGAGCGCACGGTGGTTTAGTGGTTAGCATGTTCACCTCACACCTCTATGGTTGGGGGTTCGAGTCCCACCGTGGCCCTGTGTGTGTCGAGTTTGCATGTTCTCCCTGTGCTGAGGGTGTTTCCTCTGGGTACTCTGGTTTCCTCCCCCAGTCCAAAGAGGTAAAGATGGTAGGCCGATTGGCGTGTCCAAAGTGTCCATAGTGTGTGATTGGCACCCTGTCCAGGGTGTACCCTGCCCAATGCTTCCTGGGATAGGCTCCGGGTTTCCCCGTGACCCTGAAAAGGATTAAGTGGTATAGAGGATGGATGGATGGACTTGTCTCATGGGTATGAATCATAACCAGTCAAGAGGAGCCCACAGATTTCCCTGTAAAGTGGGCTATAATGACAGAAATGAAGCAGGCACGATCCTTCTTCCACTAACTGTCCTTCTTTTGACTTTATTCCCTCCAAGCAGTTTGTTATACTGGGGACAAGTTCAGATCCTCCCAGATTCACCAAGTTCTGATACCTTTAATTATACAGAAAAAAAACGATTGGTAAAAGGCCGAAACACCCAAGCAACTATCAGCAGGGCTTAATCACACCTTTGTGTTGATTTTAGTACAGAATTAGGAAACTCACTGGGGAAAATTGCTATATTCGGGGAACAGACAGTATATGTGTGACAGAATCCAAAATAATTGGCAAAATGAAGACAATAGTCAAGTGCAGAAGTTCACAAATATAGCAGACAAAAGGCAAATCCAAAGAATACTTGATCAGCAAAGCAAGGGTCAAAACATGGAAACAGCAATCCATGGCTTTTCTAAGGGATGTCATTGATACTTTTCAAGCTGCAGACAGTTTGAAGGCTTTTTTCATTCTTTCATTTGTTTGTTTTGCCAGAGGACATAGTAACAGAAACCATAGTTATCGTTGCACTATAAAGATCTTTCTTTGGTCTACATCAATGTTAGCCTAACGTCAAGTAATAGGCGATACATGCCATTGAGGTTCTCAACATGACTTGAACTAATTCTTGCCATGGACAACATACTCTCCAAATTCAATGACCAATTTGTTCTACTGGTGTTACTTCTATTTAATATGGTCTACTATGCCTATCTTATTAGTCTGAGGCAATCACCTTGGCCTTCCAGTAGGGATCTGCCTCCTAAATATAAGGAGTCCCCTACTTTCTCTGTCACTCTCAATTAAAGTATTCCTCATGGTCCACAGGTAGAAAGGCCAACCCCCTCAACATTAGCACAACAGTAGCTGTGCGACTGTTACTGGCCTACACCCAGACCCAGGATGAGGAATACTTAAATTGAGAAATGAGCCAAAACAAGTAGAAGGTGAGGAGCACCATCTGTCTGCAGTGGAGGTGGAAGGTCCATACACACTTTCTATATCTTTCTGCTGAAACCAAAAGTGGGTGCAGAACCTCCACCTCCACAGGAGACAGATGATACTCCATCTTGTCAAACAGCAACTTGGTGCTGAGGGGGTTGACTGTTCTACGTGTGCACTAAGAGGTATAGTGTCATGAGGTGTGCTTGTAAAGCCCTTCTACTTGAGCCCTCATGTGATGGATCCTTTCTCGATTAAAGTATTCCTCATCTTCACCGGCCCACCCCCAGGCCTAAGGACAGACCCCAGTAAAGGTCACGTTTGGTGTTTCAGCCAGCCTTTGAACCTGCCTCCAGAGTTTGCTTATCAACGGGTTTCTGAAACTTGGTGACCTTTTTCTGTTTACATTCTAATTGACTTGTCTGTATACTTCCTGTTCTAACATGTATTGTTCATTATAATATACTGATTTTATGGACCCCAGCTTATTTGTCTCTTAGATATTGATATTTTCATTCTGTTAACAATTATGCTCTTCAGTCTGTCTGTGTCAAGCCTTCAAGGGTTATACAGTACGTATGCAACTGGGTGATGACTCGGCCTGGTTTATCCCTTTTAGCGATGTGTCACCTGGGCAGGCAGCCTCTGAGCGGCCACAGCATAAAAAAACCATGATCGGGCATGATCCTAACGTCACTACAGTACTGTATGAGTGTAGAGGGGAAAGATGCTCAAATGTATTATGTATCTTTTGATCCAGTGCATTATGTAGTATACATCTCCAGACATGAATGCGTCAGCTGCTTTAGCAGGGAAAATACAGAGATCAACTGTTTTTTTTGTGGAAGGACAGGACTCCCTTCATCAGAGATACTGTACTCTGGGGAGAGGCATTTAAATACAAATACAAACACATTACATGCTGTACATATAATCTCAGTACATCTGTCACTGAAGGACAACTAATACTTAGGCTTATGCATCTCACAAAGAATAATGTTCATGTTTTTGTTCAAATGACGACAGCACATTTGAAAAAAAAAATGCTGCGAATGTCCGTGGTGACACTAAGAATGAAAATGACAGACGCAAGTTGGACCAGGATTTGAAATGCCGCATGGTGTGCAACAATTATTGGCACCCTTTTAGTCAACACATTGTGCTAGCTGACTTTGCCAAGATAACAGCTCTGAGTCTTCTCCTATAATGCCTGATGAGGTTGGAGAATACATGGTAAGGGATCTGAG
>JANDJT010000021.1:18559107-18587979 GCA_024331685.1 Stegophilus panzeri | reverse complement strand
TGACTTGAATCCAATTGAACAAGATTTAAAGACAATATGTTTAGAAGAATGTGCCAAAATCACACCTGAATACTGCAGCCCATTAATTTCTTCATACAGGAAGCATCTTGAATCTGTCATTACAAACAAATGCTTCTCTACTAAGTATTAAATAAGTTTCAGTTAGCGTGTTCAATACTTTTTTCCTGTGTTATTCCGCTTTATTACACATAACTTTATTTATGGATTTTAATGTTGTGAATTCTTTATATTTGCAGATTTATTGAGTTAATACGGATGTCTGGTGAAAATTTCATGTGAATAACCTCACTGGAAATATATTTACTGAAAATAATGTTGATGCGTCCAATACTTATTTCCCCCACTGTATGTATTTAATATTTGCAAATATTTGCAAATGTTATTCCATAGTTTTTATTTAGTGTATTTACAACATTAAGTATATATTTCAGCATGACATATTGTGGTTAAACTGTACTGGACTTACATCTTACATGAGCCAGAAACAAACAAAAAATGGGCTTATATCCAAGAGCAGAATTATGCATAACTGAGATACAGCTCTAATGCAACTTCTGAGGTGTTTGTGGATTCAACATTAATCTCAATTCCTGTGATTTACAGAGATTCCAAAACTTATTATTTAATGGACTGTGATATCATTTTAATGGACATTCGATTTGAACATTGGTAACTATTTAGTAAGCAATTCTGTACTTGGAATTGTCATGAAGATGTATTGTAATGATCATAATAACATTTTGCTAATGTTCACTCAATTTCCATTATCATTGTCAAACATCAACGGGGCTAATAAGCTGAATGTGTACACAGAGAGAAAGGAGGAGGGAGATTAATCCATCAGCGTAACCACATAAAGAGGTCAGAGCATGGAGAAATTAGAACTGAACATGATACACAACCACACAAAAGCACTGAAATGCAAATACTTAGTAGGAATAGCATGTACTGGATTAGTCTGATCTCTAGAAAGACTTTTTTTTTATTGGATGTAGTAGCATTGGTTTAATCTCCAACCTAATGATACCAAAGAATATGCTTTTAGGGTGGTCATGTTTATTCATTATTAATGCACTTTCTGCATAACACTGGACCAATAAACTGAATCTGTAAAAAGACTAAATATGTAGGTAGCCTATATGTTTGTGAAGTGAAGCTCAGTCGCACTCACATGAGAGTACTTAATGGTCTGTGATTTATTTAGCTACAGCTTCTCAACCTACTAGTGTTGACTCTATTTACACGATCAAACATTATCTGTGCCATTAATCTGGATGTGTATACAGAAATAGAGAGACAGATTAATCCATTGCTGATTTCAAATTTAGACTGGAAATGATATATAACAATATCAATTTGAGATTTTATGCCACTATTCTACACATACTGTACACATTCTCTCTCTCTCGCTCTCTCTCTCTCTCTTTTATCCTACTTATACCCAAAAAGGCTCAGCCCCTCAGGAATTGTGCATCAACTCAATGTCACATTAACTCGAGCTGTGGGAAGGGAATCATCACAATGTACATGTAAATGATAAAGCTGAAATCATCAACTCAATGAATTTAAAGAAACACCTTGAAGGTACTTCAATACCTAAAGTGTTCAGATGTCAATTTGTTACAGATTTTACCTTCTATAAAATTACCAGTAGAAATAACCCCTAGGTGACATATACCTCGTCTGAACTGACATGTTGGTAAAGATTCCATTGTATCCTGTGGGGAAAAAGAGGTTTAGCACTTTTACTTCAGTATATGAAGACTCTCCAGGAAATGCTCTTTTCTACCAAAACCAAAATAAAACATTGATTTTAAAAATGCTGAACAATAACATATAGAGAATGTTTAAAAGCACGTCTTAGGAAAGCAACGCTTCTGGAGGTTTTAGGTAAGTTATTGAGCTCCTACCACAGGTATAGGCTGCGTACATGTTACGGTCATGTACAACTTGGGCAGCTTACATTAAAAGACAAAACAATCAGTTTGTATTAAAGTGAAGTGTAAGTTGTACACTTAGAATGAATTTAGTGGGACAAGCTTTAGTCACAGGATTTAGTGTGATTTATACTATCACTTATCCAGTGCAAATCGATTGATACTGCAGATGCCCTCCTGCATCTTATACTGTCCAAACAGTACGAGGGTGAGTCAAATGAAAATCTTAAAAGTAAAAAATTTTGTCTAGGCTCTTGTTAAGCACTGGAACACTTGCATTGAACGAAATGGAGATTATGAAGAATTTTTTTTTTTTTATACTTTTGTGGCACCTACTTGGAATAAGTAAAAAAAATGGTTCATTTGACTCACATTTGTACTTACAGTAAGTAACCTGAATCATTACTACAACTGAGACATTAGTAACCCTATTAATCATATAATCAGAATTGTACAATACTTTATACAATGGTAATAATAATAATAATAATAATAATAATAATAATAATACTCCGCTTGGCGGAGTTAGCATGTTCTCCACGTGTCTCAGGGGTTTCCTCCAAGTACTCTGGTTTCCTCACCCAGCCTAAAGACATGCGTTGTAGGCTGATTGGCATCTCTAAATTGTCCGTAGTGTGTGAATCAGTGTGTGATTGTGACCTGCAATGGGCACCCCATCCAAGGTGTCCCCTAAGTTCCCTGGGATAGGCTCCAGGAATTTGGAATGTAATAAATAATAAATATGAATTCATATCGCTTAACTATTCCATATCCTAAACGTCTATATTCATAATCAGTCCTTTAATATACTACTATTGTGTTTGGCAATCAATTATTGAGGATTAAAACAACATTTTTCGTAAGGTTAAACTCTTCATTCTATATAAACTGCATTAGTTCCATGTCATATTAATAGACTTGGATAGGTAATGTTCTTTGCTTCCTGAAGGGGTATTTAACTCTCTATGATTATGTAAATTCTCTGTTGTAGGGTTCTACATAGGAACTTTAAAGGTTCCCACAGAGGAACAAGCCAAAGAACCCTTTTTTCCCCCCCCAAAGAGTGTACAGACATTGAAATGAAAATAGTTATAGGAGAAACCCATGATCAGCTTTTTATGTATTCATGTTGAAGTTCCACAGGAAGCTACCAATCTTTTGGAACCAGATAGTAAGAGGAAAAAGAAAAACAACAAGCACCTTAGAGTGATTTTTATATTTTGGAGCATAAACTAACTAATAATAAAGTGCCAAATATTATGTGTGTGTGTGTGTGTGTGTGTGTGTGTGTGTCTGTGTGTGTTTCCCTTTGGCTACTGAGGGTAAGATTAAGGTTAACCTCAAGGATAGTAAGACAAACTTGTGTTTGTTTATGTGTATATGTGTGTGTATGTCTGTATGTGCACTGATCAAAGCTCTCTCATTTCTCCATCCAAGAACGAGCGGTTGCCAAGTACGCCACTAAAATTTCGCACACCACACACATGGGTTCCAACTCTTCAAAGTTTCTCACACACTAGAGCATGGATTCACAAAATGAATGTCTCATTTTAGCTCTCAGAATCCAAACCCAACTAAAAGAACCTGTAAGGCACTTATACCTTTGGGATTCATTGTAGAATATGAACAACATTTTAACCCTGTTTTTCTTTCACTTCTTTATAATGGCTGTTGTGTTCTCTTTTCACTAGGACTTGGAAGGCAGGAAGTGGTTGGGAAGTTTATTAGTCGCATTACTGAACATGCTAGGCCGTATTCAGAGTGGCGTTAATACCGACCTTATATGTAACTAGAAAGTTGAGCACTATTGAGAAGTTAAGTGAGAGTTAAGCACATCAGGTAAGCTGAACTTAAGCCGAACTGAGTGAGAAGCAATATAAAGCCGGTCACTACTGTCTAACAATTTGATGCGACCACAATCTGTCCTGCTCAGATTTATGTTTTGGGCTGTACATTCAATCAAAAATTATAGCATGCTATTTGAAGCCAATACAACAGCATACATAAACACGCCACTATTAATGAATTACTACTATTGTATCTTTAAAGTCCATAAAAAGATATTTTTTTGCATGGAGAACAACATCTTCATTGAAACCATCCCATGGCTCTTTCTTTTTTTTATAGATAAAAGTTTGAACAACACAGCTGAAGCACAGCAGATGATTGCTTAGTCAGCTTATCGTTTAGCCAGCTTATTACTCACACTGCTGGCACATTTCCATTACAGGCGAGTGCATTTAATGGTAACACAAACAATGGCATTATTCTATTAATTTGACAACACAAATTATGTGCAATTAAAAGCATGATAAAACATTACATTACAGCATTTAGCAGACGCCCTTATCCAGAGCGACTTACAATTATCTCAATTACACAACCGGGCAGTTGAGGGTTAAGGGCCTTGCTCAAGGGGCCAACAGTGGCACTTTTGCAGTGCTGGGATTTTTAATTCACAACCTTTAGATCAGAAGCCCAACGTTTTAACCGCTGAGTTACCGCAGATTATATCCTGTGCACACATTATAACTCCATGACCTCCATTTAGTGTTTCGTGGCTTCATTAAGCTGTGTGCACGAGTAACTTTCGGAGCATGATATAAAATATAAAAGGCAAAGTAATAGGATGTGCTGGATCAAGTGCTATTTTAGAAGCTGGTGCATGAAAATGTGGAAGCTGTTTTGTTAAATGAAACCAAATTTGCAATTATAAATGTGACAATTACAACTAGGTCTACTCATGCAGTAGTATATTGGCAATATACTAGACTCTTACTAGATTATCTTCTCAGTGTAATACCACTGCATTAGTGACATGCAAACAGTGCTTAAAATATGGCCATCACCTAAAATGCCATGAATTCTGCAGTCTAGAGCTTGCTTCACTGCATGGCTTGTGCTTCCCTGTCAGTAGATACTTCATATCTTTGCACTAATAAGGCTGAATATTATATTATGTCAGCACTTATTCTCTTTGAACTGCACATCAGTTTGGGCATTCCCAACGAGCACTGCAACAGCACTGAACTTCAGACAACGCTCTCGATGCAAATATTAACCCTTTTCTTTTGTTCATGTCAAAATGACCGATGGCAAATTTCTACTAATGACAACGAATTAAACAAAATGGTGATTTCAGGTGAATTTTTTTTAACACACTCCTGCCTTCAGGAGGATCCTCTTGCATGTCAAGAGGTTTGCTAATAATTAAAATGCAACTAAGATAAATTGGGTATTCTCAGAACTGCTATAAAACATGTCAATGGGACATTGATTGCTATGTAAGTACTGAACAGGAGGTTTAACCAGCTGCATTAAAATGCTGCTCCCTCGCCACAATACATGCCATTTGCTTTCCACGTCTCTATCCTGATATCCACTCTGTCAGGGCTGTGAAAGGAACCTTTGATCACTCCTATCTCAATGCAAATTCGGTGCCTTCAGGGTTCGCACAAGAGCATCACCTGAGCGCTTCATAGACCAGACAGAAGCAAGTGGAATGAAAACGCATTTGATCCATTGCATTCAGCCTTTTCATCTCCCGTTCCTGATTTCGGTCCGGTATAGCGTAACAAACATCAGCCTCCCTCTCTCTCTTTCTCCCTCTCTCTCTCTCTCTCTCTTTCATTTTCTCTCCTATCCCATTGTCATTCAGTCGTGGCCAAAAAGCGTGAGCCCTCAGTGGAGAAGGGAAAAAAAAGATGGGAGAAATGAAGCATGCACGTCAAGGCTAAACTCATGTCATCTGCCAAAACTTGGTTCTACCACGATGCCCTCCGTTTATCCTCCTCGCCTTGAATCAATTGATTTTTTGCCAATTTTCAGTCTGACAGCAGGGGTGTGGGGAGAGAATGAGGGGGAACGTGACAAATGAAAACAGAAGTGAAAACAAAAGAAAAAAAGAAATAAAACTAATGGCCTGTTTTCTTTCCTGTGCTTGTGAGGAAGAGAGAATAATCAGAGAAAATGAGAAATGTGGCAAACACTAAATGACAGCAAGAACAGACCGGGGATGACTAATGATACAAGCTAAATGACTGCTCGCACACATAAAAAAAAAAAAAAGCACCTTTGTGGCAGCCTCAGAAAAAGGTAATGGAAAGACCAAAATGTGTGAAAGTGATGAATCTCAGAAGCTGAAGAGTTGAGGTGATAATGCAGCAAATATTTTAAGTTAAATAATTAAATCAGTTCGATTTCTGGGGTTTCCAGTCTTATTCGGGCGAGGGTGCTGAGATCCCTAGCTTTGACAACAGTACTTATTTTTTAATTCCAGATTTACAGGGGATATAAAAAGTCTACACGCCCCCTGTTAAAAATTCAGGTTTTTGTGATGTAAAATAAAATGAAATTAAGAGAAATCATATCAGATCTTCCATCTTTAATATGGAATAGCAACTAACAAAATTCAAGTGAAAAAGTGTGGGGGTGGGGGGAAGGAAAAAAAACCCCATTAAAATAATCTGGTTTCATGAGTCTGCACACCCCTTAATTAATACTTTGTTAAAACACTTTTTGCTTGTAATTCAGAGTCTATACTCAGAGTCTACCAACTTAATACATCTTGATTTGGCAATTTTGGTCCATTTTCCATGTAAAAATTCTCTAGATCAGAATAAAGATTCGCAACTGTGAAATATTAACTCGTAATTATGAGATAAAGTCACAATTGTGAGATAAATCTGTGTAATTTTCTTCTCATACATGACAAAAACATGCTTCCATAAGAATAATATTGAAGAATGTCTCCAGAGAAAAGTCCTACTCAAGAGACCAAGTAGAAAGCTTGATTTAAAAATAAAATGGTGGAAATGAATCTATTTGGCATGTAGTACTTTACCTCAACTATGAGACTTTCTACTTTATTAAGATCACCACTAATTAGATGTGTTATGAAGCCTTGACATGTTCTGTCGTAAATCTGGTGAATTTTCCCTGGTTATCTTTGCACACTTTGTAAACGTAGGTCTTCCTGGAATAACAAGCCAACAATGGCACTCATTGTCTTTATGAGTTCGAGACCTAGGATTGTGCTCATGCTGAGGTATTTAGTGGTCTTTAGGGAGCGTGCCACTCAACCGACATGGAAAGGAAAACAAGAAACAAAGCTGTGAATTTCCATCGGTAAACCTAAATGCCCTTCCCGTGCAAAATATGCATGTAATGTATGGCGGGAAATATGTGTTTTTCAGAACAGAGGTCAGGCAATGCAGCTACGATTCCTAAGAGCTTTTTAGACCCATTAGTGCAAGCACCATCGATGTTTAAACAGCGCCAGTATTAAGTCTAAAGGACCTGAAGTAATCCATTAATTAGTCTAGAAGTCTACACATCCACTAGTAGTGAGTGAATCCACTAGTTCACAGCAAATGCATTATTGAAACTGTTGCTGTGAATTACTTCTTGAATCTTGTTACATACGTGCTTCTCATACATAAACAGATTTTTTAAAAAAGAATCATTTACAGTGTGCTCTGAATTTATGTTCTTAATTGAGGCTTAATAAATTAATCTGATCATAAGTATGAAAATATTGAGCTGTGGTAAATTTTTTGTGGATTTTTCAATTTTGCAGGGTCTCTATAGTAATTCTAAACCATGAACTGTCCCAATAAAAGTAACTTCTAAGACTGTATTGCACTGTTTTAGTAACAATCGTGTGTATACTTTCAACTCATCATTCATTCAGCTTCAGTAAGCACTTTATCCTGATCAGAGTCGTGGTGGATCCGGAGCCGATCCCAGGATGATTTTGTGTAGCCACTTTGTGTAGCCATATTCCTCACTCTTTCTTGATACCTTGTCGTTTTTCATGGTGGTATCTTTATTTTCATCCAGTATACTACTAGAAGTGTTGTATGGAGTTGTATGGCACCTGTTCTACAATACATTGTTCTGTACATTGCTCAGGTTTGTCACTGTTTCCACATCCGTGTGTGCTCCTGATTTGTAAAAGCTTATCTGTCATCTGTACAGGTCAATGTATTAATTGTTAACTAGTAAAAATAATTCCTACCTATGACCAGAATGCATCCTTGGTTCATGCGCGTAGTGCAGCAGGTGGCCAATGGTGTGTTCGAGTAGTGTGTCGCTCCACCGTGAAACATATGAAGCCACTGCTGTGCTCAAAAATGCATGTCAAATTAAAAACAAAAAAATTGCTTTGTTTTTTTCTTTTTCTTATCAGCGCGCAGGAGAAAAGAGGCAGGTAACCTTGTTCTCAAAAGCCTACTATTTAACTATTAATACCTACTAAACCTATTTGTCCATTGGGCAATTACGAAAAACAAAACAATCTAATAGCCCAGAACAACAATATTCCTGTCCCAATCTAGTCTTTGTCCAAATCTGTAATTGAACAGATTTGTTGCTGTGTTTGAGTTGATTTTTAATGAAGTCTATTTTTAAGTCTAGTGTCGTGCACAAAAATGTGCACTGTCTGATTTTCAGCTAATTAGTATAATTCAGCTACCCAGCTTATGTTTAGTGTTAAGCATGACATGCATAATACATTTCAACACACTGTCTGCAATTAGACAATACACTTGTAGTTAGAACAACTGTTGTCACTTCACTTCACTTATTTTTTTAAATACACAATTTAGTCAAATGCTCTTGCTTTGCTTCAAGTACAATAATAAACCAATGAGAGTAAACCAGGAAAGCATCTGAACTAAAAAATACTTTTGCTAAACATTATTAATATATTACACAATAAAGCTTTCTATATAATGGGTTAATACATTTCTGCTCCCTATCCCCAATACCCATCACTGTTCTTCCTGAGACCACAAAAAAATGTAATAGGTGGTAATAGCACAGGACCATAGTCCTAAAGTCTGGTAGTTACTTATACCGTCTTTCCACTAGTAGCTGCGACATGGCTTGGCTTGGCAAATGATCCATAATCCTCCCTGTCACATGGTACATTAGTATCCATGCTGAATTTGGTTATGCTTCTTTGATCTATGCTTCCCAGGTACCATACATTCAAGTGTGAGACAGCAAGCAACTTGAATTCTTCCTCAAACAGAAGGTATGTTGGTGTCTTTGAAATTGCAGTCCAAGGTCTGAGAAGGACCAAGAGCTTTGAACGAGGTGGATCATGCCAAAATCCCCTTGCCTTCTATAAAGCCATCTAGCTATGCTACCTGATTCCATCGTTCGAATCTTCATTAAAGCCCAGGGAGATAGGCTTATTCTGCTCTCCTGCATCAGCTCAGTGCTTCTCTTTCTCTGAACTCTAGTTTATGGATAGCTAATTTAAGGGACTGTAAGAAATGAGCATCAGTGGTGCCTTATTCCACAAAGTGATACTGGCTTGTGATGGTGTTTTTTGGATTGGGGCTGTTTTAGATCACTACCTCCACTGTGTACCATGTAGTTTCCAATACCACTCAACCATGCCATCTAGCTTATCCTTCTATCTGCCTTGCTGTTATTTGTAGTTAAGTGTGCAGTGTGCAGTTAATTAGAATGTTCTGTGCATTTAATGTGGTTTTGTACTTTGCTCTTAAGTTAAACTTGTTACACTATAGGAACTCGATTTGCTTTATTTGGTCCTGTGTACTGACTTGTCTTTTATGTCGCACAGTGTTCCTCTTTCACTGCACTGCAATTTAAATGGATGGACATGTTGATTTGCCCTGACGACTCTTGTAGAAAAAACCTCCTATGCCTGGTTATGTGAGGAATCAACTACTAGGTCATCTTGCCTTCTGACCAACCAACAGGTCATCCTTTATCTCTGGTTAATCACGGAATCCGTCTCTGTCTCAATGCAACTCAAAGCTGGGGAAATGTCTACATTTTCAGGCCATTAAGAGCAACTGTAATTTCCTTTCTATTGGTTGATGTTGATCAAGCCAAGTTTGAAAGGACTCTGTGGTCTGAGCACAGGTTCTGCCATGGTATAACACCCCTGGAGTAGATTTTCAGTGGTAGCTTGGTCATGCTGATCTCTCTACCTTCAAATGAGTTTGCTGAAGTACAATTGTCCCAGGTCTAGAACTATGTCTTCCTGTGTCTACAGATTTACCCCCAGATATAGTGTTCTTCAAAGGGAAGTAAATTCTCTTTATCCAAAGTGACTTATGAATAATTAAGGATACAATCCAAGCAGCTGAAGAATAAGCTCTCAAGGCCAAACAGTAACTTTCTGATGGTCCACGGATTTGAAGTCAAAATCTTCCAAACACTAGTTCTGGACATTAATCTTTGATATTTTTTAGCTATATGGTAGTTGAAGCTTATGTGGAGTGATCAGCTCCCGACAGTTTTGGCCATCCTGCCTCTAAGAGGGTGTATGCCAGCCATTCAATAAGTGATGTGTGCTGGTTCTTTTTCAAAAAGTAAAGTGACAGGAGAATAAAAAGAACAAAATACTTGCTCCCAAAGTTTATGTTTGTAACTTAAAAACGTTAAACCCAAATATTTCGTCTTTAAAAAAAATAGTACACGAGTATAACACAGTGTGTTTGATTTTTTATAAAATGTTAAATGCAGTGGAACAGTTTTTGCATAGCAACCTGCTTGTGATTTTTATCACATATGAAAGCACGGACGTTTATACACCGCTGCCTCTCACACACACGCCAATGTAAAAATATTCACCTAACACCCCTCCATCCATACGCCATCGCACCAAGTTCTTATTCACCAGCCTTAAATACAGCATAAACCATCTGACAGAATTACACCAAGATGTTTTTAAAGATAATATTTAAACAGCACATATTGCTATAACCACCCACACACAACTCAGCACATCCTAACCCTCACGTCCTTCACCCTCCTTCTCCTCCTTCACCTGCCCATAGCCTCAGTTCAGTGCCTGAAGACTTATTCTCCAGTCTCTATTGTGTTTGACATCTCGGCTCAGCTGTTCTTCCTCTAGGCCTGGCTGGGGATGAAACATTTTGAGCAGGCACCTGGTGACTACTACTGTGATAACCGCCTTCTCGCTCTAATTAAGCCTCATAAAGCTCCTCTCCAGCTGCCTGCGGTGGGAGAAAAGTCTGTCCAAAAAGTGCTGTGCCTGGCGCCTTCACGCGACTCCTGAAATATTAAGATGCTGCTTGTCAAAGCAGCCAGGCCTAGGTGAGCAGCTGCTGTCTGCTTTCAGTGCATTCATATAAATTGAATGGTCATAGTAGATCTTACCTGGGAGGGAGCATATGTGTGTGTGTGTGTGTGTGTGTGTGTGTGTGTGTGCGTGTGTACTCACAACCTCAGGCTAGTACAGAATGAATTTATTTCATAGACGTGTGGAATTTTCGTGGTCATCTTTTGTTAGTTGGTGATGGCTTGCCACATGGCTCTATCCTTGGGCCTCTATCTTTGTATGGAAGCAGATGGAAGAAAACAAAAACACGAGGCACATAAGGGTTTCATTGCTTAAAACCGCAATTAGGAAACGCTGTAACTAGCAAAAATAGAGGCTGGCCAAAAACAACTCATTAAATAGTAATATGTGTGTTTTCTATTAATGAACTTGGAGCTAATCCTGTGGCGGCAGTTCGGCATTGCGGAGGGATTGGAAGATCTAACCAGAGATTTTCACTGAATTCAGTAAACATGCAACGCAAAATAATTAAATCCAACCAAAACAACCGAGTGCAAATTAATCGCGAGGCATTTTTCCCTCCCACATCTGATCCTTAAGAGAGATAGACATCTCTTTTAAATGGAAGATCAAATGTGATTGCCATGAGTTGCCCAGCAGACTGTTAACTGGCTATGCGCAAAAAAAGGTCACATACTCAATCCCAGCAGTTAACATCAAGCTACTACTATTGTGCCCTTGAAAACTGCATTTAATTCCCATTTACTGCACTAGGATTGCCATGCAGCTGGCATCTGCATGTTACTTTGGGAAATAGCACAATATCGACCCAATGACATCATTAATTCACATCCAAACCTTTGCCTGTTTGCCCTTGTGAAAAAAAAAACCTCTGTCTGGCTTTAATTAATTTAATTGACCAAAAATATCAAATGGATTTTGTCTACAGAAGTGTCCATTCAATGACATGAAAATTAAGGGAGCTTTCACATTTATTAGTACGTTTGCTGAGTCTGAATAAGATTGGTCCCTTTGCTTTTTTTTTTGTCTTGTTGATAACAGTTGATAACACTCTTCCATTGGTCCAAAATGTAGTGATGGAAGAAGTTTCACTGAGTGCTCATATAAAATCACAAAAATCCCTCCAGCTCGGAGAACACTGAGTCGGCACCCAATAAATTACTTGCTCTTATTACATTAAATATATCGTATTTATTTATCAGTGTATCAGTACCAATATACATCTATATCTAGAAGTTCAGTTTATCAGCTTGCAGCCATCTACAGAAAAATGTTGCCTGCTACCCAAAATAAATGGCATGTTTGGTTCGCTCGGGTTTATTCAGGGTCAAAGTGCTTTCTCACTCCCATCAAACGACACTAAAGTTTGATTCGAAGATGGTCTCTGACCGGTTATTTGGTCCACACCTGGGAGCGAATTCTGTGTTCTCACACGCCTAAACGACCTGCACCAAAGAGGGAAGTGCACCAAGGTTCGATTCAAACGGACAATGCATTGCATATGAGAAAGCACCTGAAATGTCCATTACCTAAATTCATTTCACAATTGCTTTACAGAGCTTTATTCACTATATGGCCAATCGTATGTGGACAATGGATCATCGCACTCATGTGTGCTTGTTGAACATCCTATTCCAGATTTATTCTCCCTGTGCTGTTATAAGAACCTCCACTCTTCTGGGAAGGCTTTCCACTAGATTTTGGAGTGTGGCAGCTACAAGAACATTAGTGAGGTCAGACACTGATGTTGGGTGAGGAGACCTGGAGTGCAGTCGGGGTTCCAGTTCATCCTAAATGTGTTCAGTGGGGTTGAGGTCAGCGCTCTGTGCAGGACACTTGAGTTCATCTGCACCATCCTTCACAAACCATGACTTTATGGACCTTGATTTGTGCACAGGTGCATTGTCATGCTGGAACAGGTTTGGGCCTCTTAGTTCCAGTGAAAGGAAATTTTAATGCTACAGCAAACAAAGATTTTCTATACAATTGTGTGCTTCTAACTTTGTGCTTCCAGCAGACTGGGAAAGAACCACATATGGGTGTGATGGTCAGATGTCTTTTGGCCAGATAGTGGATTTTCAGCACTGCATTGTTTACCTCCATAATTTACAGGATAAACTGCAGCAGTCCTATACTATGTCAGCAGTCCTATAATATGAATGATATATATATATGCTAAGTTAACAAATATTATATGTATGTCAAAATACCGCTGCACTGCAGAAATATATCCTTTATAAAGTGTCTTCAAGTGCTTTTAGAATTCTCTGTAGTTTCCATTTCAGGTAAAAATAAATAAATAAATAAATAAATAAATAAATAAACAAATAAAAAATAAATAAATAAAAATAAAAATAAAAAAGTCAGAGCCATATCACCCTGCAGTTCTTGCCTGGTTTCCCACTGAAGCTAAGCAGTGTTGAGTCTGGCCAATACCTTGATGGGAGACCTCCTGGGGGAAACTTAAGGTTGCTGCTGGATGTGGTATTAGTGAGGCAAGCAGGTGGTGCTCACTGTGGGGATTAATGCCCCAGTATAGTGACGGGGACACTTTACTGTGAAAATAGTATTGTTTTTTGGATGAGACTTTAAACCGAGGTCCTGACTCTCTGCGGTCGTTAAAAATCCCAGGACACGTCTCGTAAAAGAGTTGGGGTATAACTCCGGAGTCCTGGTGAAATACACTCACTGGCCCTTATCTATTGTGGCCCCCTAATAATCTCCATCTCTGAATTGGCTTCTCTCCTCTCCACCAATAGCTGGAGTCCATCCAGGTGGACGCTACACACTGGTGATGGTTGAGGAGATTTCCCCTCATACAATATAAAGTACTTTGAGTCCCTAGAAAAGTGCTCTATAAATCTAAGGAATTATTATTAAAATTATTACTATAAAAAAAATACATATAAACAGCAAGACTCAAGTCATGCCTTCTAAATAATGAAAAGTGTATTTGAATAAGCTTTACACAATTACAGCAGTAATTTCGCTTCTGACATTTTTTGTGTGAAGCTTCCAGAAACTTCCAGCTTCTATTCGTTTCTCCTGTTGCACTGACCTGTATTTTTTTTTAATATAAAGATTGAATTCATTCTAAATTAAATGCACTATCTGAAAAAAAACAAAAAAAAAAACGTATTGCTTTGGGGCAGCCCATTGCTCACCAATCAGTCATTCTAAGTTAATCATGGTTCTCTCACACAGTGTTATTAATGCATCATTGATCGCTGGCTGGAGGAACTGCAATCAGGCAGTGTATTTTGGCCATCGAGCACGAATAAGCCGTAATCCGATCTACACTAAACTGTTAATATTTATAGTCAGTTAATATTAAAATGCAGATTTTCGTTCTATGCTCAATATTCTTGCCATGTTAATAGGAGTCTTCATTCATGGCTGGCATGACAGTGATCATTAACAAACAGCTTTACGGTGTCAAGAAGTCAAAACATTCAATCATGTAGAAAGGAACAAATGGGAATGATTAATCTTTCTGTGTATATACACACACACATATATATACATACATACATACATACATACATACACACACACACACACACACATATATATATATATATATATATATATATATATATATATATATGACAAAGTGCCTGATAAATTTAGGGAGGAAAAGAAAAAGAGGATAGGAGATGATGGAAGGAGTTCTCTCCTCGAAGACAAAGGATTCTGAGGAACAGCTGAACCAGAAATATTAGACACGCAGGAGAATCAAAGCATGGAAATCTTCAAATATTTGCATTTCTTCTACAGGAAGAGTAATTCACGAGCACACTCGGGCAGAGGTAATGCATTAATAAAACACTCCTGGTTAGTTGTAATGTCAGAGCCACAGCATCAGATATAAATGTAGTTATCTGAATGTTACCTTCTTGCATAACCATTTTTCCTGTTCTCTCCTCTACCAGATATTCACATTCAGCTTCCTGTCAACTAAGAGTGTTAGCAGATCCAAGGCTACACGATACATGACCTACACGGCTGTGTGTGTAGCTGTTTTTTTTTGGGGGGTTTTTTGGTCAGCCAAAAAAGTCTCAATATTTATGACAAGAAAAAAATGTGCACATGCATGATGCATGGATGTGTCATTGTGTGCATTTCATTTTCTTCAGCACCTGCTGGATCTGATTTACTATTGCTACTTTTCATCAAATAACACACTGGAATAATAATAGATATTTGAAGAATCCAAAAACACACAGCATGGAGTGGAAGTAGTGGATGTAAACTAACCGAATATGAAAACACAGTACAAGGACGGATTAACGAGAGTAGAAGCTCAGGGGGAAAGTCAATAGTGAGTCATGACCTGCTAGCTAGTGTTAGCTAATTCCCATTTCCTGCAAGCAGCAATGTTAACGTCGTAGTGTCTCAGTAGTGTCTCGACAGTATCCTTGGCATCGATCACCACAATGATCAGTCTGTTTTTAAAATCTGTTGGTATAAAATAAGTCGATAGTCAAGCTTCCATCCACTTTTTGAGCTTTTCTGTTATCGACAAAGTGAAAGTGCGAGTGAAATTTGATCTCTCCTACCTGTTGGCCTTCTCCCAATGAAATGGTGTGCGTGATGACTCCTTAAAAAAGCAAATTGTCATGTAAGTTTTGGTGTATCGCAAAAAGTAATCTGCTCTTGAGCCGTTTCCATACATAATTTTGTGTATATCGCAAATTCTGTACCTTTTGCGTCCCACATGCCCTCAAATCTTTGTAAAATGGAGCGAGTATTCAGACAATTAATTGAAATTGACAAGCTTACTGTCATTGTAATTTCACAAATAACTGCAACTGTACAAAATATCAGAACGTCAAAATGATCTGATAGGGCTCAAAGTAACTGGTCGTATGTGACGAAACCCATGGGTCTGGGAGAGACCATGCAATAGGGTGTTCTAGGAGGTAGTTGTAGAGAGACACTTCACAGAAAGTCTCTGGCTGCAACATTTTAGAATGCCATAGCCTACGTTTGAGATACTGTGCTAATTAATTGGTCCTGATGAGGCACCAATCGCAGGTTCCCACAGACCACCAGTTCCCACAGACCACTGGTTCCCAGTGGATAAAGTGGATCGCCCTGTTCAAGCTGGCAACCTGCTGTGAGTACAGAGTAGTGGGGAAACCTTCGGGGTTAGTAAAACGACCGGCCATCAATGTGTATATGCTGTGTGAATAACTATTAAGTTATAACTATATAAGAAAAATGAACGAGGCATTATATCAAGCTGCTGAATGTTGCAGAGGCCAATGAAATTCTTGCAACAGGTTTAAGGTGCTCTGGATGGCACGCACATCCCTATTCTTACCCTGACAGATGGATACATTCTGTCATGTGACACTTTTTTTTGCATGAATGCCATTTTTTCCTCAACAAAAACTTTCCAAACTATTTTTGAAGTATTGACATAGAATTTACAGTATGCGCTAAAGTCGGCGCTTTATCGATATTATATCGATCATTTGCGTTTCCATCAGCTATACTGGTAAACATTTCAATGCTCTAAACATTTTTTTTTTTGCGAATAAATCCTCGGCTGGAAACTCTTTTTTTTTGTTTTCTCTTAGCAACTCCATTACTTTTGTTCCATTTTTGCCAAGCATTTTCGTTCCAAATTCACCAAGCATCACACAATGTATCCTTAGCTAAACAAAAGATGCCTAGATGCAGTTCTATGATGCCTGACTCGTCTTTTCTTTCTTTCTTTTTTTTTTTTTAAGAACACCAGTTATGCTCGTTGGTTTAAAAATCATACCTTTTTTCACTTGAAAAGTGATCAGCCTTTCATGAAATCAGCCTTTCATTCCAAAACAAAACCGTCATTGCGAATACTTTCTTCGAACTTAACAGATACTGTGTTCTAAACCAATAAAAATATAGATATGAATAGGTGGTATACTGTTGTAGGTTGTTTGCTTTTTTTTTTTGTTTTTTTTTTTTAGGGGGTTTGCCAAAAAGGGTCATAGGGCGTCTGGTCGAGACTAGAGGTGTGTATCAGGACTGGGAGCAATCTGATCTCAAGCTCAGAAAAAGACTATTTTGATTAACATGAACATATAATGTTCTTTCACTAACAGTAACTGCCTAGTCAGGGTCTAAATTTGGTTTAAAATTTGTTTCAATTTGGCTATGTGTTAGACTAAATTCTTTGGAAAGTGTTGAGGGTGGATACAAACAAAAATACAGTTCTCTCTAGTTGAGACCAGTTATGATGTAGCTCAAGTTGAGGAACTGTCAGAGCCAGAATTCACACACCATGCTGACAGTGCTGGCATTTCTATCTCTGTTCTCCAGTGTTTCTGCATAGTAGTAGGGTTCATATTTAACTTCACATCCACTTCAGGTTCAAATCCAGTATCCAGATAAAGAAATATGGAGCACAAAACACACACAGATACAGATAGTTACACCCCTACGTGTAAGGATCTGACGGCAAAAAAAAAAAAAAGCATGATTTGGATAAAAAATACAATATGGGTAAAAAAAATCTTTTCTTTACTCTTACCCAAATACTATCTGTATGTAAATCTGGAGTTTGAGTATACTAATAAACAAGAACGTGTTTTGTTGGGAGATATATTTTCAAACTTATATATTTTAATGGATACAGTGTGAATCTATGGCAAGCCTGGAAGTGAAAAATAGTCTTCGGTGATGAATCCATCACTGCTATGACTCCCTAACGCTAATAACACAGCGATGAGCTCTCACCCAGAGTTACAGCCTACAGCGCACAAGCAGAGGAGAGTTACTGTGATGGTTGCTTTAATGGCCTTTACTCTTCTTCATGGCCTGCACTGGAGGGAGTGCTGAACATTTCACTACTGCCGTCAAGCTTTATTAACCTGCTGGCATTGGAACACACCTGCTTCCCTAAAGAAAGAGATGTATACCTGAGATAGTGTGTTTCTGAAAATATAAACGGGGTGGAAATTTTAAGTGCAGGAGAAGTTAAGGGTGGAAAATAGAAGCTTTAAAAGATCATTATGAAAAATACAGAATGGAAATGGTTTTGCATCAAATTATACTCTAAGAGTTGTTTGTCTAGAACCTGCCTTTAGTCTTGTGCACTAAAGACCACATAATGTACAGAGATATATATTTTTATTATATTTGAACATATATACATGCACCTGTTGTCATTTTATAGCCCAAATAAGTAGAACTCGCCTGGTAATAATAAGTAGAACTTATTATTAAAATAATATCTTAATTAATAAGTAGAACTCGTCCGTCTAGTCCTTTCTGTTACTGATTTGTATGGCAAAAGTACCCTTAAAACATATTTCAAACGTGAAAAAAAAAAACAATTTCAGGCTATGTCGACATTAATCCGGATCGATCTGAAAACGGCATTTTTTGGTTTAAAACGCTCTCCGTCTAAAACGCTCACATGCCGATACTGCGCGTGTGTAAAACACGTAAGCGTCATATATTTAAAAATGTACTTAAAAATGCAATCTGAAAGTTCTACAAGGTGACATTAATCTTTACCAACGCTCTCAAACTGGACAGCAGACACAACAACTGCAGTACATCGTCCTCTAACTTGTTTGTTTTGAGTTGACTGTGTCACATGACTAAAAATACGTCATCGTTTTTTAATATCTCTGTTTTCTTATTTCTACACTACAATAGGAAATGTTCTGGGAAATACTGTCAGATGATACTGTGGCTGAAATCTGGAAAACTGGAAAAATGACCAACAATTGGGTTGTGACCAATTTTATTTATTTATTTATGTTTTTAAATTGTAAACTTTTGAACAGGATGATCGATGTAAATAATTATTTTGTTTAAACATCTTGTTGTTGTTTTTTCATTTAGTACTACCCTTCAGAAGCTGCATAAGATATTTACATGTTTCCCAGAAAAAAAAATAACAACAATTTACACCGAACGTCCTGCTCAAAAGTTTACACCCCCAAAGGACACCACGCATAGATTTTATTTATTTTAAAATATTTATTTATTTTACTCAGTACTGTTGTTTCTCCCATGCTGTCCCTTCAATAAGTCAAGCAAAGCTCCACTGTCTTCTTTTTTGCCTGTACATAATGATACTGTATTTATAGCCAGAGCTTTCTTAGCTACATAGTGCAAATCTTGTGACAAGCAACGTCACTTTGTCATTCCAAATCACAGGGCACTAAAAAACACCCTCTATTTTACTTCTAAAATGTCCCATTTTATCTGTCTGACTGTTCCTTTGGCTAACATTGTGTGGGAATATACTGTACATACTGTACACTGGCTAAATAACCTCTCTCTCTCTCTCTCTCTCTCTGTATTAGCAATAACCAAATCTATACCATCTTTGAAACTCTACTCACCATAGCCAGAAATGGGGTTAGTGAAATGTTTCTCCAAACATGCTTTAATCTGGATGGAATGTCAAAAATCACTTCCATATGTGTGCAGCCCAGATCAAAGTCTCTCTTCTCCTGAACCGATTTTTGTGTGTGTGTGTGTTCTCTCTGCTCCATTGTGACACACTAGATCCCATGAGCAAGACAACCGACCATAATTACGTGACTGTGTGTGTTTTTATGTTAATGAGTGAGTTTTTAATATGCTCAGTATGATGTCTACATCCTCCAATGCATCATGCTGTGTTCAGGTCAGAATGGTCCGTGTTACCTTTTTATAGTCCGTACAGGTTTTTCGCCGAGTTTTTTTTTTGGGATTGTTGCAGTAAAAAATGCTTGATTTTGCTGCGGCTTTTTTAAAAAATTTGCAGTTTTTTGTGCTTTTTTTTTGCAGAAAACTACTCGAATTGGCGAATTTGCAATCGCATGAAATAGTTCTGCACACTCTTTGCACGCTCTATGTGTGTTGGTAAATGTTTTGGTAAACTTTTGTGTTGGTAAATGTTTTGGTAAACTTTTAGCTGTACTCATGCGCGACACACGTGAATCGAATAGGGCTTTGGTTGAATGCGCGTTGTGATGATGTCTTGACCCAAATCTGCAGTACTTTTGAAAAATTGCGAGCTCCTGCGAAAATTGTGGAGTTTTTTGCACTCATTTCTGCGATCGCAAAATTGCAAAATCCTGGAGGGACTGTTTTTACCAGGGACTGTTTTTACCACAATGGAAAATACAGTAAGAATAAACTTTTTTTTTTTGGTAAAAGTGTGCTATTGCTTCAAACATGAAACACGATTTAGATGTGCACTGGCCTCTCCAGATCACAACAAAAGTGCTATCTATATGTTTAATTGAGTACTGGACGAGCACCCCATGTTTCTGTCTATAAGCACATAGTATTGCAACACTCAGTCCCTCCAGGATTTCACAAAATCAAGGAAACGCCGCAATATTCGAAGGAGCTTTCAATTGTTCAATATTACCGCAGATTTGGGCCAAGACGTGTCATGTGACGTCATCGCAACGTGTATTCACGTGCATCGGAACATGAATACAGCTAAAAAGGTCTCATTTACCAACAAACATCACTGTGAAAGACAATTTCGTGCAATTGTAATTTCACCAATTCAATAGTTTTCTGGAAAAAAAAATCCACAAAAATTCCGCAAACAGACATACTCCAAGACTCAAACGAATGTTTAACTGCATGCTTAACCAGTTACCAAAGTTCAGTGTAAGAGGCGAAGTCTAAATTCCTCTCCTAACTCATCAGTGAAAATGCAACCCGGCCGAGAATTCTGTTTAAGATAATTGATTCAGTGCTAAATCCTTTATCAGCCCCTTGTCTTGTTCCATCTCGGGAAACCTGTGAGAACCTTTAAAAAAAATTTTGATAATAAAGTCTTGGCAATCAAGGCTTCCATTAAGCCATCAACATATGATCCCCCTTTGATTTGTTTACCAACAGATTCGCTAACTTGTTTTCATCCAGTCACCTCTGCTCAGCTAGCTGATATTGTTTCCAAGGCTAAATGCTCCAGCTGTGAATCAGATGTCTTCCCAACTCGCCTTTTCAAGGAAGTGTTTGAAACCTTGAGCCCATCTATAACAGCTATTATTAACAGTTCTCTAGCAAATGGAGTTGTAGCTGCTAGTTTTAAACATGCTGTGGTTCACCCTCTGCTCAACAAACCCCATCTTGACCCATCTATCCTCAGCAATTTTAGACCTATCTCTAAATTACCTTTTATTTCAAAGCTCTTAGAGAGAGTTTTGTCTTGTCAGTTGAGTTCCTATCTCAGTATGTCCAATATTTTAGACCCGTTTCAGTCGGGGTTTAGATCAATGCACAGCATGGAAACTGCACTGTTGAAGGTCAGTAATGACCTGTTGCAAGCTCTCGATACTGGATCGCATGTTGTGCTTGTCTAGTTGGATTTAAGTGCTGCATTCCATACAATCGATTATAATATTCTGCTACAGCAGTTGGGAAATGTGGAGGGTATTCAGGGTGCTACCCTGCAGTGGTTGGCTTCTTACCTCAAAGACAGAACTTTCTCAGTGAGCACTGGGAAGCTTTCTTCTTCGTCAGCTCCCCTATTATGCGGTGTGCCCCAAGGGTCCATTTTAGGCCCTCTTCTTTTTTCACTTTATATGCTCCCCTTGGGTGCTATTTTTAAGAAATATAAGATCTCCTACCACTGCTATTCTGATGATACACAACTTTATCTACCAGTTAAAACTGACAGTAGTTATCCTCTGGAAGTGCTTTGCGACTGTTTTGAGAAGATTAAATGTTGGATGGCAAATAATTTTCTGCAATTCAACGAAAGCAAAAGTGAAATTCTGATTTTAGGCCCCTCCAGGTCTCCATCTGCTTTTAATTTAGGTTCTCTTTCCGCCAGTGTTCAACCACATGTAAGAAATCTTGGGGTTAAATTTGATTCGTCACAACATTTTGAGAAACAAATCAGTACAGTGGTAAAGGGTAGTTTTATACAGCCTATAGGTACAGCTCAGAATAATGTGTAAGGGACATCTTTGCTAGATAGCTAGAAATATGTATGAATTAACAAGGACTAGCTAACAAACCTAGCTGAAACCTAAGTTAGCTAGCCAGCTAATTACCTTTCTTTATATAATGTTGCTAATGGAGGTGGTGTTCAGCATAACCTATTCCTCACATATAGAACTATTAACTATTATTAGATTTGATGTACTAATTGTAGTAATGTAAAAAAAAAAAAAAAAAAGTATTTGTAAATTAATTACTTAATAACCAGATTTTCACCAGATTTCTTATTTACTTAGTTGAAGTAATTTTATGAATTTTTTTTTTCACTACTTTTACATTTACTTAAGTGAATTATTACTACAGTAGCAGTACTTTTACTCAAGTCTGTGTGCCTTGTCTGGGAAGACCTGTGGAAGAGGACTATGTGTGTATATAAACAAGAATTAGTTCATGAACATTTCCACTGTTAATAGCTACAGCTCTATCATCTTCAACCACATGAACCTGAAGAAAATTCTCCCCAAACTGCATCAGGTTTCAATTCCAGCTATTGGACAGAACACATTGGATGTTTACATGAACACAAAGCGAGCATACAAGGCTCCTTTCACATCTCAGTGGTGTTAATCTTCATATAATCTTCAACTGGTGTTAAAACGGGGGGGATTACGGCAACTGAAAGATTTATAGATAAGATTTATATCTCATAAAGCCAATAATCAAGTCTCAAGACCAAGTCTTAGTTGGTCTTGTTTTTATTGTGATTTTATTGTGATAATCTTCATAGCTAATCATTTCTATATAACAACAGTTCTGGCTGCGTATCTAAAAAGACATAAATAATTAAATTAGATTAAATAACCTGTCCTTGTCTTTCTACCAGGTGATGATAAACAGGATCCCTCTGTGTGTAGCGTGTTTGGATATAGTGTCAGAAATTGCATGGGGTTTTTTTTCTAATCTTTTTTAACTAAGGATACGCGTTTTTCTAACTCACCTATTGGAGACTATGAAAACAGCTTTGGCACATGGCACACTTGATACTTAAGGTCATAAAAGAACTTCCATCCATCCATCCATCTTCCTTACCGCTTATCCTACACAGGGAGGAGCCTGGAGCCTATCCCAGGGAACTCGGGGCACAAGGCAGGGGACACACTGGACACCCTGCAACAACTAATGGATAAAATCAATAAGTATCGATTATGAAAATCGTTGTCATTATAGATTAGTTGGTCTTAGTTGCACACGACACAGGGCACGAAAACACGCATCAGAGAGTACAGACTAAAGTTGTGTCGCAAATGACATACTATACACTTACAATAAACACTATGTATTTTACCGTCTATTTTATTAAGTTTAGAAGGGTAGTATCGTCTCAAATGTTGGTAACAGGTGTTGTAACAGATATTGATAACAGGTGTGTGTGATTAGAACTCAGGAGAAGGTGAACGTGTGTGTGTGTGTGTGGGAAGTGTAGTCCTCTTCGGCCATGTTTGTAGCTCGTGGTGCATCCTGGGAAATGGAGTCACTGGTTTGCTGTGATATGACAGTAACCTGCAAACTTTACAAAACGGAGCTTGTGTAGCAGGGAAGCACGACAGTGATGCACGGTACGGTACGATCAAAGTAAACATAAGTAAAACAATATCTCAAAGGCAATGAGTAACAGAAACCATAAGTTGCAGTGAAAGTGAGATTGTATTATTAATTATTAATTTAAGACTGTAGTTTAATTATCAGTGCTTTTTTGTGCATCCATTAAAAAATGCATAAATACTTCAATATAATATAAACTTATAATAACTTATAATAACTATATAAACTTATAAATAACTATATAATATTGATGTAATGTAATAGTCTTAAGTTTATATTTGTAACACTTGGTTTGTGGATTTTTTTTTAAATACATGAAAAAATAGTATTGAAAGTTTGCCCCCCCCCCCCCCCACATCCGATTAAACAATCAATCGAAGAAGAAAAATAATCGGCCGATTAATCGATTATGAAAATAATCGTTAGTTGTGGCCCTAGTGCCAACCCATCGCAGGGCACAATCACACACACATTCACGCACCATTTCACACACTACAGACAACTTGGAAATGCCAATCAGCCTATGGAGCATGTCTTTGGACCCGGGGAGGAAACTGGAGTACCTGGAGGAAACCCCCGAAGCAGTGGAGAACATGCAAACTCCACACACATAGGGCAGAGGTGGGATTTGAAGCCGGAGGTGCGAGGCAAATGTGCTAACCATTAAGCCATGCAAAAAAATATACAACAGCATTTCACTAACTATATGACCTCAGGATAAAGTGGTTACTGAAGATGAATAAGTGAATGAATGAAGGACCTCCGTTGCATATGCCAAGGAATTCAAACCATCACTGATTATAGAAGTAAGTTTTGCCAATGCCTGCAGCAATGTCGTCCCCCTCCCAAATCTGCTTTGCATCCAACACAGACGCAGCAGTAAGGATCATAGCTCCCTGTGGCAACCAAGTGCTGAACGTGACCACAGCGGATGTGAGGAAAACCCTGCCAAGGGTGAACCTATGCAAAGCTCGCTGGTTGTGTACTGAAGTAGTGCACACCTCAGCTCACTGATCAACATCTGCCTGGCCCAGGCTGCTACCACCTGCTTCAAATCGGCCACCATCATCCCAGTGCCAAAGAAGTCTCCAGTTATTCGCCTCAGTAACTACTTCTCCGTTGCACTCACTGCAATTATCATGAAGTGTTTCGAGTGGCTGGTCAAGACCCACATTTACGCCTCCATTTCAGCTACACTGGACTCTGAGCAGTACGCATACTGGTAAAATCGCCCCATCACAGACACCATATCTTCTGTCATCCACCTGGCTAATCCCAGCTGGACAACACAGACACTCATATTAGAATGCTGTTCAACGACCTCAGCTCGGCATTCAACACCATCATGCCCCAGACACTGATCCACAAAGTCCATTCACTTGGACTGAGCTCAGTGTGCAACTGGAGTCCTTCAATCTCACTAGTAGGGCTAATCAGCTCATTGACTAATACATTCACTAGGTGTCGCTGTTAGGATGCCAATTAGACAGAGTGGTGGAAAAAAAACAGCAATTCAGATGATAAAGAAAGCAGACTAAATGTACTTTGTTAGTCTAAAATATTCCACACGAGTTGAAGCCAAGTCTACAGTCAACTGCACACGACCAAGCTGGGAAAAGTGTTTGTTTTTTTTCCTCTTATTTCCTTTGGCTATAATGGATCATTAATACTTTGATATCACTTTGCATGCAGTGGGCAGGTGTGCACCTGACTGTTTTTAAATCCCATTCTGCAATTTGTTTCCAAAGCTAAATAAAATGCAAAATAAAATCCTTGTACTGTGTGAAAAAGTGCTTCAGAGCCACGGGTTGCGCATCACTATCCAATCACACTCGGCTACTTTAGATCCTTATTATCTGATGCTGCTGAGGGTGGAGTTGAACATAGTGGAAAAACCTCCTAGACACTGCAATAGACCTTGCATTATCCATCCATTATTAAGCTACAAGGAGCTTCTGTGCTGCGCTATACACGCTCTCAGTTTCAGAATCAACGATTTCAGCTGAACCACTAGCTAGTCCACGTGAATGTGTTTAAAGAATTGGTGCTTCCTTAAATAAAATTTGCACAATTATTGCACCAATTTATGTACTTTTGTTGGGTAACAGTGTAGCTTAAATGTGTATGGCTGTTAACTGATGTATGGTTTGATGCGTTCATTGCTGCCCGAATAAAACAGCCTAAAAATAGCAATTTCCTAAAACAGTTTTTGCTTTAGCGATGTAAAATATGACTAGTTGACTATATTTTTAAATTTACTGGTTGACAAGTAAAAAAATTGTAGTCATGTCCATAGTTTGTTGTGTAGAATGTAGTGTTTACTGTATCGTTTATAGTGTATTGTATAGGCCAGGGCTTATGAGGTCCAGATGAGGACCCAGCAAAAGTATTTCAGTGGGCCCAACTGAGTAAATGAAAAAATACTGTAGCACATACTTATCGCGTATGGAAAAAAAAAAAAAAAAACTGGCTGTAGTTCAGCGAGTCTAGAATAAACAGAATAATTCATGAAGGTTATTAGGCATCCGGTCAGACACACAGTGAGCAATGATGCATATTATACACACACGCACACCAAGAAACAAATTATAAACACAGATGCATGCACACACAAATAAACTTCCCAATGAAACCATACGGCATCCTGAACTCCTCCTTCTCTCCAAACGTGACTCTTCAAACGAACCCCCTACCTGTCCGCACACACGTATCACACAGACACAAAGTCAAATAGCTGTGCCACTTCTGCTGAAAAAGTGCTTTTCTTTGCTGAACAGAGATGCTACTTCAAACATAAAGCAATCCTTCACAGCTACTCTTCATGGTTTTCCATCCCGTGTTGACGGTTAAAAACCACAGTGCTCATCGTTCTCTCATTTACATACACAAACCACTGCAGCATTGGATGGAAAAAAATAGTTCATGGTGACACGTAGACTGAAAAATAGAAAATTTATCAATTACAGAGCTGTAATTTCTTAGCAGGACTGATTCCCTCTCTTCCTTCTATTGACATGATTCCAACACCTCCTCATATTGACAAACCCAGAGAGAGCCCCCAGGAGCTTCATCCATCTCTCCTGCCCATGTCAGCGTGTAAACCGCACAGCCTAATGGTAATTTAAACAGGGCACAAATCATCATCGGAGACAAATGATACGACCGGAGAGTCCGCAGTGCAAAACACCCACCCTCCTGAGATCTAGAAAGATCCGTAGATTGAGTGAGGCTGAAATGAACTGCCGGCTACTAAACTTGGCTTTGCATTACATCAGACATGCAAAAATAAAACCAAAATGGGACTGTTTGAATCAATCTCTGAAATCAGCCCACTTTATTTCTGCAAATATGTCTTAAGTTGCATCCTTTAACACAGCCACAACTATAGTACAAAAGCAGCCATATTTCATTCAGATAGACCCCTTAAAGAAATACACTTGAGTGCGAGCCACCCACTGAGCATATCCCATTTCTCCCACTTAGAACAATTAAAACAGCTGTTCTGCCCCTTACTTATGGGTCAATAAAATGTAATTGCCACTCTTGGAGCAATAGAACTGGACTGTCAAGGGGCATGTTTCATGTCTACTGATCTCCTGGTCCATAAAAAAAAAATAAAGTAAGAGAGGCATATTATAGCCTTGTGTTGCTGGTCACGTGGAGCTGACATGTTGCTGGGAATGTGGGCAAAACTGGACTTTTTCTCAAATAATAAATGAGACTATGTTATGTTAAGTTAAATAGGGATAAAAATTATTTTTTAACACATATCTTCTGGTGGGTGAGTGGTGTGGGGGGTGTATGGTGGCTTAGTGGTTAGCATGTTTGCCTTGCACCTCCAGGGTTGGGGGCTTGAATCCTGACTCCAAGCTTGCATGATTTCCCTGTGCTTTGGAGGCTTCCTCCCCCAGTCCAAAGACATGCACTGTAGGCTGACTGGCATTTCCAAATTGTCTGGAGTGTGTGTGCGATTGAGCCCTGCAATGAGTTGGTGCCCCGAGTTCCCTGGGATAGGCTCCTGGCTTCCCCCGTGACCCTGTGTAGAATAAGCAGTACAGAAGATGAATGAACGTAGCTTTCTGTACTTTGGTGAATGCCTTTAGCATGAAAAATCAATCAAATTTCAAAGCCTATCACAATACCTGTCACTGTAAATATATAACAAAGTATATTTATTTCTTATTTGCACTCACACTCATCAGAAAAATCAGAAAGATCCCCAAGCATGTGAAGACTTTGTGAGATAGAGGCATATTGAGTAAAATCTAACATCATATTACTGAAAAACGATACTGAGAAGAGATGGTCTGGGTGAACAGGACATCCACTGCTAAGTAGGGAACAGAACATGATGAGTAACACATTCCATCCAATGAAGCATTGAGTGTGGTATGGACTTCAATCCTATCCTGCTCTCAAGTGGAAAAACGATTTAATCCCGCTGCTTCAGAGTGTGAATCCATTACACAAAATGGATGTGATGAACTGGTAAACAGCAAGCCCTAATACTGTGACAGAAAAATTCTGAAACAGTTATATTGGTAATGTTATGTTGTACCAGTATTACAACAACAACAATAAATAATACTACTAGTAATAATAATAATGAGAAGAAGAAGAGGAAGAAGAAGAAGAAGAAGAAGAAAAACAGGAAAAAAAACTATCAAAAAAGATAACAAGGAGAAAGAAGGTACTGAGAGATGAGTAAGTTCACAAGTAGACTCAATGCAGCTGTGATGCTAAACGATCTGTCCTCACAAGTGACCAGCCTGAATGGACAAAGACGAGTAAAGCAGAAGAATCTCAGAGTTATGAAAATGAGTTTAATCCATCAAACTCACAGGACCGGTCAGTTGGCCAAAACATACTTTCCTGAAGTGTCAGAATAATATCCTTTAAGCTGAATAACTGAATAATAAGCTGAGGTAACTGATCACTCTTGGAGTAACAGGATGCTTTATGTCCCAGGGTGTCTTCATGTCTCTGTTAACGTCTGGCACTCATTTTTCTGTCCTGATGTCTGATGTGATGTCTGTGCCTGACTGACACTTTTACTGCTGGGGCTCCTCTCATCCTCCAAACCCACCTGATTCATCCAAATACATCTTTTCTTTACATCCTCCAAACCCACCTGATTCATCCAAATACATCTTTTCTTTACATCCTCCAAACTCACTTGATTCGTCCAGATGCATCTTTACTTTACATCCTCCAAACCCACCTGATTTGTCCAGATGCATCTTTTCTTTACATCCTCCAAACCCACCTGATTCGTCCAGATGCATCTTTACTTTACATCCTCCAAACCCACCTGATTCGTCC
>JANDJT010000021.1:18537027-18556811 GCA_024331685.1 Stegophilus panzeri | reverse complement strand
CCTGATAGTCTATTGAAAGCCAAGCTCAACTGATTAAACAGGTGGAATCAGATGTGGCTCCTGCTTGGTTGGAATGAAAAGCTGCACCCACACCGGCCCTTTCCGGATAAGATTGGACACCCCTGCTTTAGAGCATGCTCCCAAGGGAGTAAATAAGGAAGAATGGTCCAAGAATACTAACCTCTTCTGGAAGTATGCCCCTCAGATCTGCTTCAGGCAGTCTCGAAATGAAACGTCCCATCATCCTCAGCACCTCAGCCTTCAGCCAAGGCATTTTGGGTTGACAGCCAGAAATTGAAGAATTAACTGGAGATACAGAGAAATGTTGCGTTCATTGGTGTTGCTGTAGTTACACACAGACAGGACAGTGTCTGTGACAGTGTCTCCACTTTTACTCATCACACATGCAAATTCACTAGATTACATAATTACAGCTTCCTATTTTTATTTATCCTTTCCCTCCTACTCATCTGGCTCACTCAACTTTATTTCATCTCCTTTCTCTCCTCCACATGGTTTCTCTGGTTCAGTGGCTTTCTCAAATCAAGAAACTCTTATTTAGGCTACAGTTGACAACAATAGACAATTAATAATATATGATCAGATATACTTGAGTTTTTTGGGTTTGTTACATTCCAGAAAGACCAGAAAGTTCACTGGACTATCAGAATATCTTATAAAACTGAGATGCACTCAGTTATGTAATGTTACCACATACAAAGACATCCTGTGTGCTTCCAACTTTGTAGGAATAGTTTGGGGAAGACCCACATATGGGTATGATGGTCAGGTGTCCACAAACCTTTGGCCATACACTGATCAGCCTTAACATTAAAACCACCAGTCTAATACTGTGTAGGTCCCACTTGTGCTCCTTTGAGGTACAGACTCAACAAGACCTCTGAAGGTTAGTCGTGGTATCTGGCACCAAGACGTTAGCAGCAGATTCTACACGTCCTGTAAGTTGCGAGGTGGGGCCTCCATAGATTGGACTTGTTTGTCCAGCACATACCACAAAAACTCGATCGGATTGAGATCTGGGGAATCTGGAGGCCAAGTCAACACCTTGAACTCTGTCATGTTCCTCAAACAATTTTTGCAGTGTGGCAGAGCGCATTATCCTGCTGAAAGAGGCCACTGCTATTAGGGAATACTGTTACCATGAAGGGGTGTACTTGGTCTGCAACAATGTTTAGGAAGGTGGTACGTGTCAAAGTAACATCCACATGAATGTCAGGACCCAAGGTTTCCCAGCAGAACATTGCCCAGAGCATCACACTGCCTCCGCTGGCTTGCCTTCTTCCCATAGTGCATCCTGGTGCCAACTCTGTGTGTTCCGACACCTTTCTTAACTTTATCAGCAATTTGTGCTACAGTAGCTCTTCTGTGGGATTGGACTAGACGGGCTAGTCTTCACTCCCCACACGCATCAATGACCCTCCTGCCAGTTCACCGGTTGTCCTTCCTTGGACCACTTTTGGTAGGTACTAACCACTGCATACCGGGAACACGCCACAAGACCTGCTGTTTTGGAGATGCTCTGACCCAGTCATCTAGCCATCACAATTTGGCCCTTGTCAAAGTCACTCAGATTCTTACACTTGCCCATTTTTCCTGCTTCCAACACATCAACTTCGAAACCTGACTGTTCACTTGCTGCCTAATATATCACACCCCTTGTCAGGTGCCATTGTAACAAGATAATCAATGCTATTCACTTCACCTGTCAGTGGTTTTAATGTTATGCCTGAGCAGTGTATAGTGTACATGTAACTTCTTAGCCCTTATAGCAACATCTAGGTTTGAGAGGACGTACGCATGGAAGGTTGTACTGGCATTGGCGGACTGGGAACACCGGTAAGGCTATTATTTGGTGCACAACTGGGATCATTTTCTGTGACTCTCTCTTTCATCCATCGCCTGATTTGATTCCTTTGCCCTTCTGAAAGGGAGACGAAGACCTCATTGAATGTCTGCATCCTGAAGAAAGTAGAAACAAATAAAAGAATGAATGAAAGACAAAGAGTTATTTCTATTTCCCTGTACTTCATCTTTCTCTAGCTACCTCTGTAATTCCCATACTCACATTAAGGGGAGCTGAGAGCCCTGCAGTGTTGAAGGCAGCATTAGAGAAGAATTTGACATTTCTAGGAAAGGTTTAGCCACCCACAGCATCTTTCTGAGCTGCTGTGGGTCAAATAGTGTAGCATTCTGTACGATGGCCACCCAGGAGAGAGGAGCCAAGAATGCTCGCATGAAACAGTGTGTCTTCTCCTGAAGACAGCGAGGTCCGGAGACAGAGTGGGAGAGGGGATAGAAAGCATGAAGAGAATTTCACAAGCTCAACATATATTGGAGTTTTACATGTTGAAAAATGTACATAAAAGACAACATTTGTTTTGTCATTAAACAGACAAAGCGCTAACCGTGGTGTTCCACATGTGGTCGATCATTTGTGGCAGATTCGAACTGTTGCACATTTTCTCTGTGATGTTCTTAAAGCAGCACATCAAATAAAGAGCATGAGAAGAATTAAGGCTCTTTCGAGTACATTCAATTAACTCATATATAAGAATATATAACTATATGAGTGGTGTTGTATTAGTTTGTGTAGTACCAAGGCCAGGTCTGTTTCATTGGGCTTCGCGATGGGTGAAGAGAGAGGAGGGAGTGAAGAAAGAAGGGAAGCAAAAACAGAGATGGGGTTTCCCACTGTCATTTCGTCTGGTGTGAAGAAAGAGCTGGAGAGGGGGGTTCCACATGTCACATTATTGCTCAAATGACAAAACCTACTCAGTAATTTACCCATGAAAAAACATTCCTATGTACAGTATATTCAAATACAACCAATCATTTAACATTAAATGTGGCAGAATAAATCTTTCGATAAGGGCATCTGAACACTTTACCTGTTCAACATGGAGTCCTTTAGGATAGGTGGAGAATAACCTGTAGCAATGCAGCCATTTCACATTGTCAATAAACACTGCAAAATACAAGATACTACAGAAATATCTGTCGATTTTAAAAATGGAGACTGGAACAACGCAAACTAAGAGCTATACTAAAGCCATATTGAATTATGTTATTATTTCAGGACTCTGACCAAACTCTAAAATATTGTCTATTTCTTTTTGCAACTCCCTAAAACAGGATTTAGGATTTAGTCTTATACATGCCAATAATTGTAAAGATGGTTGCTTGGCCAATTTTTTTTTTAGTTATTACCACGACCATGATTGCATCTTTGTGTCACGGCACAAAACAAATTTTGGTTCTATATGGTTTATATATGTTCATGTACCTTGTAATGTGCTCTAGATATCAGTTTTTGTTCCAAGGAGCTAGGACCACCTTGAGCTGAGATATTGAGTCTTCCATAAACAGCTGTACAGTATAACAACAATTTGTTGTGTGCCATGACAAAAAGATGGCCATCATAAGTAAAATAAACAACAACAACAACAAAATTGGTGGTTTTGCAATGCCAAAACATAGATGTAGTCACTCATTTTAGGAAAATTAAAAATGGTCAAGCAACCTGTATTGGACCACTTGCGATAGAATGAACCCTGGTTGAAGAAATGATAACGATAATGAGTCCTTATTGATCACATATAGATTATAGCACAGTAAAATTCTTTTCTTCGCATACCCCAGCATGTTAGGGAGTTGGGGTCAGTGCGCAGGTTCAGCCATGATACAGCGCCCCTGGAGCAGAGAGGGTTAAGGGCCTTGCTCAAGAGCCCAACAGTGGCAGCTTGGCAGTGCTGGGGCTTGAACCCCTGAACTTCCGATCAGTAACCCAGAGCCTTAATCATCAAGCCACCACTATCCCTGTCCTAGTCCTGTCGTCCATGCCTCTCCTGCTGACTTGGTTGAGCATTACAACGATTCCCTGTCCCCTGTGCTGAACACTCTTGAATGTTGCCTTTCGTTCACACTGCACCATGGAACCACTTCTGAGTTTCGCCACCCTTCTACTAAGCCTGGTCTTGTCATGCATAAACATAAAAGCTCTTACTACATTACAAGAATTCCCTTGACACTGCTAAAACCTCCATATGCATCTATTATATTGTATAATGTATTATTATTATGCTTTGAGAAGGCAATGGAGACCATTAAGAACCTACTCAAGCCACTTAGTACTCATTCTCCTCCGATCCACTGAAACAATTTCCACTATCTACTGCTCGCAGACTCTTTATAGAGCTTTACGTTCCTACATATTCATCAACTGGACTCCACTGTGTTATTTAAATCTCACCTGAAAACGCCTCTGTTTAACATGGCCTATTCTGCCTGATGCCCCTTTCTCTTCACCTGATAACCTTTTGCACCCTTCTATTGCCTACTGTTGCTATGATTCTACTTGCTTTTTTTTTTTTTTTGCATTGTACAGCGTGTCCTGAAAGGTGCTCATAAATACATCATAATTGTATTTTTTTCAACCGTAAAATAATGTATTGTCTTATTCTATTGTAAATTAGTGTATTATTATCACCACACCATCATCCATTCAGTGTGTGTGTGTGATGTAAGGTTATTTGTTTAGTGTCAGGAAGAACCACATTTGTCCCACAAGACATCAATATGGGCAAAATTATGCATCTTGAACAACAACAACGACAACAACAATAACAAACTTACATAAAATATACAAAAACAACAACAACAAAAAGGACAGCATTTAAGCTTTCTCTTACTGTACCTTTCATGGAGCATATGGTCATCTGTGAGACAAAAAACAACATGGTAAGGTTAATTACACCGAGTGAAAGATGACTTCTTTTTTGTGTAAAGTCACAGGAAAACACATCTTTGCATTCCTATTCTCTTGTGACACATGACATTGACAATTCTTAAAAAGCTTGTATCGTGTATGCTGTTTTAATTAGAACATTTAATTGATAATGAATGTAATCATATTATGTGCTGCAATATATTTTTTAAAATTATTTCAAGGAAACTAGGTTCACTTAGTGACATGACCTATCTAAGACTATAAAGTGGGGGAAATACGCTTCAACATTTTTTTCAGTAAATATATTTCAAATGAGGATATTCACATGAAATTTTTAACCAGAATTTGGTATTATCTCAAGAAATCCACACATATAAAGAAATCACAACATTACAGTCCATAAATGAAGTTATGTGTAATAAAGGGGAATGATACAGGAAAAAAGTATTGAACACGCTAACTGAAATTTATTTAATACTTAGTGGAGAAGCCTTTGTTTGTAATGACAGCTTCAAGACACTTCCTGTATGAAGAAATTAATAGGCTGCAGTATTCAGGTGTGATTTTGGCCCGTTCTTCTAAACATATTGTCTTTAAATCTTGTTCAATTGGATTCAAGTCAGGTGATTGACTGGGCCATTCTTAATGTTGTGAATTCTTTATATTTGCAGATTTCTTGAGTTAATACGGAGGTCTGGTGAAAATTGTATGTGAATAACCTCATTGGAAATATATTTACTGAAACAAATGTTGACACGTCCAATACTTATTTCCCCCACTGTATATATATATATGTTTATTAGCTACAATTATTAATAAGGTGATTTATATTGCAACAAGAGAAGAGCTTACTTATACACCAGGCACCTATGAATAATTTCATTTCAATAATTTCACCAGGCACCCAGACACTAAATTTCATATATATAAATCTAAAGACACTAAATCTGAGATATCCTTTACAGCACCCTTGCTTCTTTGTGATTGGTCCCACACTTGGGGCAGAAAAAGAGAGCCACTCCTTCAGCAGGGCATGCTGGGTAAAAACCCATGAGTGGTCAGTCTGCTTTGATGGATACAAATCCAATTAGTCAGAGCGCTCTTTTGCAGGATGTGAAAAAGATCATTGGTTTGACTTCCACTGTACATTCGTCATAAAGCCAATGCCAAGAGGGAAGGCTAAGGTCACAATTCATCACAGAGAGATCACAGAGAAGGAATCGATACGGAGGAAAATACTGGCCTTGTGTGTGTGTGTGCATGTGCGTGTACTCCTTTATGCTTTACAGACACAAAAACATATGCAGACATATACATCCTTCTGCATACCATAAGTGAAAGTCAGAACATGCAGATTGTGGTGGTGAGTGTGTATAGATGTTTCTCTACAGTATGACTGGTATCAATACTTCTGCGCTGAAGCACGGCTGTATGTTTGCGTCAGGTAAAGAATAATCCTAACAAAATTCTCTCGTGTATCTACGGTGCTCAGTGTCAACCAGACTTCTACATCCAGCCTCCAGAGGGACAAACACTTTTTTAAGAGTGTACCTTCAGTGGAGGTCCTATATCAGTTCAAATGCCTGCTGTTCTCTTCTCTAGCCTCAGCACTTTTTCAACAACTGCATAAATAGTGGATCATGTTGTTAAAGAAGAAAACCAACACAAGACAATACACGCCATTGGTGTGCTACAGAAACCTCTACAGTCCAGAGTGTGTGTTACGTTAGTGTTGTAGACATCTAGAAGATCCTTTATGGGAATGACGTGTTGTCTCTACGTCACAATGAAGCACAGTGTTCAAAAGTTTTGATTTTGATATCAACTCAACCCTGGACCTGTTTAATTAAATGTGTACACAATTATTGAATTCTATTTTCTAGATTTGTGTCAACCGTTCATTCAATCACGTTTTCCATTAGGAGGACCTTTACCCTTCTTGCACTCCATCGACATCGCCTGACCTTTTACAGCTCATCTCTGTCACTAGAAATGAACTCCATGACACTGACAAATGATGTGCAAACTACTCATGCACACACACACACACACACACACACACACACGCACACACACGCACACTGAGTCTGAATTCCAATACAAACAATGTATTTTATTTAATTATTTAACAATTTATTTTGTGTTAATTATTTAAAAATAACTCTCTGAGACTTCACTGTATGAAAATAAAACTCCAAAGACCCTGACTGTAACAATTAGTATATTTTATTCAAATTGTAATGTGTTCCTCTTACGCAGTGTTAATTCTGGCCTCATACCTCACTATTATTATCAATATAGGAATCAATACTATATTGATATTTTGATTTTTGTGTTTTTTAAAATAATAAACATTTCGGTCGTAGTGAAATGGCTATGCAATCTTGTTAAAAGATTACTTGACAAAAATGATCAATGGAGTTTGCGGGATTCTCCCACTTTTTGCAGCCAGGGATGCCATTAACTGTCAAATAAATGTCACAGATGTTGTTTGTTGTTATGAACACCATCCAACACCAGCTATTCAAATAGTAGCCATGGTATTTATTATGTGCAATCCTTATCAAAATCATTATCAAAGGTCATAACAGGGGTCAGAGACCAGGCGGACAACATTAAACTACAATAATCAATATTCAGAAATTGGGAAAACAAGCGAAACCAGGAGGTGCAACAAGAAACCAGGAACACAAGAAACGCATGATAATTCTCGACAAGACGTGAAGACCAGAGCATTAACAAGGTATAAATACTTCAACGAATCGAGAATTAAACTCGAGACAGGTGCACATGTTAAGGGAACAAACCAATGAAAAGACAAGGGAAGGAGCCAGAAAACAAAACAAAACAGAACAAAACAGAACAAAAGCACATGACGCTAGCTCAAAACAAATGAGAGCAGTATTTTCATGTATTAACATACAGTTCATCTTCGTTATGGTCCCGTATACAGTTTTGTGTGTTTCATTTTTAATTTTACGAAAGCTTCAAGTGCAGTTAATTATTAGTCATGCTGTACGTGCAAATGGACGACTGCTTGAAGCCGTGGGCTGCGTCCCAAACCGCGTACTTACCGTCTATATAGTAGCCGAAACACATGCATCTCTAAGTATGTGGTTTTGGACGCAGCCGTCCTCTCTTGTTTGCCGTCAAACGGTTGAGCATTGCCGTGTGTGATCGTGTCCTGTCACAAAATGTGGTGAAAACTCCCACACGATGTTAATAGTGTGATTAAGGCGTGTATGTGTCTGTAATGTGACTAAAATAGGAATACTCCACATGTCTTAATTCCATTTGTGTTTACTTTGATTATAACTTTAGCTGGATTAAGATCATCAATAATCGCTGTTTACATGCTAGTTTCTTAATCAGAGTATCATCTTAAGCGGGTTAATATTGGATTATTGTTGTCCATGTAAACGTACTGAATGTCTAACGACCAACCTCTTCATGAAGTCACCAAATTAAATTTCATTGAAAATGTAAAAGTGCTGTTTGTGTGCTTTTCTTACTATATTACTTTCCCAATAGCGTTTTTAGACTGAAAGTAGTTTTAGTCCGTTACCTAGTGAACCAGCATCGGGATGTATTCATTGAAATAGCTGCCAAATGCCATAAATGTTGAAATTAGCATGAATATTTTCAGATGTATATTAATATTCATGCCAGCATGTAAGTGAGAGTGAGACATAAGTAAGTAAAAAAAAGTTTCATTTGTAGATGAAAAGCTGACAGTTGGGAATATAAACCCCAAGCGACCGCTTTCATACAAAAAGTGCTACATAACATAGCTACTTCAATCGCCCTTTTGAACACGACTATGTGAGCACGGCTCTTCGAATGAGAATGACTCCAAGGGCAGCTGTTTTATACGGATGGCCTCTATAGGCAGTAAGTCGTTTAAATTCTTGTGGCGGACAAGCAGCGCTCATCTGTCTGACTCCTTCAAAAGAGCATTGCCTCACATGCCTTCAGATCAAACCCTGCTCGAAAAAGAGTTCTCAATGTTCATACTCCAAATTCCTCATGCTCTGAAATGCAAAGCTCTGGTATGGAGTTTTCTACGGGCAGGATTTCTCTAAGGGCAGGATGAAAGACAGGACTGGCCTCTGATAGATTCGTGGTAGCATCTTCTGCCACAGCTACATAGCTGCAATAAAGCTACAATTACAGTACACAACAGGTCCATGTAGGTACAATGCAGATATGCAAAAAGATGACAGAAGAGCACATAAGAACATGCAGTATTTACACTAACAGAGGAAAGCAAACAAATCAAAGTATTTGCTGGACAAATCAGTGTCTGATAATGGACCCGATGTGAAATAAAGACATGACTGCTGCTCATATCGAAGCCTATAGACTGCTTTGACCTAGCTGACGGATCTATCTTTACATCACAATGCACGACGATGCCGGGGCGGCTGTGGCTCAGGTGGTAGAGCGGGTTGGCCACTAATCGTAGGGTTGGCGGTTCGATTCCTGGCCCACATGACTCCACATGGCGAAGTGTCCTTGTGCAAGACACTGAACCCCAAGTTGCTCCCAATGGCAAGTTAGTGCCTTGCATGGCAGCTCTGCTACCATTGGTGTGTGTGTGTGTGTGTGTGTGTGTGTGTGTGAGAGAATGGGTGAATGAGACACAGTGTAAAGCGCTTTGGAACCACTAAGGTTAAAAAAGCGCTATATAAGTGCACACCATGACAAAATCGGATACTTTTTGATGATAATTTGGTACCTTTATCAGAAATTAACGCGATCATTGAACACGAAGCATTCTCCAGCAAAATACACTAATCACTAAAGACTGAAATGATGCAGCTTGCATTCAGAGTAGAGCTCCTGTCCTGACAAGTCAATTACATCTTGTAGTGATTACCATGTCACTGGCAATCTATAGAGAAACTTAATAAAGCTGCCATGTAAGGAAGAAAATACAACAGGGTGTGATATTATGGGAAAATAATAAAGGGACTCAGTTGTATGATGCAGCTTGGTGTAAAACAGAGTTACTTACTTATCGCCCTGAAGTTGATTACATATCGCTATAACAGCACATCCTGAAGTGTTTTATTCATCTTATACCACAGCAATTTGCCAGTGATTACATTTACAAAGAACAACACGGCGCACTTTTATCCGTTCAGAGTCACACATAATGTTGTGGAACATCTGCGAAACATGTTAGTTTCTGTTTATCACTTACAATTACGGTCGTTTCCTCACCAGCCTCTCTTTATTTCTCTCTCTTGGTTATATGTTAATAAGACAAAAGTTGTCATGGCACAAATAAATCAGTCCCTCCAGGATTTTGCAATTTTGCGATCGTAGAAATGAATGCAAATTACCGCAGATTTCCTGCAGATTTGGGCAGAAAGACACGTCCGTGTGTAATCCTGTATGGACTGTGTGGTGGAAAAATTTATCTCGAGATTGTTACACTGGAGACTACTTCCATAAATGCTTCACCATATCAACGATTAGACGTTTTTCTTTCTTAAACAACAGCATGTTTTTTTATCTGTTTATCACTAGGCTTATATCATGTGCAGCATCTTCCATACATGTCCCTGTGAGTCACAACTAGTGTATTAATATAGAACGCTATGATTTGATTTGCCTTGCAGTGGAACTACTGTCCAAGCCACGCTGTTACAGAAAATGAATCAATGCACCGAATCGAGAATTCAACAGCACTGTGTTGTAATGTGAGTTTAATGTGGCGATGTGCAAGGTGAGAGAGGACGCTATTCAGTATCACATTCATACGCACTGGGTCATGTTTCGGCAGAGAAACGCTCGTTCATGTCTCGTAGACTGGGAAAAGGAAACAGAGACTGAGCAACCGATCATTATTTAGGTTATTTGAAAGGATCCAGTGCAGTTGTTCAGGTGAACTTCTGAGGCCTGGGTATATTCAAATGGGTGATACAGGAAACCCTGCTTTGTTAGTCCTGGGTGCTTATATTTTAAATTGTACAACTGTACTCGAAATGGCATGCTTGCTTCGTGCATCGGGGGTTTCCTCTGGGTACTCTGGTTTCCTCCCCCAGTTCAAAGACATGCACTGTGGGCTGATTGGCATTTTCCAAATTGTCCGTAGTGTGTGAATGTGTGTGCGATTGTGGCCAGGGTGTCCCCCGCCTTGTCCCCTGAGTTCCCTGGAATAGGCTTCAAGCTCCTCCCTGTGTGGTGATAAGTGGTATGGAAGATGGATGGATGGATGTAGTCTTAATTCTCTTCTAAATCTGTATGATGTGAAAAAGGAGTCCAAAAAACAGGGGGTGACACAAGGGCTGTGTAACAGAACTAAATGAACAAGGCTTTCCTTTCAATTTTACCACTGAGTGAATATGACAGAAGATGCAACTCAGGATATATCAATTATTGTGCAAGATTGGCAATGCAGGGCTAGTTAATATTCCTTAGATCTTAGATCATGTGGCGACTGGGTTTTATCCATTACCTAAAAGAGAATTGATCCTAAGCAAATTTATGACAACTGGGAGAAACTTTTATTCATGGGAAGTTGGGTTGTGGTGGGAAGTGGTTTCCTCTTTGCACATAACCACTAACCATCAATGAAATGATGAGAACCATCATCAGACAGGATGACTGTTAGGAAGGAGGACAGGAAGGAGATTTCAAATGTAAAAAAAAATATGGAAATCCAATAAAAAGTCCGAGTTGACCGCTACAACCCTGCAGCATCATTTCAGTTGTTTTTTTTGTGTGTGTGCACAGAGATTTTCAGAAATGCATTAAAAGGCCCTAATGTGGTGCAGTTTTAAAGGAGATATATTGCTGTATATCTTTTTCTGGTGCTCTTCCGTGGGGATTGATAGAACAGGCAGCTTGCCATGGAAGCCCCTATCCAGATTTGGCAGACTAGTACAAATGCTTGGCAGCACCGGTGGCTGAACAGTGCCAAAGCGCACGCTGGCGTTGACTGCCGAGGTTCAGCGAGAGGTGAATCACCGCTCACAGTAGTAGTAATAGACCCACAGCTGCAAACCAGGTTTTAAAGACATAAAGTCTCTCTCTCTCTGTGTAAAAATAGCCAGCTTTAGGATAACGCACTAGAACTGTGGTTATGTAAAAGACTGTAGCAAGGACAGCTATGCACACAGAAGATTGCTGGCTTGCATAAGAAGTATGAGAGTAGAAGGAGTTTGAGTTCCAGAAGAACTCATGGATCCAAGTTCATGATTTGGACTCTGACAGCTTTGTGTAACCTTTCAGTAACTGGCACTCTTCCCATCTGCTAGTGTCCTCATAAAAATATGACAAGACTTGGAACGAGTGGGATCGATGTGTTCGTGAGTGGTAACGAGGTTGATCCGGTTTGGTTCGTTAAAATCGCCTACATTCTGGCCTAATAAAAGGAAGTGAAAGCAAGGGGTGTCTTTTCGAGCGGCGTATTTAAAAAAAAATTTTTTGAGCATGCTGTAATTACTTCCCGAAAACCCCAGATGAGACCGAAATTAACTCGTTTGTGAGACTGAAAAGAAATTGCGAGAGAGAGGAGAAGGAAGGGAAAATAATGTGGGCTAGAAAGAATACAGGAAAGTAGAAGAAAAAAAAAAAAAAAAGAGGACGGGAGGAGAAAACGAATCTGAGCAGCAGTGCTGAGATTTCTGCTGCATTGCACCTCTAGTCACAATCTCCCCATAATCTCTCCAGTTAAAATGCGTTTCATTTTCATTCCTGAATCCAACGAAACTCTACTAGTGTCTTCATTACCCCATGTCTCAGAGCTATACAGACGTCATGGACATTAAAAGAGTAGAAAACCTTCAGCGTCTTGCTAAATCATCCAAATCCAAAAGACAATTAAAGCTCTAGGAATTATAAACAAGGACGTAAGGACAGGCAAGTGGTTCTGCGGTTTCAGTTTGAATCAAGTGTTTATTAAAGAAAGGGTTCAAATTCTGACCAATTAATTTTGCCTTACAGTCTTCGAAACGAATACACTTCAATGTGTATCTTCTCCCATCCTCAGAACTGCGGGCTGATTGAATAAAGCCAGGATAGATGGAGCAGAACAGAGGGATGGATGCGAGAGGTACCAGGTGCAGATGCCAGCCTATTAGGTAACGGTGATGATAATTATGATGAGACGAGAGCCTTTTGCATTGCAGACGGGAGCCCTATTTCAAGAAAAAATAACATGCCCTTTCAACAACATCTGCAGCAGAGCAATCACCGTCGTTCCCTTCTGTTCAAACAGGTCTAAACCAAAGCAGATGAAAACAGCTAGCACAGAACGTCGCCTTGGCCTCATACAGTACCTGTAACATAGATTTAATTAAATAATTAAGGCATTCCTCATTTTTATTGATACAGTCTGCCAGTGTGGAGCTATTCCAAAATAATCTACATGTAGCGCATGGTTATGTTACAGAAAAGATTATGTTCATTAACTCATTCAATGATTCATCTTCGGTTAACACTTTATCCTGGTCAGAGTCAATGCTTGTGCCAGAAACACTGGGTGCGAGGAAAGAAGACACCCTGGATGGAACGCCGGTCCATTGCACCATACACACTCATTCACACTTAGGGGCAATTTAGCACGGCTATTCAACATACCGGCATGTCTTTCAAAGCTGTGAGGAAGCTGGAGAACATAAAGGAAACCCACAAGGACATGGGGAGAACATGCGAAACTCCACACAGTCAGTAAGCTGAGCTCAGGTTCGAACCCTGGAGCTGATTTCTTAATGAAATCGGCTGTATTTTAATTTCACAACCTAAGTATTTTGTGGTTTTAATATTCAACATCTGTGCCCTTATACAGCTAATTAACAGTTACATTAACTGAATAGCCTAATCATCAGGAAATAATAAAAAAAAAAAACACACCTGTAAGCGTTGAATCTGCAGTTTGTCCTTCTACGGAAAACTGCAGAACAACCCTCCGGAGCACAAAACCATCTAAACAGACCCAGAATCCACTTCAACTTTCAACCCCTCGTCTTTCCATGATCATTCAAGAGCAGTGGGATTTAATGAGGTAATTCAAACACACTGATGCAATTTTTATACAAGCCTCACAGTTAAAAATCAGTATGCCAGATAAGTCTGGTCCTATGCCGAGCAGAATATCTTTCATTCATTATTGATGCTTGGAGAGAGGAGTCTACACCTGAAGGCGCACAAGGATTCCCATAGCCAGGCTGGCCATCAAAGCCTCCTCCATAATCTCTACTTTTCTCCTTCTCACCCCCCCCGCACACACACACACTCTCTCGCCACATTATAAAGCCCATCTTACTCAATTTCTATAAACCAGCGATGTATATTTATAAATTTATTTGAATCATCATATGGGCATTAAGCTCATAGTTTGATGGTTAAAGCCCTCCGGTTTTTCTAATTAAAATGGCAATATGAATGTCTCAAGGCCGAGTAGGCCTGTTTATGCAACTCAAACATGCAGCATTTTCAATCTTAGCTCAAGTGAAAACCACTGGCATCTTTATGGGTCTGTTTTTATAAAAGGGTACACCGAACAGTCATTAATGCTTCAGTAATTACTTCTATGATCTTCTTTCACGTTCCTGACTAGCTGCTACTTTGTGCGTGAGGCAATTTTTTTTTTTTCATGTAATTAAACGTCAGATTGATAGCTCTATTGCAGACAGTAATACAAAACCCCAGGCGGAAATGAGAAACCATACTGACAGAGGATTTGGAGTTCAAGATATTAAAATGAGAAATCAAGACTCAGTCTTGTAATGCCAACAGCAGTGGGCTATTGTTATGGATCTGACGGCAGTAGCTGCAGAGTTCATTTCATAGAATAGTTTGGTCTTACAACATCACACCGATACAATGACACCATGCATAGCTCTAATCTGAGTAAACTACTGAGAGAAAGCGAAGTTAGAACTTGTCTTTAGCCTCAGATTTAGCATTCCAGCTGCCGAGGAGAAAGCTTATAACTCTACGTTAATTTTAGCAAGTTGCTCGTGTCACTTGTGGTTTGTGCTTGTAGTGTAGCGACTGATACTACTGTCTTCTAATGTTTACTAGTAAACACAAATTAATTAACGCCCTAATCAGTGTGAAAGCTGTGTGGTTTACATGCATCAACGATCACTACTAATTCCGGCCGAGTTTTAATTTTCCTCGTAATGTCTCTCTCTCTCTCTCTCTCTCTCTCTATATATATACACATATATATTTGACCTCTCAGTTGTAGGCACCCTTTTTTTTAAGTCCTTTGTTATAGATTTTTGTTTTATGATGTCTACATTATCGAGTCAGTACAAAAACATTTAGAGTCCCAACCATTTGTTTTCTAGCACAAAATTAAATGTTACAGAAAAATGTTTGTAAGTCAGGAAAGAAAGCAGTATATTACGTAAGAGACACTTTTCAGACAAAAAACACAATGAAGGTTGCTGGGTTTTGCTGCAAAAATAAGAAGTGAAAGCAATAGTCAAAGTCTCCAAGAAGAAGCATGTCTGTTTTGGTAAGATCCATCCATTTTCCAAACCGCTTATCCTACTGGGTCTGGAACCTGGAGCTTATCCCAGGGAGCATGGTAGGGTACACTCTGGACAGGGTGCCGATCCAGCGCAGGGCACAACCACACAACACGGACACTACAGGGAGAACATGCAAACTCTGCACACATCTCGTGGCAGGAATCAAACCCCCAACCGTGGAGGTGTGAGGCGAATGTGTTAACCACTAAGCCACCGTGTGCCCCAGAGTTCTGTAAGATGCTCAGTAAAACTTACAACTCATTTCCTTATAAAACTGCACAAACTCTACCTGAGACTAGATTTTTTTTAAGCAAAGGGTCGACACACCAAATATTGCCTTTCTTTCATTTACTGCTTTTTATAGTATTTTTTTAAATGGAGAAACAATTAATTTTATTATTCTGAAGGCATCATTGCTCTCTCTCTCTATATATATATAGATAGATAGATAGACAGATAGATAGATAGTAGTTTTCCACAATCAAAGCACAGAATGGAAAAAAAAAAGCAGCAGAAAAATAAAGCATTTCTGGCTGCAACAATCACAAAAAAACTCAGTGGAATCCTGTACACACTAACCAAGCAACTTGAAAAAAAGAAAAACTGTAGCAGGGACAATAAATGAAGCATAAAAACTGACTATAGTTCAGCCACAGTACTCTAGTTTTCTAAGCATGAACCAGAGTGGCTTCTGAAGCAGATCCTCTGTTGCATTTTATCCAATCATGTTTTTGGGTCAATTATTTAGCTGAAAGCAGCTCATCAGACCAGAGACTACTACATGAACACAGACATTCGCTCAGACATTTTCACAGACCTTCATACATGTTTCATTTTGTTTACGCTCACTGGTCAGGATGAAAAGATGAATGCATAGAGAAGTGTGCGTTTATTTCCCCTTTATATCAAATTCAAAACCTAGGTGTCTCATCAGTTCAGAGTCTGTGGCTCTAGTCAAAAGTGCCAATATGAAAGAAAACATACTCACTTTGAATCCTTATTTACAGTCATAAACTAATCCCTAATGGTTAAACATTAAACTAGCAGCAAATCAAGTCATGTTAGTTCCATATCCAAACTTTTGTAAGCCAGGAATTTACCGTAACTGGAGCTTTACTAATTTTACTTGAATACCCCTGGTGTACACTATGAGGTCTGAGCTTGGAGGCTCAGCTCACCCACTGGAGAGAAATGTGAAGAAGTGAAGAAGCGCTATAAGCCATGTCAACTATGCGTGATAGATTTCCTCTCTTCTATGAGAGCACTTTGCCACCTACTGACCATAGAATGCTATCACATGACTCCTTCAGCCATTTAAGAGCTGCTGGACTCTTCGTAGACAAATCGTCTTTAAGAACGAATGCCAAGCAGGAAATGTAACTCATTGCTAGTTGGGTTTTTTGTCCCGTCCTACTCAACGCAAACTGAATGAATACACGTTCAGAGTCCATAGACTTATAATTCTGAAAGACCAAGGAGCTTAATAACTGAAGAAACATTGGCAGGAAGGCGTGTGATGGCACTAAAGCTTAAGTGTGAATTTTTTAAAGTCATAGTGCAGTTCCAAATTAACAGCCTTATTAATGTAGGGGGACTTGAGGCTATTGCATCTCTGAGGGTCGTCCTTTGATATTATTTCTCAGAATCATTAATTTTGCATGGCTCAGAGCTTAATCACCTACCTAATGCCCAACATCTTCATTATCCAGAAACTCGGAGAACTTGCTATAGCTGCCTACAGCACATGAATTCTAATGAAGAAGAAGAAGAAAAAGAAGAGGAAGGGGGAGGGGGGATCCTGCCAAGATTCAGACACTAAAAAGTTACACATCTTTTATTTATTAATTTCCCGAGCTGACAATGCTTGAAGAAGACATGCTAGCAAATCAACATAATAATGATGTGACTCACAAGTCAATGGCATACTGGTGGGCATTAGCATACTCCGAAGCATGTTTTATGGATATACCTCAGTGAGAGAAACATCAAAGACATCTTTTTCTCTTAAGCATGAAGGGTGTCTGATGAAAACGAGGGTTCGAAAAGGGGAGGTATAGACTTTGTGTCATGCCTCAAATAAAGCTGTTAGTGAAAGAGATAGTGGGAGTGAAGACAGTATAGAGAGATGCTACGACAGGAAGAGAGAGAGAATGAGAGATCAGGTTAAGGAGAGAAAATGAGAGAGAGCAGAATAAGAGAAAGAGTAAAAGAAATGAGACAGGATGTGAAGACAGAATGCATGGAGAAAACGAGTGAGGGATTAATTTGCTCTCTTATTTGTGGTTGTATCTCCCTACCTTCGTTTGTTTGGTTTTGTGGTGTTTTTTTTCCGTTTATAGCCTAGCCTGCAGAGTCTTCCTCTACGCATAGCCTTTCATTCATCTTCAGTAACCACTTTATTTTGGACAGGGTGGAGATGGATCCCGGGAAGGCTGGGCGCGAGGCGGGAATACTGTACGTCCTGGATGAGACGCCAGTCCATTCCACATGCAATTACACATAGGGGCAATTTAGTGTCACCAATCCACGTACGGGGACGGTGGGAGGAAACCGGAGAACCTAGAGGAAAGTACATGAGCGTGAAGAAACTTCACACGGAGAGTAACCTGAACTCGAATGAGGAACCCTGGAGCTGTACCTGTATCTTGGAAAATAGTTTCGAAACTTACAAATCATTGTGCTAGAAATTCTCCAGGAATCATCAATATGTGATTATTGATATGATACTAACCATGAGGCAAAGTTGCACGTGGAAGTCAATAACACCGTCAACTTCATGCACAGGCTGAATCCCAAACTGCTCCCTATTGGACACTACATATTATATAGGGTGTGGAAGCATACTGATCATATCAGATGTAGTGCACTTACATAGGTTTATAAACGTTACATAACACATATCTGCCACTAGTAGAATATTACATTATATTATCATTATATTACAATTATTAGCTCGCGTGCCAAAGTCACGTGCTGACAAAAATAACGGTCAACTTACCTGCGACTGAAGACGTTACCCTCGATGGCTACTTTCTTGATTTCCTAAAATAACAGGCTTGTGGGGTTGTTGTTGTTGTTGTTTTGTTTGTTTGTTTGTTGTTGTTGTTTTAAATCGCTTTTAACTAGTCCGTTTCTATTCAGTCGCGTGCATCGTTATCGGTCACTGAAGGCGGAAGAAGATCCTCAGGTACACCGACCTTACACACTCTCACAGCGGGGACAGTGACGAGTGGAGTTCCCCTCCAACAGAAAAAAAATAAATAATTTTTAAAAATACACACACACACACACACGCACACACACAGAAAAAAAAAAAAAGAAAAAAAAAACCCCGCACCACAGTGACAGGTGCGCGCGAGAGGGGAGAGGAGGGGAGGTTAGGAGGCGGGGCTTTGTGCACCGCGAGATGAGGTCGCGAGCTCGAAGCGCGAGCGTGCGGCAGTCCAAATCCGCTGTAAAGATTTCCGTGGAAGTGTTGCAGTTCAAATGTAAAAGAAGGACGAGTCTTGCGGAACCACGTGGAAAAAAAAAAAAAAAAAACACGTGAAAAAAAAACATTTAAAAAAATAAAATGTAAATCTCTTGATTAGTCAGTATAGAAATATAAATTAAAATAGTCTAATGCTTATTAGTATAAATAAGTAAGAATATGTATTCCCAGGAAGTATTCTCACTTAGGGTACATAAATATTCCCGAGAACACTGGATGTTCATAAGTATTCCCAGGAACATTGAGCGAGCATAAGTATTCCCAGGAACACTCTGTGTGCATTAGTATTCCCAGGAATATTGTGCGTGCATTAGTATTCCAAGGAAGACTGTGTACATTAGTATTCCCAGGAACATGGGGCGTGCATTAGCATTCCCAGGAACACTCTGTGTCCATTAGTATACCCAGGAAGAATGTGCATGCATTAATATTCCCAGGAACACAGGACATGCATTGGTATTCCCAGGAACACTGGGTGTGCATTAGTATTCCCAGGAACACTGTGTGTGCATTAGTATTCCCAGGAACACCGGGCGTGCATTAGTATTCCCAGGAACACCGGGCGTGCATTAGTATTCCCAGGAACACGGGGCGTGCATTAATATTCCCAGGAGCACTGTGCATGCATTAGTATTCTGAGGAAGACTGTGTGCATTAGCATTCCCAGGAACACTCTGTGTCCATTAGTATACCCAGGAAGAATGTGCATGCATTAGTATTCCCAGGAACACTGGGCATGCCTTAGTATTCCCAGGAACACAGGGCATGCATTAGTATTCCCAGGAACACTGGGTGTGCATTAGTATTCCCAGGAACACTGGGAATACATTAGTATTCCCAGGAACACTGTGCATGCATTAGTATTCCCAAGAACACTGTGCGTGCATTAGTATTCCCAGGAACACTGTGCGTGCATTGGTATTCCCAGGAACACTGTGCGTGCATTGGTATTCCCAGGAAGACTGTGTGCATTAGTATTCCCAGGAACACTGTGCGTGCATTGGTATTCCCAGGAAGACTGTGTGCATTAGTATTCCCAGGAACACTGTGC
>JANDJT010000021.1:18482446-18506531 GCA_024331685.1 Stegophilus panzeri | reverse complement strand
GCACAAGGCGGGGTACACCCTGGACAGGGTGCCAGTCCATCGCAGGGCACAATCACATACACATTCACACACCCATTATGGATGTCACTGTTTATTTGCTAATTCTATGCTTAAAAAACCCCTCAACCCTGTTACGTTGTGAAACCCAGAGTTTCATCTCTGTTACTCTTTTAAGAGCGAAATGCAACCAAAAGTCCTTTGATTTCTTTGCCTGAGATGGGTTAACATGAATGGTTAAATAAAGATTTTTTTGATAAAGTTGAATTTTTAAAAGATTTTTGTATGCTTTTTTATGCTAAAACAAATCCTAAACTACAGAAACAGAGAACTCACTAAGATCAAATCACAAACAATCCTAAACGACTGCTGTCAGTGATTAACAGCACCGTCAAGTTCATGTATAATGACAACATGCTTTAAAAAGGTATGGAGTATTTCAATGAGTGTGGAGTTGTAAGGACAGTTACTTATTTACCTATTAAGTAATCCAGTACGGATCAAAGTTTCAAAGTAATCAAAGTTTACACGACGCTCCGCTACTTGGCCACATAAAAAATGCAGTAATGCAGCATAGATGATCTGCAGATATTATCCGTGAGTCGTGTTTTACATAAAACAATACAAAAATGCCCTCTTCATTGCTGTTACCAATTCAATCATGTCAAAAGTGATGTAACACATAAATGAAAAAATGTTGCATGATGCTGTTTTACAATAAAAATGAAAAGCGTTGCTGATTTCATACTAAAAAGTACCAAAAATGGCAAATATGTTTGTTATTAGATGTTCAGAGCAGGCTTTGACTAGACTAGCCAAGACGAGACATACGCAGGTTACAGTAAACAACACAGTGTGCTTTTTTCCATTTAAAAAGCAAAACACAATATGAACAGGGCAAAAACAACAATCAAAGGCAAAGTCAAACATAAATAAATAAATAAAATAAAAGTAACAGGGTCAAAAACCATAAACAGAGTGTGAACTAGACAAAGCAAAAGAGTAACAGGTGAACCTGATTAGAATTCCGGTGAGTTGGAGCAGTTGTACTTGGCAGAGAGAGGGAAAGTGGGAATTCTGGGAATTGGATTTTCCAGAAAGTGTGACAGTTCACAAGCTACAAAGCTTAGGAAACACTACAGTGTAGGGATTGTGTGGTCTAATTAATGAACATTAAAATACAAATGCATAGCTCCAGGATCCCTGGTTCAATCCTGAGCTCGTGTCTGTGAGTTTCTATGCATGTTCCTCCCATGTCAGCATGGGTTTCCTCCGGGTTCGCCAGTCCCCCCCCCAAAAAAAAATACGCCAGTACGTGGATTGTCAACTCTAAATTACCCCTAGGTGTGTGTGTATGTGTGACTCTGAATACTGAAGATGAATGAATGATTGTGCATTTAACGCACATTTGACAAAATGGTGAAAATATATTTGACGTGATCATTTTGATTGTTTTCATGTATGAAATCAGCAACGTTTTCATTGTTCATTTAGTTTTTTCTTTTTCTTTAACATGACATTGAGAAATTGGGATTTCATTGTCAACGTTCATGTTGAAATGTGTTATCATATGTAGCAACGGGTTAAGTCTTTCAGAATTCCTTAGTAAAACTTTGTATTAGCAGTTTTGTGAATAGATTTGATGGAGAAACTCTTAGTTAGGAACTTTTATTGCCAGTTAGTGGTAAGTGATAAGATAAGATTTTATGTTTGGCCCCTAGCTAGCTAACACCCTTTCTGGCTAGCAAAAATAGACCACTTAGCAGTTTTCATAGCATAGCATAGCAAAGGTAACACTGGGAAACCAGCAATTTGCTTTTGTAATCAAGAATAAAGTGTCCAAAAATGATTTATATCCCTTCTTAAGTTTGTTAACCCAAACCATGTTGTTCAATCTATCAGTTTGATATTTAGCTTATGAAGCAAACCATATTCTCAGCATAGAGCTAACTGCAAATACACGTATGTTCTTAGGTACTCATCACCTCCCCCAGACATTTACCTGTCCTCGACACCACTGCGCTGGTTTGTGATATTAAACCTCTCTGTTGTCTGTACGAGCTATTTGTTTACACGCAGTCTGAACAATATCTTTCAGTATGGTTGTGACAGATCGTGCTACGCAGCATGCTGAGGAAGAGCTCAATGCATAATATTTTGCCTCTAGTTAACCATTTGAATCTGTACAAACTACCAAATAATAAGTGGATAAATAATCCAACTGCTCGCTTCCTTTTATCATTTTCTTATGATATGCAAATTATGCCAACAGAGAGAGAGAGAGAGAGAGAGACAGAGAGAGAGGCAAAGAGGATGCAAAAAGTTTGCTAAAATAAATTGCTCATTCAAAATAGCTAATGTAGCAGTGTTGTTTGCATTTCCAACTCATCTGAATAAAAACACCTGGAGTGCACTCTCATAAATTTTGAGATGCTGCAGAAAGTATTTGCAGAAGCCTACACTATTTAACATCTATGTCACCTTTTCATTACCGCAGGAAAACTATGAAACAGTATCTTTTACCACAATTACCCTGAATTTGAAAAGAAACATAGCTAGAGCTAGAGTATTAGTAGCCAGAAAAATCATAACTACCATTAGCTACCATTAGATATCTTGCTTTGTTGATGAATTATAACAGCACGGCTGTGGCAGTAGTGCTGGATGCAATTCCAACGATAGGTTTATATTATGCTCTCGTTCAAATACATTATTGTTGTTCTAGTAACAGGTCATTCACAGGGACTTGTATCATGTTTGCTCCGCATAATCTCAACCTAATAATAAACAGATTAGAAAAACGCAAAGAAAAATGTATAAACGTAGAATGGGGAAGCTATCTGTAATTAGACGTTTATTTAACGTTTATGGAAGGAGTCTCCATTGTCAGGGTTTTGTAACAGGCAGATGGGAAAGTATTCAAGATAGATGACTACAAGTCTTCTATCAAGAGAGAGAAAAAACGTAAATGATAACACCAACTAACGGACATTTCATGGACGTTTCACAACAATAAAACTTTATTTATTTTACTGTTTATTGGCATGTTTCATGTATTTTAAACTTTAAATTGCCAAGTGTTTGCAATGAGGTGGGATTCTGGCATTTAACCCAACCCTCTTTTACTCTTTAAAGAATGTGTAATTGTACCAGTTTGTTTTGGCAGTGTTTTAGTGTAAAAATTCTGTGCTTTGGATTATAGAGCCTCATTTTAAGTTTAAACAATCTTGGCCGAGCTATTAGGACAAAATAATAAGAACCAAATAGCGTTATTTGGCCAGTCACAAAATGCGAATAAATTGCAATGAATTGAAAAGTGATCTCATTTTTTATGGTGGTTGATTAGATGATTGTCAATTAATTTGGATTCATGTTCTTGCATTACCCAGAGTCAAACACAGCTCAGTTTTAATGCTGTTAGCTCGGTCTACGATTGCCGCTTCAGTTTCGGTGCCTTATTTTAGATTTCTTGTTAGTCATAAATCAGACACGAAAGAATTAAAGATTAAAAGTTTGCATAGGAAATCTAGTGTAGCTTGTTCCATGCTATCCCTGGTCAGTTTGTTAATTTACTCTTGTATAGGTGTTTAGATATGCTTTAGATTTATTGTCATCAGTATAGAATAATTACACAACAGCACTGTTGTATTCTCCATGTTGATGAATTTTCCATAACAGCAGCTCTGATAGTAGTGCCGGCTACAAGGCTAATCACGGGTTTATATTAAACCCTGACACACATCATGAATTTTTACTATTACTGATTAAAATCTCTGTACCGTTTTTCTTTTCCTTTTTTCCTAATTTTATAAAGGTTCTGAAACCCTTTATCGTTTGCTGAGATACTTTAAAACTATGTAAATCATTGAACTTATCCTAATTTGTGTGCATGTGAATTAAATAAAGCTATTAAATTCAAGCAGGGAATTGAAACAGCTCTGAGCTATGAGCAGCTCTTTTACCTGCAAAACTGAGTTACATTAAACATTATTATAAGATTCTTCCTAAGAATTGCAGAAAGAAAACCTGCTCCCATCTCAACTAAAAGACTATTTATATCAATTATCATATTTTAGCACAACTAAAACACTTTTAAACCCAGTTGTTTTTATTGCTGAAGCACGACTATGCTGATGCCAGAGCTTTACAGAAAGCCCAACCCAAATACAGCTCATTTTGTGTATTGTGCTTTAATGGGTTGTAGCCACAAAAACAAGCACATCAGGAATTTTCCCATCATTTGTGAACGGTGTTCTATATTGTGGTAATTATTCTGTCATTCCACCTAGTTGCATTTTTGATTTACAAATGTTAAAGTTTCAGCCAGTCTTTTCACAAGCTCCCAGTTAACCGCAACTCTCAAGAGATCTGATTTACCTTCTGCTTCCAAACCTCAGCCTGTGCTAGACAGAGCCAGTAACGTCCTCACAATTCTAGCACATTTCTATATTTCTGCAAGAACAGTAGATTCATTCACTGGTGATGGAGTCCAGACTGTGTGGTTATTTATTTAATTAATTTACAAAGCATCCTAAATTTCACACCACTGTTCGGATAGAAAAATCGTCCGAGCTTTAAAGACTGAGTGTTCGAAAGTGGCTTTGCTAGATTGCTTCGTACACGTGCTGAAACTGTAACCACGTACAGCAGTAAAATAGGTCTAATACTCAGCAGTAATCATTTCAGTTAACATGTTTGTGCAATACAAATTCCAGACTCTTTGCCCACCTATGGATGACAAATTAAAGGAAAATGCAGTATAAAATGTGTTAGTAAGGTATTGGGCCATCACACGCTGCCAAAACACCTTCAGTGCACCTTGACTCAGATTTTACAAGTCTCTGGAACTGTACTGGACGAATGAACTCCAAACTTCCAGAGGTGTTTCCCTCAGTTGGGGTTTTTATTATGGTGGTCTAATATGTTGCTCCAGTATGATTGACATCATTTTCATACTCATTAAACCAGTCAATGAGCCGTCATGTCCTTTTTCCTCATATAGGATAAAGTTTGGTGCTACATGCTACGATTGGTCAGTGCAATGTGGCGGTTATCCGATTGGCTTGAGTAGACGGTGGGGGGCGGAGTCCAACTATTTGTGGATTTGTGTGCACTCGACGCTACAAATATTTCAAAATCCACAAACGCACAGGACGCGATCCATAAATGAAAGTTGTGTTTGTGACATAAAAACACATTTGTAAAAAAATTTTTTTTTTTTTTGCAAATCTCATTTTATTTATTTGTCAATTGAATTTATTCTTGTGACACTACTAACATATATTTGTCGATCTCATTCAATGCATTTGAGAATGTGTTGAATTTTTGTAAATCTCACTGCATTTATTTGTGGATCGTAATCTTGGACTTGGACTTATGAAACAATTCTTACCCCATATTTTTCCAATCTCCACCTGTCCAGTTTTAGTGAACCCATCTGGCACCAACAACCGTGCCATGGTTGAAGGTCACTGAGATCACATTTTTCCCCCCACATTCTGATGTTTGATGTGAACATTAACTAAAGCTCTTGACCTGTATCTGCATGATTTCATGCATTGCGCTACTGCGACATGATTGGTTGTTTTAAAAATTGCATGAACGATCAGGTGTTCCTAATAAAGTGATTGGTGAGTGTATTTCATGAATACAGTATCTTGACCGAATCAAGTGTTATCATGATAGGTTAAGCAGATATCGGGATATGAAATTCATCACTACTTTCTTAATACGAACTAACACTGAAGGATAAACAAACATGTTACTTTTGGTCGAACCTTAGGGATCTGATTGAAGTTTTCTAGGTCTACAGTTTCATAGTGTAGTCAGAACTCATAATTCTCATGTAGACTCTGAAACATTTGAAATATCCCATACTGACCACAAACACTCTAAAGCCATAAGAGTGGTTACTTTCAGTGAACACCATGAGTTTCTACTGGACACGTTGCTCGGGTTTCGAGAAACCATTGTATGATTTTTTTTATTTTATTTTCCTATGTATACACACACCCTATATTCCAAATATTTATTTATTCATCTTCAGTAAAGACAGTATTCTTGTCAGGGTCACAATGGCTCTTGAGCATATCCTGGAAACACTGGGTGCAAAGCAGGAGAATTCATCCCTGATGAAACGCCAGTCCATTGCAGGGTACCACACAGACACTCATTCACACCCTATGGGCAATTAATGCATCCACCTACTGTAATGCTTTAGGAACTGAAACCCATGGAAACCCATGCGAACGTGGGAAGAACAAGTGAAACTCCAAACGGACAATAAGCTAAACTCAGGATTAAAAACAGGATCAAGATTAATAATTAAGTATACAGTAAAGGTTGAATACAAACAAGACTGAAAACAGCTCGACCTAGACCAAAAGTACTGGCAGTATTATAGCTTACATTCATTTGCATCAAGGCCACATATCCCCATAAAGCTATTAGAGTAATATTAGGCTATCATATAACCTGTAGTGCTTTCAGTGTTATTATAAGGCTTATCTTGAGTTGGTGTCCTTTCCCGTTCTTTATCATGTATTGATATGCAGCGAACACTCCAGTAGTGCTATCAGTGGCCTAGAGGAATCCTCTGTTTCAGACACAGTCTCATCACTTAGATTTCTTCTGAAGTAAAAAAGTTTCCAGTTGCTCTACAGTCTTCACCACATGCACGTTTTGGGGTCTTTAAGCGCTCATGATTCTCCCATAAGGCTTTCGGGGTCTTGAACTCCTTCCTTGTCCGATAGGACAGATATATCACATGGTGTCTCTCTCGCTCTCTCTCGCTCTTCCTCTCTCTCTCTATCTCCCTATCTACAGGTATGTAACATCTATTCTCTGTTTTTCCCTACTCTTAATGAGGTCATGCTGGTGCCTTTTGCTCTCCATAGTAGTTAATTATACAACTCAGAAAAAGGGTCTGATTCATGTTTCCTTGAGAGTGCGGTTTAGTTAACACCTCACTGCTGGAAGTTTGGCTATGGTGAATTGCCTCTAGGTGTGATTCAGTGTGTAAATGTGTGTGCGCAATGGACTGGCACCCCATCCATGGTGTATACCCATCGTGCGCCCAATGTTCCTGTGATAGGCTCTGCATTCACCGTGACCCTGACCAGGATATGACTGACTGACCCTCCATGACTGGAAATGATGTTTTAATTATTAGCGTCTGTAGTTGGGTGGCACTACTGTTTAGGCAGCCAGAGCATTCGTCGTAAAGCCATCAGCCATTGCTTCGGTCTCTATTTCCCAACAGTTGTCGTGTCAACCTAAAGTGACCTGCTAGTGTCATGTACAATCCTTTCCACTTCATAACACGCTGCATTTTCGCTCAACCTAGGTGGATGCCCTATGGCCCTGATAGTAGGATAATACGAGGAGCACATGCATGCAAAGGGCATGCAAATCCACGTGGAAAGTTTTTCATCACAAAGTGTTTAAGAAACCCGTCTATCATGTAGTGCTCACTTTGGAATCTGACGTGTTTATGCTTGTGTTGAGTTTTCCGTGATTAAGCAGGATTTCTTTTTAATGTTTTGGTTTGTTTTTTTCCCGTGATGTGGAGACTACTCCATAAGGAGCCTCCTTTGGTTTACATACAGTCTTTAATTAGAGTGATGTCTCTAATAGTTTTGGCTTTCTTCAGCATGCTTATGTAGGTGTATTTCTGTATAACTCAGGCAACATGTATGAGTTGGAAGAACATGTTGTAGCACGATACAGGCGTTGGTATGTACGTGAATGGACCTCCATATCAGAAGATAAAAGAAGACTGAATGCTGCCCCTGGCTACACGTTTTGGATGCTATACAGATCTTTGAGGTTTAACTAAATATAAGATGTAACTAAATCCAAGAACATAGCCAAGGGCTTTCAAAATCCAAGGAACAGAGAGCATCATACATTCGACCACATTTCTTTTTAATTATAGTAGTGCACAAAATATAAGATATACAGATAATCACAGGAAATTACACAAGGGATCACCACTACAGAAACCAAGACTGAAGACTGCAAGCCAAACAGTTTTTTTTTTTTTCAGACTACAATTTACATTTACATGTACAGCATTTGGCAGATGAATCCATCTTATCCATCAACGATATCTTCATGGTATTACAAATAGGTTACGGGCTAAGAAAGCTAAATCCTTGTTAGAGAGGAGTTAGTAAAAGTTGGTACAACAAGGAAAACTGTGCAAAAAATAATGTAAGTAAAATCATTTATGTGCTTCGTGAAAAGGTAGGGCTTCAGCTAGGTGCCAGTACAGAGAGGAGTCTCAATGCATGCCTTCTTTGTACCTTGAGGGTCAAGTCGAGTTGTGCTAGAAGGTGGTGCCGAGTGAGGTTTGAAGTGTGCTTCGGGTAGGTGGGGACCAGCCCATTTATGGATTTGTAGGCATTAGGCAAGCATCAGTGCTTTAAATCTGTGCAGTAGTGGCTTGGCGGTTAAGGCTCTGGGTTACTGATCGGAAGGTCAGGGGTTCAAGCCCCAGTACTGCCAAGCTGCCACTATTGGGCCCTTGAGCAAGGCCCTTAACCCTCTCTGCTCCAGGGGAGCTTTATCATGGCTGACCCTGCACGGTTGGGGGTTCAAGCCCCAGTACTGCCAAGCTGCCACTTTTGGGCCCTTGAGCAAGGCCCTTAACCCTCTCTGCTCCAGGGGCGCTGTATCATGGCTGACCTTGCGCTCTGTCCCCAGCTTCCTGACATGCTGGGGTATGCGAAGAAAGGAATTTCACTGTGCTGTAATGTATATGTGACTAATAAAGACTCATTATCATTATTATCAAATCTACATGAAGCCAGTGGAAGGAACGCAGCAATGGGGTGATGTTTGGAAAACCCTTGATCAGTTGCAATGGTTGGATGGCACACAACCGAAGATCTGCCAGGAGCAAGTTTCAGTGTTTCAAATCCCGAAATAACAAGGGATCAAATAAGCATAAAAATTGGCCGGATCCTTCTGATCTACAGGAGCATGACTCCAGAAGAATCGTCGATTGTCCAGAAGTATCCCGAGGTTGCATTTTGTCGGATAGTGTGATCTGAAATTTCTCCAGAGAGATCACAAGATCTTGTCATGCATCTCCAACAGCTCAGGCTTGTACTCACAAGTCCCACTATGTCACATTAAAGGGCTCATGTCATGGGAACTGGATTTTTCTTGCTTCTTTAAAAAGCGTTAGATGTAACATTTCAAACCATACAGTATTTTCCCAAATCCATACTGTCATACTAAAATGGAAAGATTACTTTATGTTTGTGATGTCACTATGAAAAAATATTGACATATTCAGCCTGCAGCAGCTTGGCCCAAACAGTCACACTGAAGTATTAAGAGGTGCTGTTACTGTAGTCTGATGGAGAGCTGTTGGGGCAGAAGATGATGATGGAAACCATAAAAATCATTTTCTAATGATATTGAAAAATGTTTGCGACGCAGACATTCAGGCTAAATCTTCAACAATTGTTAATCTTTATCAAGTCCTCATTCACAACCCCATACATTTTGAATCTATCGAAATACTAATGATCTCTTTTAACTGACCAACAATTATACATTTTTTGACAGCTGTTCCTTCAGTTTGCTTGTTTTTCTCAAGTATACCCAATCATGGGGCAAAGAGCTCACTGCCACATTTAGGGCCATAGAATTATTATTGCACCTAGTGGTCAAAAATAGGAACTGCAACAACAGCTAATAGAGGACTATTGGGGAAGGAGTCACACTGCACCATGAACATATAAACATTTTCAGTGAAGTAGGAGCAACAGAAAGTACAGCTAATGACAGGGTTGCAGGGTGACTGTTTTTACACCAAACTGGGCTAGTTTAAACATTCTCAGTGGCAGGCAAGGCCTTGTTTTATAGCAAATAATCCTAATTAAATCTAATAAACTTCCACAAAACAAAGGCAGTGTAAGTGTAGGCAGCGTGTCTATGATGTAAGGGATTATGGAGTGGATGATGTTTGTACATCAGAAATGTATTTGCACCACAGTGACCTTGATTCCCTTGCGAAGTTTGAGAAAAAGAAGAAAAAAAAAATGTCTCTCTTTCAATTACAAAATTATTTTGGGGCTAGTTTTGGGTGTTTTGTCTGGTTTTTGTGATGTACTTGGGCTGCATGCATCACTACATGATTATTATGGAGTTAATCTAAAAATTCACTATATAGTAGCCTATAGCATAATTCAACTGTAATAGCTTCTCAGTTTTAAATTTGTATGAGTCTGTCATTGTTAATGTCGTTCTTCTACTCCAAAATCTATGGTCATGAGCCACTGCTGGTTGGGCTTTTAAAGCTAAGACACATCCAGTCTGGTTAAGTTGATTTGTTGAGTTTTTGTCAAACTTTGGTATTGTTTACTGGTGCATGCTTTGATTTTGTTGATGGCTGTGGTTGATGTAAAGAGCCATGCATGTGTGATCAGCCAAACTGTAGGAAGTTGTGGTGAGTTTCTGGGAAACAAACAGTTACATATCCGAAAGCGTGTGTATGTGTGTGTGTGTGTGTTTTATTCTGGTGTCTCAGAAACTATAGAGACCTAGCATGAAAGTCCTGTTTCCTTTAGCGCTAGCTGCTGTTATGTGATGCAGCTGAGACACAGTTTGTATTGCATTTATATTGTGGTAATGCTGAAAGAAAATTACATGTCTCTTGATTGTAACTTGAAATTGCTGAATTCCATCTAGGTGATGGAATGTGCTCAAAGAAAAAGCGTATGACAGACCAGAATTGTGAGAAGCTAAGATTTTTGGTTTGACTCATATCCATGGCTCAATTTTTACTAATTTTTCCACCGTTTCTCTGAAGCAGCGGCATCAGCTGCATTCCTCCTGAGCCAAAGCACTGCTGGGTTTATTGTTTTCCCTGCTCTAAGACTAAGTCCATTTGTTGCTAATGTCCTATGAAAAGAGCCAGGAGCTATTGTAGGAGATACAGATCCTTATAAAGTTTATAGCCTAAATATGTGGTTGTGATAACTCTTATTATCATGTGTCAGAGTCATTGCAGATTTGAATGACCATGGCTTTCTTGCTTCATTGCCTGACTGTGCCACCAGAATCGATCGTAGCGTTGCCAGACTGCACCCAACAGCTGGCAAGCCAGAAGCTGTCTGAATGTTGGCCACAACACAATGCTTCTCATAACAACTAGCTAGCCATCTCGGGTGATAGGTCACAGCTGTCCAGCTAACCATACACACACACACATACCCACACACACTGGCGTGCATGTACTGACATACAGACGTACAACTCAGTGAGGACTCTTGAAAAAGTGTTTTTAACATATTCCAATGTAGAATACTTTTTTTTTTTAAATATATAACCTCAAAGATTCATTCCATTATCATTATTTCCTCTTGTCGGGAATCATGACCACCATGTTAGAGCCCTTTCCATTACTTCGTCAGCTGACCATTTGGAGGGCCGAGGCATCAAGCCAACATAACTGTAGTCTTCAGGAGTAGAACTTTCCCATCAGGCCCAGCAACATAATGGAATTTCCTTTTCAAAACAGTGAAAACCTAGTGGACAAATCTATTCATAAGTGTAGTCAGGAGAGAGAGAGTCAACAAAGGACATGTTAATCACATTACTGAGACATAGGTACTATATCTTTCCCCATTCCCAATTTATTGTAGTCTTTTTCTGCTCTCACAGCCTCCTGGTTGTCATTGTTTTTTTCTAAAAAGTGATCTGTTATCAGTGGACACCTGCTTGCGGTGGAGAAGAAATCAAAACCTGGAGGGAAAAAAAAAAAGAAAAACTCGTGTTTACCATGTGTATTGTTAGAAGCTAAGGAAGAAAATGGCTGGTTTGTTTGCCTTCAGTATGAGTTTCCAAGTTAAAAGCTCACATCACGCAAATTAGATTAGCTTGGAACAGAATCTGGACGAGCAAAATACACAATCTGATAAATGCAAAGAAGAGAGAGCTTGTTTTTATCCATGCAAACAGTATGCACATGGGTCTAGATTACTTAAAGTAGACTTTTCATCTTCTTGGCTCCTTTTCATCACTCCCTCCCTTTCACGCATCTGAGCAAACTGAATTGTTTTAGTTCGGAATAGAGCCTGGCTCAGATGGCTGAAACCTCACCTTCCTCCACATTAGCGTTCGGTACTGAGCCAACTGTGGATTGAAGTGAATAACAGATTGTGTTTGCTGCTAACAAAAAATGTTCTTTGTTGGCATTGTTTGTTTTTTCCCCCCTTTGTTTCTTTTTGTTTTTTAATGTCAGACATTTTAAAAGCTTATGCTGTTGTTGATGCTCTTACCGTGCTGTAGTCAAGCTGTAAGGCTTGGATTGTTATTCTAAATTGCTCATTTTAATGTTAGCTAAATTCTTAAAGTTGGTCATGACGAAATAGCTTGACATCACACTTCTTGTGACAGTATTTCAGCATTTACATTTACATTTATTCATTCAGCAGACACTTTTATCCAAAGCGACTTACAAATGAGGAAATACAAGCAAAGTGATATATCAAGCGGAGAACAATGCAAGTAGTGCTACTATACAAGATTTTTTTTTGGGTTCTTGAGAAGCAAAGTGCGCAGAGTAGGCCTAGAAGTAAGAGCCAAAGTAAGTTTTTTAATTTTTTTTTAAATAATGTGCGGTTGGCGTTTTAGGGGTTAGTTACGTGTTCACGGAAGAGGTGGGTCTTTAGCTGTTTTTTGAAGATAGTGACAGATTCTGCAGTCTGAATTGAGGTTGGAAGTTCATTCCACCACAGAGGGACAGTTAGTGTGAAGGTTCTGGAAAGGGATTTTGAGCCACACTGAGTAGGTACTACTAAGTGTCAGTTGCTAATCGATCGCAGATTGCGTGAGGGAACTTAAGCCTTCAGGAGAGTGTTGAGGTAGGTAGGTGCTGTTCCAGACAAGGTCTTGTAGGTGAGTATCAAGGCCTTGAATTTGATATGGGCGGCTACAGGAAGCCAGTGGAGGGAGATGAAGAGGGGTGTGACATGGTTTCTTTGGGGCTGGTTGAAGACGAAGTGTGCTGCTGCATTCTGAATCATCTGAAGGGGTTTGATAGAGCTGGGTGGGAGGCCTGAGAGTAGTGCGTTGCAGTAGTCCAGTTTTGAAATAACAAGTAGTAGTAGCTGAGATAACAAGTAGACTAGTAGCTGTGCAGCCTGTTTGGTGAGGTAGGGTCTGATTTTCTTGATGTTGTAGAGAATGAACCTACAGGACCGTGCAGTTGTTGAGATGTGGTCTGTAAAGTTCAAGCTGTCATCAAGAATCACCCCAAGGTTCCTGGCCGTCCTGGTTGGCTTGAGTGTGTTTGAGCCGAGCTCTACTGTGAGGTTGTGGTAGATTGAGTGGCAGGCTGGGATGACGAGAAGCTCAGATTTTGCCAAGTTGAGCTTAAGGTGGTGTTCCCTCATCCAGACCGAGATGTCCGACAGGCAAGCAGAGATTTGTGCAGAAACAGATGGATCATCAGACTGGAAGGACAAATGGTGCTGGGTGTCATCAGCATAGCAATGATATGAGAAGCCATGAGACTCAATCACCTGGACTAGAGATGTCGTAAAAGAGCAGTGGACTCAGGACTGACCCCTGAGGGACCCTAGTTCTGAGTTGCTGAGTTTCAGAAATACCTTCCCTCCACAATACCTTGAAGGATCTGTCTGAGAGATATTATTCCACCCAGCGCAGAGCCGTTCCGGTGATGCCCAGGCTGGAGAGAGTTGACAGGAGGATCTGATGATTCACAGTGTCGAAAGCAGCAGAGAGGTTGAGTTGAGATGAGGACAGATGATCTCGAGGTTGCTCTTGCTAAGGAGTTTAATAAACTCCTATAGGCTAGAGTTTTAGGTTTTTAGGAATAAATTTACCTTAGGGTTAAAACTTAAGGTGCTACCAGTCCTAATTCTACAACTAGCTTCTTCTTGTTGCTATGTTCTTGCAAATTGTTGCTAAGTGTAGCGTAAGATCTGTAGTGGATCTCTAGAACATCTAGCATCGCAAGGAAAACAGAAAACCTCTAAGAAGAAAAACTGTATATAGCCATCAACAATCACCATGATTTTCACAAAACTGCAGCTTTCTTATGCCACTGATATAATGATAGTATAATAGTATGATAATCAAGTACACCCTTTCAAAAAGCAACAAACTTTTAATTCTTACGAATATTCAGACTTTGGTATTGGAATGTCAAAATATAGTTTTTGTCTTCTGACGAAAATATCCTTTAAATTTAGTCAATATTTTGTCGTCATATTTATTAATTTTAGTCAATTTCACTCTGACTAAAATGGCATGGAATATGAGTCAAAGGCATTTTATTTGACAAGAAAATGCAAAAATTAAACCAAATATTCACACATTTTATATAACTTAAACACGTATAAGCAAAAACATGTGCGAACTGGCCTTGTTGTGAAAACCTGATCTCCTGAAATAATAACGTTACAATATGTACACTACTGTAATACAGTGTTGTGAAATCTTTATGCTTTAGTTATACATTGTACGTGTTGTAGTGCGTTGTTATAGAAGAAGCGTATTCACAGCGTGACCATTCTACCTAGCGCCTTATTAAGTTCAAGTTCACTTGTGCGTTCGTGTTATTTTGTGTAGAATCGAGTTGTAATGTTATGTTGCTGTGTAAATGTCTGATTAATCTCATATTTGTATAGGATGTGTTTGGGTGAGTTAATTAACCCGCTAGTAAAGCGCTTCAGTTTACCGCTGTTCATTCACTGTTCAGCTTCAACTCACACAGTTTAAGCGTCTCAATCCCCAGCATTATTCACTATGACTGGATTATTTCAAACACTAGAACTATTCGTCCTAGATTTTTCATCTTCAAAAAACAGTGTTAGTGCATTGTTAATATCTTGCGCTTTTTCAACAGTGTGTTTTAATTAAAATCGGTGCTACACATCTTGCTACACAACATACATTCATTCTAATATACACAAACACACATAAACACAATGGGCAATATCGAAGGCAGCAAAAATGATCGAAGTCATGTCCATATATTGTATGCTAAGTTGTTAATGTAATTATTGTGACAGGCCTAGGCAGGGGTTATTTTTCATTCTGGAACAAGGGCTCTGATTGTTGACAAATAACAACAAAAAATGCACACATTATGCATCTGTAAAGCAGATATATAATTACTTTATTTGTCTTTTAATACGCATTTTACATTCTTGGGGAATATTAAACGCTAAAATTTATTTTGAGGTAAAATTGTGTCTCGCTTATGTTAGTTTAATGCAAATTACAATTATTTTATTTACAAGCGTCAGTTCCTGCCTGCATTTATTTCAAATTTAACCTCATTTGACATGCAAAACTGGAAAAAAAAAACCAAACCCCACCATTACTCAGTCCATACAGGATTCCACACAGATTATTTATTTTTTTTATTTGCTTTTTTTTGCAGAAAACTAATTGAATTGGCGAAATTGTTTTGCATGGTCTTTCACAGTGATGTTTGTTGGTAAATGAGACCTTTTAGCTGTAATCATGTTTAACGCATGTGAATTGATTCGGGCTTTGGCTGAATGCACGTTGTGATGACTTCACATGACGCGTCTTCACCCAAATCTGCGGAAAATCTCTGGCAATTTTGAAAAAATTGCCAAGTATTGCCAAGTTTGCTTGATTTTGCATTAATTTTTGCTATTGCAAAATCCACAAAATCCTGGAAGGACTTATTACTACAATGTATGAACACACGAAAATAACAACCAAATGTCTTGTGTATTATAGTATTTTTATTTTTTTTTATGGATGCTTTTCCAGTACAAAACTAGACATTAATCTTAGCATTTGAGACACAGGCTAGATTTCCAATGTATAAAATAACATGCTATTTTATTAAGTATGACTAAACTACACTTGCCCGAGGTGGCGAAAATATTGCTGAAACATCTTATAAGAGACAAATGCAAAACAATCCAAACACTCCATGCAATAGCAATTATGCCTGCGCACAAAGCAGTTTACTTGACAGCTAAATCAACATGGGTCCAATAAATGAAACTAAAGGGCATGAAATGTAAAAGTTTTCCAATTATGGTTGACTAAAGCTGTCTGGAGCCTGGGTGGATGAGATAGAAATGCAGGAGCTAGTAAGTGCTAATGAGGATGAGCGTGCTGATGATGGCCGCTGCAGTTTGTACACAGATAGTCATGGCCATTATAGCGACTTTTTATAATTTGCCTTTGTACGAGTGTATGCGTGATATACTTTGTTTCTTCCTTTCCTTATACTTTTCTCGGTCTCTTAGTCGAAGAGTTGAAGGAGAGCTGGGATTGCTGTTTGTGATCTAGCACAATGTCTCTGATTAAGCATTGTCCCAAATCAGATTTCAGATTTGACCATAAATTGAACCATGTGCCACTCAAGACAAAGATAGAAGCCCAGAGGTTCAAAAGCAAACCAGAGAATTTTTCCACTTAAAAATCTACATACACTGTCCAATATATTAGTGCAATTTTCTTTCCATTGTGGTGTGTATCTGAGCAATTTGCACACATTGTGCACAGAGAAAGTCTCCTAAAGTGCCCAAATTTGATTACAAGTTTGATAATAAGTTGTCAAGATGAAGAACACCGGCTTTGCTAATTTGCTTTACTACACGATTGCACTTAATGAAACCGTGGTTGATGAGAATTGTAATGACTAAGTTTTTTGTTCTTTTCTTAAAAAAAAAAAAAAAATCTAATTCATGTTTGAACACCAGTCTTGCAGCTATCATTAGTTTAACTTTGCCATTAAACCCAGGAAAAGTCTTAATTATAGTAGCCTTTTCTGTGAGATTAGCCAATTCTCTCAGCTTTATTCCACCCTCAATTAGAAAAGGCCTTTTTCCTCGGCTTATTAGAAAAGGCTTTTTTTTTCCTCTGCTTATTTTCGCAATTGAGCCACAGAAGTCTGAGTTTACCTTAAAACAATATATTTATTATTAATAAATAAGAAAATAATTATGTATTTATTTATCTATTTGCATGATTGTTTTTGTTATTTAATTTGCTTCCAGTACATATATCTTCATATAACTTTTTCATATAACAAATTTACACACCTACTGTCTTTTGACTTATAAAGTATAAGCATAAAATAGATGTTTACAAAACAAATTGATAGTAGATAAGTATTGGACATCTATATCATATAATACATGTATTATATAGTATATTTATAGTATATAGTATATATACTATATACTGTATACTGCACCTGGCTGTCCACATGATGTAAAAGAAAATTCATCAGACCGTCTTCTTCCATGGTCCAGTTCTGATGCTCACGTGCCCAATGTAGGTGCTTTTGGAGGTGGACAGGGGTCAGCAAGGGCACTCTGACCAGTCTGCGGCCATGTACTGTGTGTTGATACCTGTGTTTACAATTGTAAACCTTTCTATCATAGCCAGCATGATCTTTTTGATCGAGATGTTCTGACCCAGTCGTCTAGCCATCACAGTTTGGCCCTTGTCAAAGTCGCTCAGACTTTTCATCAACACATCAACTTCGAGAACTGACTGTACACTTGCTACCTAATATATCCCACCCCTTAACAGGTGCCATTGTAAAGAGATGATCAATGTTATTCACGTCACCTCTCAGTGGTTTTAATGTTATCACTGATCAGTGTAAGTACAAAGTCAGAAGACATTGTGTGTGTGTAAATTTTAAGTGGATATATACCCTGGGAGTATATCAAATAAGAAAAACAAAATGGTCCAAATACATATTTATCCCTCACTGTATTTAATTTTGTTTGTTTGTTTTGATGATATATGTTTCATTCATATGATATCATTAGCTCTTGGATTTTCCACAACATTAAATATAACTATTAATGGATAAAACGTATAATGTGTTGCTCTTTAATAAATTAAATAATATTTGCATTGATAAACGGCTGTGGCATAAGAGGAATAAAACACTTCAGGACAGGCTGTAATTGGAAAATAATAAATTTGTCATGTTTTATTCCTTACTTGAGAAATACTACAATTAACAGACCATATGGAGATTTTATAAATGATCAAATAATATTTTTATGGTAGTGGTAGGCTTGAACACTGCAGTATGTTGACATTTCGATATGCATGTCATATGTGCTTTTAGAGCTGCCTATATAAACAGTAAAGTATACACAGGTTTCAGTGATGAGAGCATTGCAGGTTGAATTTTCCTGCACTTTGCCTCATCAAAATAGTTTTTTTGTTTGAAAAGCTTTGCAAACCTGGTCTGGAGAGTGTTTCATTCACATAAAGGTAGGACACTGTCATTGCTAGGGTGTTTTGAGGTCTGGAAGTGTATAGAGCTCTTTGCACAAAAGCATTTATTTTTGGCATATGACACACACCTGCACATTTTAAAGCACATTAAGTGCACTTACTGCCTCCATGGCTGTGGTCTAGAATGTATGTATAAGAACCTGTGACTGGCTGCAGTTCAAATCTGAGTGGTTTATGTTATATCAGTGGTTTATCATAGTAATTTAGTTATGACTGAAGTGCTTGTATTCATCTGCTTTAAAAGAATGTTCAAGTTTGGTATGGATTTTGAATTGTACCTGTTTTTAGGACACCATCTTGGTGATCATGGCCGTGCTGGTATTCCTGCTGGGGGTTTACGCCTTCTTCTACCTCAATCTGAGCACCGAGCTGAACCTGGACACGGACCTGGACTAAAGAACCCAACAGATCACAAAGGAATCTACAAGGATGGAGGCTGTGTTACAATCAGAAAGTGTTCTACTCCAACAGAACCCTTCTTGTGTCTGTTAAGAACCCAGTGATGGAACCCTAGGTTTTGTCTTTGAAGGGCAATATTTTCCTATGGGAGTAAAAATTTATTAAATGAGGGTATTTAATCAAAATGCAGGCACTACATGGCTTTCAAGAGTCCAAGGAGTGAACCATGATTACATCTTTCCTTGCTTAACACTATTCTTTTCTATTCCAGTGCTTTCTTTGTTTTTATATCTTCCAGGATTTATGGAAATCTTATAGTGTTTTTTTCTTTTTTTTTTTCTTTTTTTTCCCCACAGCTCAGGATATTAAAGACATAAAGCCGTGAGTGTGAAGAATACTGATCATGTGTGTAGAGTCATTGCCCACCTTATTAGAAACTTAAATAATCAGTGTCTATAAATCGCTAGCAATAAAGGACATGTCATGAAGATCTTAGTGATCCCTCTATTGCTTAAGAATCTGCATGGTTCACTTGTATGCATGTGTGAAAAATAAAGCTTGACATTCCAGATGAATTTGGATTTTTTTAATATTGAAACTCATGTATACATTCAGAAGTGACTTGTTTTAGTCCAAATTCTGGAAGTTGGTTTATGGTGTTATTGCCTGTGTGAAACTTCTTTTGCTCAGGATTAGTGTTAAGCACATTTTGCTAGGAAGGATCGCTGTTTTCATCAGTGGATGTTCAATTCAAATAAACATTTTTGTACTCCATTGGTTTTGAAGGATTTTGATGGACTATAATAAAACATGAATTGTTTATGGATGTACTGTAATGCCCTTTCTTCCTCCTTGCTTCTTCTGAAATGGTTAATTTGTCTGATAAATGCTAGCTTTCTCACCTTACATTCACACGAGCAAGCGATGAAGCAACAGGCGACTGTTCATTTTCTGTGTACTATACATGTACTGCATGGAGCAACCAGCAACATTTGCTTATGAATGTTAGATTTTCTCAATTCTATGCAAATTCGTTATGTTAACGGTAAAGTGACAAATCCAAACAATTGCCTTGAATGTTTCTTCAGACCAATCCTTTGCTGTGTGCAGTCCAATGTTTGTCCAGTTCCTGACTTTAGTTTCTACCAATTACTTCCAAAAATGGAAGGAACATGTATAAACATGGTTTCATCTGATTCTCATTAAATGTGTTTAGAGACATTATGAAGAAGAGGAAGTAGCAGAGACCACTGCATCTGGTGAGTGTACTTAGCTACTACACTTATCTTGATAAGCTACACTTAGTAATTGGCCAATGAAGCTAGTACATAGCGGAGCAAGTAGCATGTAAAACAAGCTTAAACACATTTTGTTTTAAAAAAAAGGGGTGTGTATAAACGGTGTAGTGGGCTGCAGGCTATATATTTTGTCTACTACCATTTTTCATCAGAACAAAAATAAATAAATAAATAAATAAATAAATAAATGCTGGACAGTGCACACCCACAAGCAACAACTCTTATCAGTCACTACACACCCACAAGAAACAAACTACAAGTGACACTAGTGACTAGTCTCCTGCTAGTATAGGGTATTATGAATTAGGACCGCATGTTAAATAAGACACTTGTATTGCTGTAAATAACCTTCTTTACATTGTACAGTGCACAAATCTTTTAGCATATAAACAGTGGTGGCTCAGAAATTAAACACATCAGATTGCCAGTATCAATCTTAGGTCAAATCCCAGCACTATTAAGTAATATTGAGCAAGACTCTTGACCATCAACTACTCATTTATATTTGTCTCAGCTATAAAGTATCAACTCAATGAAAACTTGTAAATAATAAAAAGAAAAAAACAAACAAACAGTAAAAACCAAAATAGTTCCCCTTACTCTTCTGGCATTAATTTTTAGCAACAGGTTATCCTCCTGCTGCCTAGCAATAACACTGCTCACTTAGCTAGCTAGTTAACAGAGTCGTAAGTCATAGCTAATAACAATACCCACATTGTATATTTTAATATCACATCACATTTTTTAACAAAGAAACCATACATATATGTTTTTGCCCCAATTCCGAAAAAGTTGGGACAGTATGGAAAATGCAAAAAAAAACTAACAAAAGAGTCATTTGAAAATTCAGTTCACCCTGTAGTATATTGAAAACGTTATTTTATGTTTTACTATGTGAATTTCATTTATTTTTGAAAATATACACTCATTTCAAATCTGATGACTGCAGCACACTCCAAAAAGGTTGGGACATTCGACAGTTTATCACACTGTTTAACATCACCCTTTCTATTAATAACACTTATTATCTGTTTGGGCACTGAAGACTTAAGTTGGTTAAGTTTAGCAAGTGGAATTTTCCCCCATTCATCCATTATGCATTTCTTCAGCTGTGAAACTGTATGGGGTCTTCGTTGCCTTTATTTTTCACTTCATAATGCAGCACACATTCTCAATCAGAGACAGGTCAGGACTACAGGCAGGTCATGCTAGCACCTGCACTCTCTGATTACGCAACCATGTGCTTGTAATCTGGGCAGAATGTGGTTTGGTGTAGTCCCGCTCTGGATGGCAGCATATGTTGCTCCAAAATGTGTACATATCTTTCTGCATTAATGGTCCCTTCACAGATGTGCAAGTTACCCCTGCCATGGGCACTGACACCCCCCCATACCATGACAGATGCTTGCTTTTGGACCTGATGCTGATAACAGCTTGGATGGTCCTTTTCCTCTTTGGCCCGGAGAACATGATGGCTGTTTTGTCCAAAAACTATTTGAAATCAGATGAGACTGAGTCCAGAGAAGTTGGCGGCGCTTCTGGACAGTGTTGATGTATGGCTTCTGATTTGCATAGTAAAGCCTTAACTTCCATCTGTGGATGCAGCGGCGAATGGTGTTGAGTGACAAAGGTTTACCAAGGTATTTGCGAGGCCATGTCAGGACATCCATTACAGACTCACGACGGTTTTTAAGACAGTGACGTCTGAGGGATCGAGATCACACTCATTCAGAAGTGGTTTTCAGCCTTGCCCTTTACGCACCGAGATTTGACCAGATTCCTTGAATCTTTTAATTATATTGTGCACTGTAGAAGGTGAAATGCCCAAAATCCTACTGATTTGTCTTTGGGGAACGTTGTTCTCAAAGTGTTGGATTATTCTCTGACGCATCTGTTGGCAGATTGATGAGTCTCGACCCATCCTTGCACTTGAAGGACTAGGCCTTTTTTGGAGGCTCCTTATATACTATGATTAGATGCTTACCTCACCTGTTTCACATCACTTTCTTATTTCAACTTGTCACATTGCTATTAATCCTAAATTGCCCCTGTCCCAACTTTTTTGGAAGGTGTTGCATGCATCAATTTAAAAATAAGCATTTTATCTTCAAAAAACTATGCAGTTGATTAGGTAAAACATCAAATACCTTGTCTTTATACAATTTTTTGTTTAAATACAAGTCAAAGTTCATTTACAAATCACTCCCCTTTTTTTTATTAGCATTTTCCATACTGTCCCAACTTTTCTGGAATTGGGGTTGTACTATAATATATAATGGCAGTTCATAGTTATCTTGTTTGTGATGATTACTAGCAAACAGCAAGAAACTGTGACTCTTAACTGACTCTTAATTACTCAGCACACTGTAGATTTCAAGGTTTGAACAGAATTCACTGTTTGTTGTGTCACATTTTTATAGAAAATAAACAACCTGTCAGAAAAGTGTGTTAATTACCAAAAGAGGGAGTGACAACAGTGTCTAGAGAACCATCCTAATTAAGTCAAAGCAGTGTGTGAACTGTATATTTAGCAACTGCTAGATTTTTATTTCATTTGTATTTAATTTAATGTCACAAAAAAATATAAAAAATGGCTAATATGACAACTTAGGATGGAAAACGAGTAAATACTTTAATCACACGAATCATTCACATCAGTCAGTGTAGTCTTATTTCCTGAGGTAAATGTCAGTCACATCAGTCATTTGACAAACAGGAGCCTCAGCGTTGCTCTTGACTCAGGTTCGCTCTTACATCAGTGATGAAATAATCAGTTAGTTTGTTAGCTAAATTTCAAATATTCTTGATTAGCATTTAAACATTACAATGTTGTCCGCAGCCGTCTCCACAGCATCACTGACAGCGTGTGTGTGTTGCGGTGAATTTGACAGCTGGTATTTATACCGTTTACAAACTGAATCTATTAGGCTTATGGCACATATCCAGCAACCTGATCAAAGCGTGACGTCCACTGTGTGACAAAAGTACACTTATTGTAGCTCGCAATCTAGCAGTTAAAAAATCTGTTTTTACAGCTGTTTGTTAAACTGGCTGTTATTTATCTAATATGGTGTCTGCAGAAAGCCTTGGCAAAGTTAGAAAGTACAGTAAATGCAAACATTTCCACATGATTGTGGGAAAATATATTTATTGGTTATTAAAGTATTCAATTAGAGCTGTTAAATCATGTAATTAGCATGTAATAGGCAATAAGGATAAACACAACCTGATTTTTAAAATCATTTTTGGCTGTTTTGTAAAATTCGGATGCAGCAATACCTGAATGGTTTTCCCAGACGCCCACTGAAATTCAGATTATGATATTGCCACGGATATTCAGATTATGAACTGAATCATTTTTGTGTTTGTTTTTATAACTGATTACGTAAAAGCAGATCTTATTAATGCAACTTGAGTTTTGGAGCCTTCTGTGTATCAAGTCTTAGCTTTATAACTAGTTTGTTTGTGTGTATGTGTGTGTGTGTGTGTGTGTGTGTGTATGTGTGAGAGAGAGAGAGAGAGAGAGAGAGAGAGAGCCTCAGCTGCTACCATGGCAACTCACATTGTTAGCTCTCCTGGGGTGCCACCTTTGCCCGTGTTGGCTGGTTGAGGGCCTGTTCGTGCTGGAAGGGTGTTAATGCCGCTGGCATCTATAGCGTAGGAGCGTGCCCTGCCTGTGCCCAGTGCCACTGATGTCAATTCAAGCCAGTGGGGCCGTGTTAGTTCACTAACCCCGCGCTGCAGCTGGGCACGATTCAAATTCACACACTCATTAGGAGCAACAGGTGGCAAATAGAGAGCAGCGGCAGGAGCCCGACTTAGTGGAGGAAAACGGCACGCCATTCATAATCACTTCTATAGCCAAGCCCATGCATTTATGAATGTGACGCCATTGTCACAGTGTCACTGGAGCTTTATGTTCACAATGGACTTGAGTTGAATCATGAATATTAATGTGTTATTGACTTGTTGAGTGCTTTAAATGGCAAATAAGTTGGCCAAGCTGGACATGTGCCACATTTCATGTTCAGTGATTATTTATTATTATTTTATTATTATTAAATTATATTATTTAATTATTAATAATGTTA
>JANDJT010000021.1:18463329-18473334 GCA_024331685.1 Stegophilus panzeri | reverse complement strand
AATGATCCCAAGCATACCTCAAATTCCACCAAGGCTTGGGTGCAGAAGAAGTCCTGGAAGATTCTACAGGGCCATCATAGTCACCTGACTTGAACCTCATAGAAAATCTCTGGTGGGATTTGAAGAAGGCGGTTGCAGCATACAAACACAAGAATATTACTGAACTGGAGGCCATTGCTCACGAGGAATAGGCAAAGATTCCTCAGGAACGCTGCCAGAAGCTATGCATCTCATTTGTAGCAGGTCATAGCAGCAAAAGGGTGCACTACTAAGTACTAAAGATGATTGCCATGAAGGGGTTGAATAATTTTGAGACTAGAGAAGTCATTATAAGTTGCATTTTCAGTTGAATTTGGGGAAACCTCTTGAAGCATTCATTGTGTTGAACTATTTTAATTGCGTTTGTTTGATTTGTTCATTGCAAACAGCTGAAATTCTGTAAATTTTGACAATAAACCTGGTTTGCAATGGGGGTTGAATAATTTCGATTGCAACTGTATATCTAGCATTAATCCCAGTGGTGTCTTGGCAAGTGAGTAGCTTGCCTTGCACCATAAATGTGTGTTTCTTTTTTTTTTTTTTTTTCAAGTTTGGCTAACTCACTTCGCTTTTAAAGAATGTAGTTGCGGAGCTCCATGGTATGTTAATATGAGGTTGGGAAGGAGGGGGTGGTGTGTTGGGTGGGGTACGGTGGGAGTTGAATTAGAGGGAGGAAAAATGGAGATGACAGCTAGGCCTGTCACGATAACTACTTTTGTTGGACGATATATTGTCCCAGAAATAATTACGATAAATGATGTTATTGACATTTTAAGACCATTTTGTGCCACTGATATAATGGTAATATAATAGCATAATAATGCAGGTACACCCTTTCAAAGAGCAACGAACTTTTAATTCCTAAGACTATTCAGACTTTGGTATTGGAATGTCAAAAAGTAGTTCTGTTATTCATTGTATGTGTTTTGCGTCGTTACGGAAACTTACCATTCTACCTAGCGCCTTACTTTAGTACCTAGCGCCTTACTTAAGTTCAAGTTCACTTGTGCGTTCGTGTTATTTTGTGTAGAATCGAGTTGTAATGTTATGTTGCTGTTGTGTAAATGTCTGATTAATCTCATATGTGTATAGGATGTGTTTGGGTGAGTTAATTAATCCACTAGTAAAGAGCTTCAGTTTACCGCAGTTCATTCACTGTTCAACTTCAACTCACGCCACATAAGCGGCTCAATCCCCAGCATTATTCACTACGACTGGATTATTTCAAACTATTCTTTCTAGATTTTTCTATCTTCAAAAAACATTGTTAGTGCATTGTTAATATCTCGGATGTCATTTTTTCCAACAGTATGTTTGAATGAAAATCGGTGCTAGTGCTTGCTACACATCTTAAATTCGAATTCACAGTTTTTGCATTCGAATGTGCATTTTTTTGTAATATTTGACTAATATTCGAAGTTTGAGTTTTAATTTGACAGAGCAGACAAGAGGACAGAAGCAACGAGTTCTTATAGATGTTAGCCTGTTTGACTCGCCACTCAAATGAAATGGTTTAATCCAAACCTTAATAACTGACAAACCACTTGGCTTTGGAAAGTCATTGGAAAGTTCAGGAATAAAATGCTGTATAGCTTTTAAATAGCCAGAAATTTATTGTTCAGCATAATATTTGAATATTTAATCAAATAAATATGTCCTGAGTGGGTCCATGGATTTTTCTTTTGTACAACTAAAGTGGTGTCTGGCTGCAAAAAAGTTTGAGAACATCTGCTGTATATAGAATAACTCAGAACGCTAGACACTCAGAGTGTCACATGTCAACGTTTTTCCAAACGTCAGCTGTCCAATATGTGTGAGTCTGTTCCCAGTGTAACCTCAGATTCCTGTTCTTGGTTGACAAAAGTGGAACCTGATGTGATCTTCTGCTTTTGTAGCACATCTGTCTTAAGGTTTGATGTGTTGTGCATTCTGAGATGCTTTTCTGCTCACCACAGTTGTAAAGAGTGCTTATTTAAAACCTGAATGCTGAAACCAGTTTGGCCATTCTCCTCTGATCTCTCTTGTCCGCCCACAGAAATGCTTTTAGCTGTATTCTGTACAATCATTAGAGACTGTATTGCGTGAAAAGAGATGTCCTAGAAGATTCTGAAATACTCAAACCAGAACATCTGTTACCAATAACCATGCCACAGTCAAAGTCACTGAGATCACAGTCTTCCTCTATGCTGAGGTTTGATGTGAACATTAATCTCCTGTACGACCTGTACATGATTTTATTGCACTGCAGCCACATGATTGGCTGATTGGATAATTCCATTAATGAGCAGGTGTACAAGCGTTCCTGTGTCTGGTGAGTGTAGTTCTATTGTGTCTTATAGCTAGCACTTGATTTTGTGTATGTATATTATATTATTTTATCACATACCTACTCTTAAATCTAACCCATACGCCAAAGATCATTTATTCACTACAAGTGTTTTAACTGTAGAAGCACACTTTGGTCTCATCAGGGGTTCCAAATAGGCATGTGCCTGTTTTTGTTTACTATATATCTCCATGGGTACTTCAAAATATCACCAGTATCCCTATGTTTCATTCAAGGTCTGTGGGGAGAACATTTTGGGCAGCGGTTATGCAAGTCAAAGATGCGGCATGAGACAAAGTACAATATTTTGGAGAATTTTAATGACTTTGCCTTTAAAAGCAATCCCACAATTCTGTACACTGGATGGGTGAAAATGAAACACATGGAGGGTAGAACTTTACCTCCACCCACTTGCAGTGAGAAAATACGTTGTCTGTTTCATACCCAGCGTTTCCTTATGCCTCGGACTGACAGTCATATTTGTGCGCTGGCTGTAGAAGCCTTGCATAATCCCTATGACTAAGCCTTTTGCTGTAGATTTAAGCGACTAGTTAGAATGCTGACTAAAGTTTAATGTTTAATTTAATGTCACTAAAATTTCCATCATGAGGAAGTTAACTAATATTCACAAGCCACTGGCACAAATGCAGAAGTCAAGTGCGGTCCTCTAAGAAGCGATGATGACCCAGCACTTTATTGAAGCAGCATTTTTCCACATCACGATAACATTTTGAGAAGATAGAACAACAAATGTTTCTTCATTCTTACTAGGCTAAGATTACATGTGACACACACGCACACTTGTGCGGACACAGTGGCTATGTGAGTAGCATTCTTCACACACATTTTGTACATCTGCAGGGTAAAAAGCGACAAAAGCGCGACACATCCCTGTTATTCAGGTTTCCATGTCAACTGTGAAATGTTTGTCATGTGTGTCACTGTGCAGCAGCTTAGAATTGCTAACAGATGGGTGAGTCTTTTCAGTCTCTTGTCCGACTGTTGTCATGATGTGCATCTCAAAGAGAAACTACAAACTTATATTTAGAAGTATTTTATCTAGACTGCAAAAAATGTTCTCTGAGTGTATCTTGAATAAAGGACAAAATATCTAGAAATAAAAAAGTGGAGTACTACTCGAATTTGCCTATATTCAAGATATTTTACATGCTAAGATAGAATTTTGTGCTGTTGAAGATTCAGAAGATGGAAATGCAACACTTACTGCATTGCTGACGGTTTGTGAGCAAACCATAAGCCATAAAAACATTAAAATTACAGACAGGTGACATGAATAACATTGATGATCTCTTTACAGTGGCAGCTGTTAAGGGGTGGGATATATTAGGCAGGGTGCACAGTGGCTTAGTCGTTAGCACGTTCGCCTCACACCTCCAGGTTCGATTCCCACCGTGGCCGTGTGTGTGCGGAGTTTGCATGTTCTCCCCGTGCTGCGGGGATTTCCTACGGGTACTTCGGTTTCCTCCCCCAGTCCAAAGACATGCATGGTAGGCTGATTGGCGTGTCCAAAGTGTCCGTAGTGTATGAATGGGTATGTGAATGTGTGTGTGATTGTGTGCCCTGTGATGGATTGGCACCCTGTCCAGGGTGTACCCTGGTGCCCGATGCTCCCTGGGATAGGCTCCAGGTTTCCCCGTGACCCTGAAGAGGATAAGCGGTATAGAAGATGGATGGATATATTAGGCAGCAAGTGTACAGTCAGTTCTCGAAGTTGATGTGTTGCAAGCAGGAAAAATGGGTAAGGATCTGAGTGACATTGACAAAGGCCAAATTGTGATGGCTAGATGACTGGGTCAGAACATCTCCAAAACGGCAGGACTTGTGGGGTGTTCCTCAAGACTATGCAGTGGTTAGTACCTACCAAAAGTGGTCCAAGGAAGGACAACCGGTGAACCTGTGACAGTATATGCATGTATGCATATATGCATATTGTGTACTGTAGAAAAGTCTAAAACTAGCATAAAACTACATAAATCAAATTTTGTCACATTATGCTATACTGCCCCCGACCATTTACACTGGTATTGCACCACATGTATACGTTGTGCATTGTGTTCACATGCTGTATGAATGCAGAATATGCGCATGCGCGTAGTTAAAAGCAAGTATACACTCGTATAATCTCCGTGCCTTGTTGAGTTGATGCTAATTATTCCTGTGAGATCTAACACTGAATAGGATACCACATGCCTACGAAATCCTACTGTCGTTTATTTTTTTCTTGCCAAACGTACTTGGTAGCAGCTTTTCTTGCACACTTTTCTTCAGAACCTTTCTAGGCCACTGCTTCTAAGCTTTGCATCTACAGACTCCACGTGCTGGGCTGTGCTCTACGTTTTCAAATCCAAGTAGGAAAGCAGAAAACGCTGCAGCTCACACCATTGCTTTCACACTGTGTGGCTCATGTTAGTGTGGCACACTCACAAACACACACACACACACTTTACACATGCTATTCTAATTCTGCTATATACCAGTTTGGCATGGGGCTCTGTTACAGCCTGTTTAGGTAGTAAATGAAACACTCCCAACCTCCCATCTTTTCTACTTTTAGGCCAAATACAAGGAAACCTGATACGGTCCAGTTAGGCATTTTTATGGAAGGAAAAAGCAAACGAAACCATTTTGCAAGAAGAGTTTAAATAACCTTAAAATAAAAAGTTCAACAAAAAATAAGTCATGAATAATTTTTTTTCTTTTTTTTTCTTTTTTTTTAATGACATAGCATGCATGCTGGAAAACAATTAAGGCTAGAGTTACTGTTTCCACCACACAGTTCATTATTTTCCAATTTTACCAATTCTTTTTATTTACTAAAGAAAGCCATGCCAGAGTTACACACTATGACTTTTACAAAGTGCTGACACTACAGACTCCTAAATAAACATCTCTTCACCATATGAATGTTTATACACGTTAGTTAATCTGCAGAGCGTCAACCAAACTAAGGTGTAAGGTGTAGTATGTTAGAGCAAGTGCATTAAAATAAACCTTGAATTATTGTCCTGTTGTCATTCTGTCCTAGAAAATTATACAACAGTTAGTTCCGCTCCACTAATTTGATTGGTTGAGTGGCGTTCCAAGAGCGCTTACATTTAGTATAACCGCACTGGGACGTTTCACTGTGTGGATCACTCTGCTCGTCTGTGTTCACCACGTCAAATTCCACTTCCTAGTTTGAAACCGTTACTACAGTGGATTTGAATATAGCTAGGGCGGGGCGATATATCAATATAATGTCGATATCGTGATCGTTTCAGAGATATATTGTCGGTATGGTGATGCACAGTATTTTTTCGTTTTTAATAATTACAAATTATGACACCGAAATTTCTCCATCTTATAATTATCTTATAATTACAAATGAAATGGTACTGAATGGATGCAATTGATTTGACACTGTAGGCATTGATCTTTGTAGGCATTAAAGAAAAGTATCGTCTAAGTCAGTTTTAATGCAGGATTAATAGCGATAATAGTGATCACTGAAAGCTTAAGAAACAAATCTCGCAGTGGCCTGAAAGCTGACTACAGTGGAAACAGATAGGCTTTTGTGCTGTGTGCTGTTTTCTCTTCGCTCTTCAATGCAGAACCAATTGTGAGCTATAGCCCGAAGGCCAGTAAAGCCGGAGTTACCCCTGGAAATACGAACTCGCTTCTGTGGTCTGACGTGCCATTCAATATTTGCAAGAGAAGCTAAACCATCCCTCTTGTGGTCGTAGATGGAGGTCTAGGAGAAGGTGTCAGATGCTGCAGTCCTGGCGTCTGTAAGAATCAGCATGCACATATTTGCTTGCTTGTGTGTGTGTGCTTTGTGTAGGCTTAGTGACAGCTCTGTTTGAAGCTGCTCCTAATCGTACATGTGTTGTGCATGTGTGTGTCTGTGGCTGTTATAGTTGCAATCAAAATTATTCAACCCCCACTGCAAATCAGGTTTATTATCAAAATTTACAGACTTTCGGCTGTTTGTAATGAACAAATCAAACAAAAGCAACTGAAATAGTTCAAGAGAACGAATGCTTCAAATGGTTTCCCCAAATTCAACTGAAAATGCAACTTATAATGACTTCTCCAGTTTCAAAATTATTCAACCCCTTCATGGAAAGCGTCTTTAGCACTTAGTAGTGCACCCTTTTGCTGTTATGACCTACTGCAAATGAGATGCATAGCTTCTGGCAGCGTTCCTGAGGAATCTTAGCCCTTTCCTCATGAACAATGGCCTCCAGTTCAGTAATATTCTTGGGTTTGCGTTCTGCAACTGCGTTCTTCAAATCCCACCAGAGATTTTCTATGGGGTTCTGTAGAATCTTCCAGGACTTCTTCTGCATCCAAGCCTTGGTGGAATTTGAGGTATGCTTGGGATCATTGTCCTGTTGGAAAGTCCAATGATGCCCAAGCTTCAGCTTCCTCACAGACGGCATGAAGTTTTCTCCTAGGATTTCCTGATACTTCAATGAATTGTAAATTTTGAAAATAAACCTGATTTGCAATGGGGGTTGAATAATTTTGATTGCAACTATATGTTAGTACAGGGTGTCAGTTAGCGTCAGATGAGAGTCGTAATACAGAGAGACGAGGTCTTCACGTCTCCAGTAGACAAAGACTTCCTTCTCTTCGGCCAGCTGTTCAGAAGGGCACGGTCTTTCTGCTTAACACTGATCACTCCAAGCCAGAGAGGGCCAAATGCGCGCACACACACACACACACACGCACAGATGCACAGAGGAATGGATACACATGTGTGCAGTAGCGATCAGCTGCCAGACAGCAAGCTTGAGGAGAAATCCCTGGGCACAATATGCGCTATTCAAAAGGAGTCTACATCTGACTCGTCTTTTTTCTGAGTACAGAGACTGAAGAGTCCTGTTTCGCCATCGGGACAATAACGGAAAGTGTGTGTGTGCGGCACTGTTTACTGTGTCTTATGAGCAATGCATCCTATTCAGGGACTCTGGTGAACCAAAAACAGCTGAAAGAAATTGTGAAGGAAAACAGTTTAAGAACGAGGCAAATACTTTCAGTGTTAAAGATGAAGATTTACTGGATATGATTACTGCGAGTGCTTGTGTTTGCAAAAAAAAAGACAAAAAAAAAAAAACCCCAACAAGAACAGTGTACACATTACAGGAAAGATGCTGGCTCTAAAATATCACAGCACTGTAGAATTTTTGATTCTGCTTGCTCAGATCGTTGATGAAATTTCTTTAAAAGCAGTCCCAGCTCCAATCACAAGTTTATACTGATGTGCTTGTTTTAATACGTTAAAATTTCTATAGCAACAGCTCGTTCATTTATTTGTACATTGTATTTTCCACATAAACGCATCAAAAATGTGTGTAACTGTTGCTATGGTGATGTGAGGAGACATTCATTTTGCGGCGGCTTTTAAAAAAAAATTTTTAGTGCTTGAATTGGCGAAATTGCAATCGCACGAAATTGTTTCGCGCACCCTTTCACAGTAATGTTTGTTGGTAAACGAGACCTTTCAGCTGTACTCATGTTCGACGCACGTCAATCGAAGAGGGCTTTGGCTCAAAGCGTGTTGTGATGACGTCACATGGCGCGTTTCGGCCTAAATCTGCGGAAAATCTGTGGTAATTTCGAAAAATTGCGGAATTTCTCAGAATATTGCGGAGTTTGCTTGATTTTGCGTTCGTTTCTGTGATCGCAAAATCGCAGAGTCTTGGAGGGACTGCAGGGCGGAGGCAGGATTCGAGCGCCCAAGCGTGCTAACCGCTAAGCCATCGTAAACATGATCATCGGATCATGATTATTTGAACAGATTGCAGTTGTTTTGCACAATCATATTACGTTTATTCATTATATTATTACGCTTTGTGAGGTGAGCTGTCATTTCTGTAATATTTAACTAGTTACATAGACTTGATTTCATCTGCGTTAATCTCTTCAGCAACGAAAAGAAAAAGAACCGAGCTCGACTGTAGTGTAGTGACATTTTATTGGTTTATTAATCTGGAGCTTGTTTTTTCCTAAGTAAATAATACGCAGAAAAAAATGCTTGGGTGAAAACATGGCTTCAGGTTCTCCTGTTGTGTGTCTAATCAAATATCATTTGAAATGAATTATGTTGGACTATTTTGATAGGACTAAAACCGTTTTAGAGCAGGGGCATCAAGCTCAATTTCCCGAACATGGTGTAGTCACTGTAGGTTGTTACTCTGGATGCTCCATTTTGGCATTTGGAGCAAGTCATTATATCACAGACCAGTTGACACCTAATGCATTTCTGAAGTGTTTTCAGTCACGCTTCACCCACAGGAGGCACGCATCCAGCTTAATCCAGTTTTTCAATCTGCAAAAGGTCTGTGTGATGTGTCTGTTGTGTTTGTATGAAGGCTGGTTTATGCTTTCTCCGTTATGTGTTGTGTGAATAAAGACGGACTGCGTGATCAAAGCGAGCCAGTGATGGCCTCCCACAAAAATATACAGCAATCTGGAGCTTTGCTGGAAGATTAGGCAGGTAGCCAAGTCACTAGAACTGAACTCATTCAACGTTTAAATGATTAAACATTGCTTCTGTGAAATATTGCTGGCAGATCACAGAGACTTCAGAAGCTACTAGACATTAAGACTGTTGGATTTGTTGATTTTTAGGTCTTCCACACCAGTCAGAGTTAGAGGGGTAAGGAGCTGGTGTGTAAATGTGTGTTTATTTGGCTTTGCGTGGGCAGTCGTGGATTTGTATGATTAGAGCATTTCTGATGTGTGGTTTGGAGAGAGGTGTGAGGTCTATGATGAGGGGCGTCCGAGCCTGAAACTCAAAGCTCTCAGTAAAGCAAACTGTGGAAGGATCCCCGAGCCCACATAGTGAAACGTTTTGCTGATGTTCTGGCTGTGATTAAACAATTAATGAAGGATGCTTTTAGTGTGTTAACCTCATGGTTACTCCAGCAAATTCTGCTTTTGCAAGAAATGAGCTCATTTCTTTACACAGTGCCTTTTGGCTTCCTTCAACCTGATCCAAAACCTGATCTCCTTGATTCCTCGATCCTACCTCCTTCAACCCATGATCTGGATATCAGTCAAATTCTGCCATCTTTAAGGACATACCAGCCGGAGGAATCAAGGAGAAAGGAGATAGGAGACACAGAGGGACGGGCATTTCCTATGCGGAAGTATTTTTTGTTGTATTATGTGATGTCCATCTCAAATTGCAATAAATTCTACAAAGATTCAACCCACAAATACAGTGCCCTCCACTAATATTGGCACCTTTTGGTAAATATGAACAACGAATGCTTAAAATGCTTTAAAAAATTCACAAAAATACTCTGCTCTCAGCACAGGACAGGTTTATCAAAAAATATCTTTGTTAAATATAGGTGTGGATCAATTATTAGCACTCCATGAATTCAAATGAGAAAATACATTTGAAGTATATTCCCATTGATATTTTACATTTTTTTTAGTACACCTGGGTGACTAGGAACAGGAAATTCTTTAGCCACGACTTCCTGTTTCACAGGGTTATAAATATGAGGTATATATAACACATACATCATAACAATGGATAAGACTAAGGAATATACAGTATCTCACAAAAGTGAGTACACCCCTCACATTTTTGTAAATATTTGATTATATCTTTTCATGTGACA
>JANDJT010000021.1:18442446-18455711 GCA_024331685.1 Stegophilus panzeri | reverse complement strand
TTTAAAGCCATAAAAGTTTGTTGTTTATAATAAGGAAAGAAATCTCTATTTTAAAATGGTTAAATCTGAGCCATATAGTAATGTTACGCCTGTTGTGTGTGTCTGTTCATATGCAACGTTCACTCTTGTACAGGACTGAAAAGCAGCTCGAAAATCTGGTTGTAATTAGTGCCATGGAGGTTTCACTAGTTGCTAAATTTAAAGGTTTACATCATTTTCCCTCAATGAACCTGTTTATGTAAACCATTTGCTCTGTAAAGATTCGCCGCATGACATTTCAGGCTTGAAGCAGAAATCCACAAAGTTTTCCTCACAACTGAAAATGCATTATTTATGAGCAGTAAATACAGAACTTCCCCTTTACTCATTATATTATAGTACAATTTCTGCTATAAAAGAAAGCGTTTTGCCAATGAACATCAGCTGATATACAGTCGGAAAACTGCTAGAATATCCTGCTTTTTTTTTTAGATATCAAATGTAGTACTTTTATCATTTATTATTCATACTATTACTATATCATGTAGAACTATTTATCGTTCACTCACTGGTACATTGTATAGGGCTGGACGATACGACATGAATGTCATCACGATACTTGAGGACATTTCTACGATACACGATGCGTATCATGATATATAATTTAGCTAACAAACTGTACAAAACAGTGGTAAAATAAACAAAAAACTGTGAAACTGAGTTTGGTGATACTTTTCTTTAATGCCTACAAAGATTAAATAAAAAAAATACATTTATGTCAACTCAACGGCATCCATTCAGTACCATTTAATTTGGAATTATTCAAAACATGAAAAATACATCACCATACCAGCGATATCTCAGAAAAGTGTATCGCGTAATTATTTATCACGATATCGATATTATATCCGACATTGTAGTTACTTTGCTACATAGGTTGCCTAAAATTAATTGTGTACTAGACAGGGGCGTAGGAGCGATTTTGAACCTCCATCAAAATTTGGTGATTATAACATGCCTGATTTTAACATGCGGCAAGTTTGGCAATGTTTTGCATACCACAAGCTATTATATCATTGTTATAATTATTAAGGTTTTATTGGTTGACACTACATTTTAACAATGGCCTTTTCAGACTTGCACAGGTGAGGTCTTAACAGATTTTGGGTTCTACTTCCAAACATAACTTCACCTTCACCTCTCAATTATCAATCCTATGGTGGCAACAACATAACCCATTGTACTGCACCAGAACCTGTACATTCATGGGTTCAATGAGCAATACAATGTCCAATACAAGCAAATTCAATGAGTCCTCATTTGTAAGTCGCTTTGGATAAAACCGTCTGCTAAATGAATAAATGTAAATGTGAATGCAATACATGATTCCTGAGTAGAAAAACACTACAACTTTTTGCGTCCCAGTATTCACAAAGAGAATACAGTACATTTACTGAGAGTCAAATTTATGAAAAAAAAGCTTTCAGGTTTTTATGACTATTCCAAAAAATTCTGACTCACACAATGATGAGTTACTAGTAACAAATAGCAAGAGTGCAATGGGTGCACTGTCTGTTTCATGAGTCACTGTTAGCATGTGGATGTTATTATATTTAAGCCACATTGCATGATGTACAGTGCAATTATGCCACACTTCCTGTTTGCACAGCGTAACATATTCATTTTTTGCTTAGCCATTGTGTTTTTCGCAATATAAAGAAATGTCTTTCTTGAGACAACAATAAAAATTTGACCTAAAAAAGAAGATGATAGAGTACTAAGGAACTGACTGTGATACAAATGCTTATTACAAATGCTTATGTTCATAAATGTTACATGATACTGTGGGCCCCCCCCCCCAATTTTCTCCTTAATTTTAGTCTTGGACAATATCCTCCTACCAGTCAGGTCTCCCCTACAACAGCTACCAACCAGGCAGGGTGAAGGCTAACAGCTGCTTTGTAAAGCCAGCCAACCGTATCATTTCTAACTGCTGCTCATGCTGCATCACGAGGCAGCGTAACACACTCAGAGGAAAGCGCTATCCGTGCCTTTCTGCATGCATGAGCTCACAGTGATCGACAGGGGAGAGAGTATGCTATCCTTCCTACACAGAGAGCATGGCAAATTGTGCTCTCTTGGAACGTCAGGATGCGGACTCGCCATGTCCAGACGATAGGGTGAATGCTTTTCTGACTGACTCTGTTTTCTTTTTCCTGATAACAAGCGCTCGGTGTAGATAGTATGGACATGAAGCTATACAGCCCATACTCAAGGACATTTTGTAGAGCTTCTTCTAAAAGCATTCATCTTTTGTGATCTGGTGAGTGTTTAATATGGCTAGGCGACTAAATATGGTGAACAGAAAAACCTTTTTTTTTTTCCAATGCAAGAGGCAGCACATTGCAGAATCACATAGTTGTCTACTTGAAATCAAATCAACTCAGAGTTAGTAAAAACAAAAAAAGGGTAAGTGGGAGAAAAACAGACAGGCAGTAATGAAATCATGGAGCAGTGCCTGCAAATGACGGAACTGGAATTGGGTCCTCATGTAAATGTAATCCTGTCCAAATAGGGTTAAAGTCTGGCCCTCTGGCTCACAGAGGTTAATTACAACACTGCCATGGGCACCGTGTATACCATGTCTGCTCCTGAGAGTCTTTCTTTCAAGACTCCATCACCCTCTTCAATTCCTCTACCATTCCACTTGTCCTTTCATTTTCATCTGATCCGTGTCTATTCTTCAGTGCTGAGTCATGCTTTAGTCTTCCAGTGTTGTAAATCAGTGCTACAGTAACGGGGTGTGATAGCAGTCTTGCGTGTTATTTTGAGGCTTTGCAGAGTGTCACATACGAAAAGAGGTGTGGCTCAGTCCTGCCCTGTTTCTGCACTGGTGATGTCCTACATTTTGCAATTATGTCAAGATTTAAAAATAGCTCCAACATTTATTTTTTTATTTATTTGCACAAACACTAGGCATGTGCTGCTAATCGAAATATTATTATTGTGCACGTTCTCAGATTACGGTCGCTTCCTCTGCTCTATTCATTGCAAATTGCACAGTGCCAAACTTTAAAGAGGTGCTGAATTGCATGTTCAGTCTCTGCCTTTGTGGTTTTGCTCTGTTTTTGCAACAGTTCTGTCAAGTTCTTGTAAAAGATATGTCGAGAAAAGAAAAGAAAAAAGCCCACTACAGTAGCTCCACTTCCCAAATGGATTGTGAAAAACACGACACAATGCATAACTTCACCTCTATTTGATATGTATTTCTTTTTATTATACTTGAGTGGAGCTTATAATCAAGTCTTAAACCTATAATTAAACCGATAATTGATCCTATGGAATAGTAACCATAATAACGTGTACTCGAACAGAAACTAGACATTAGCGTGTGACGAGAAATACAGGATTAATAGGTGCAATAACAATAACAACTATTTCCACGTTTGATGTATTGTAATAAGGAAACAAACAATTTAGCACATAAACCGAACGTGCTGAGTAATCCCTTCATGTGTAAGCTTATTAATCAGTATCTAATTATTCATTTAAAAGCATATTATTCAGCAACTTTATAAGGAATAAAACACGATTGGTGCATGCTGTTGTAGGAAAATAATTAACGACTAGGTGGTGTTTATTAATTAAAGAATTACATTTTTTGTAGTTACATTAAATGCTGCGAAACAAGTCAACTCCTGTTGTGATATATGCTGAAAAATCTGTAAACATTCATCAAAAAAAAAAAACAAAACATTGTCATTTACTGAGAATCTGTAGAGCATGTTCTCAAGTTCTCCATCCTGAAGACTTTTCTGTATCCGAAAACTTAACAGAACAGCTTTACGTTTGACTGTTACAAAGCGCTGACACTGGAGACTCCTTCCATCCATCCATATATCCATCCATTTTCCATACTGCTTATTCTACTCAGGGTCGTGGGGAGCCTGGAGCCTATCACAGGGAACCCGCGGCACAAGGCGCGGGACACCTTGGACGGGGTCCCAACTCAAAGCAGGGCACATTCACACACTGTGTACAATTTGGAAATGCCAATCAGCCTACAGTGGAGTACCCAGAGAAAACCCTGAAGCCCAAGGAGAACATGGAAACTCTGTGTACACAGGGCAGAGGCGGGATTCGAACCCCCAACCCCAGGGGTGCGAGGCAAACTTGATAACCACAAAAATGTTAAATAAACATCTCATCACAGTTTTAAAACACTTTTTTTTTTACACGTCTGTTTATGTTGAGCAGCCATCATACAAGTCTCTGTGTAAGTTGTTAGTGTAAAAAGATAATGTATTATTATGGTTTAAAGGGTCAAACACAGCTTGCCATGAGTTTTCTTGGCTGTAGCTACATCATTTCAAATATCAGATTTACCAATATTCAGCTGAAATAGAAAGATGGAATACTGGTAATGTGATCTATATTGTCTTGCCCACAACTGTAGATTCCTTGGGCCTGTGTATGCAAGCCATTAAATAAGCAGATCATTATGTTGGCTCTACTGGCGAAAGTTCATTGAACAATTTCAGTTTTGTAAACGAGTCCTACACTCATATGATTAACGGATCCAGAAAAATTGTTGAGTAATACATTGCAACATGGACGCTTAAGCAATAAGCTGTAAGGATTTTGCTTTGGGAAAGCATTTCAGCCTTCTCACCTCTCCTTGTTTGTGGGTGCCATTAGAAAGGGTCTTAGCTACAACCGCTGCACAACCGTTTCTGCTGGAAAGCAAATACAAATGCAATGGGGACTTTTGTTTTAGCTTTAGGACTGACCTCTGGTTCACCTAAGCATCCATTTACTGTCCAGAGCCAACTAATGGACATCTGGAAAGCTGCACAAAAAAAAAAAACAGTGCTTGTTAGTGCATGGCCAGAGCCATAATTTACCAAGTGAGTGTTGGTTCTCTTTAGTTTACAAGATATCATTTTACAGTTTATTCATCTTAAATATTGTATTATAAATTGTTTAGTAACTACAGTGAAACTAATAATCTATTTAACCCTTTCATGCATCGTTTCCACACTTATGGACAGTCATTTTAAGGGAAAATATAATGTTATAAATAATAATAATAATAATAATAATAATAATAAAAATGACCTCCAAATCAACCAAGACGATGTCATTTAACATAAACCATCTTGGTGATTTCTGCTGTTCTATTTGCCATTTGTATATCTGTATGTAAAACTTTCTACACTAAATTACAAATTAAATAAACTAAATTATTTTCGTACCAAATTCCAGAGCCTTAGCTTTTTAAAAACTAGTTATTTTTGTATTGTAGATTATTTTATGACGTTTTTACCCCTTCCAAATAAGCTGTATCAAGCTGTAACAGTCCTAATTTTTGTACAAGAATCTTGCTATGTTTTGTTAAAGATATTTTCTATCAGTTTGGTCATCACTATTAATAACCCTTTCTCACGGCTATACTGGCATTCAACTTATCGACTTATCGGACATTTTAAATCAAAAGTATAAACAAATCCATTATTTTATCGCCACAAATCTGTTATTAGATTAGTCAGGACACTGTTGGGTTTCTGTGTGTAGAGTATCATGACTTTTTTTAGGTGCTGGTTAGCACGACGATGGGAAAGGGAAGGGGTTTGAGCTCCCGCTGGGTAAACAATTCACACCTCTCCACAATAAAATTGGTACAGAGATAAAACAGACAGCACAACTAAAACTTTTTTGATAGTAAAACCCCGTATACAACTTCCAAAATAAAATTATAGAATTTACACTTAGTAGGCTAGGGGGAAAAAACCCTGCAAATTCTTACAGTCCTGATTGTCTACTTTCATATGAGCCATTAACCTCTACTATGGAGTGTGATAAATAAATTCAATGCTGAACACGGGCACCGCCAAAACAGGTGGAAACTCTCTGGTAAAAAGAGTTAAATATTTTAAACCTTAATATTAACAATTTTTATAAATGCATTAGACTATGAGTTGGTGGCTTGGTGGTTAAGGCTCTGGGTTACTGATCAGAAGGTTGGGGGTTCAAGCCCCAGCACTGCTAAGCTGCCCCTGTTGAACCCTTAAGCAAGGCCCTTAACCCTCTCTGCTCCAGGGGTGCTGTATCATGGCTGACCCTAACTTCCTGACATGCTGGGGTATGTGAAGAAATGAATTTCACTGTCCTGAGTGTAGACTTATTATCAGTATCTATTTTTTTATTGTTTTATTTGATTCTTATTTTTTGTACTCGTGGTATTCCTACACGTTGACAATCTATCTCCTTTTTAATATAAGTGATATTTAAGCTGGAAAAGCATGCGGTTTGACTGCGAATTACAAAGGTGAAGAATGTAAGTTTGGACCACTTTAACTGGTTATATTACTCTACCCCGAAATGATCCTCTTCCGATTGCTGTTCGTTATTTGATTCTGTACTCATAGAAGTCATTGTCAGAAATTATAGTCATAAAAGCAATTCCTTCAGAAAATGAACAGCATAAAGACATGTTTTAATTCATGCATCACATCCATCAGTTTGGCAAACCAGTCCGTATGGCCTGAAGGTTTTTGCCCTATAGATTATCGCAAAGTATTTGCATCTGTAAAGGACATGCAAATACGTTGAACATGACACTGAAATGTTTGACATTACACTGAAAAAAAAATATTGGAGTGAGATTTACTCAGGGTAACAGTTTCCATATATAAAGTATTAGTACATTTAACTAAGCACATTTTAAGTAAGGTTTACATGATACCGAGGGTTATTAATATAAATGTAAGTACATTTAACTAGCCGTTTTCTTGTTATATAAGAAATCTCTACTCAAGCTTGAGTGAAATTCCACAAATAAAAGTAAATCTTTTGTTCCTCTGTTTTTAAAAAAAACAGTCAAAGGTAAACATCATCGATACTACTTATTTGGCGCGAACACCTTAAAACATAAGTGCACTTCCATCAGCCGTAATAAAGACTAAAATAGCAGAACCCAAGATGATTACTTAACTGACTTGTACACACACACACACACACACACACACACACACTTGACTGAGAACCACAAAGAGGGTGAACCAAGAAAACTTTCCCGAAACACTCAGTCTTTCAAAATATTTCAGAATGCAATGCCTTAAATCCAACACAAAACAAGAAGTATTAAAAAAAACAACAAAAAAAAAACTATTCAGCTATTCAAAAACCACTTTATTGTGCAATCGGTTCAAGTAAACATTACTTCCTTTTTTTTCTATTCATGTTCTTGCAAAATAATAGAATAATTAGATTAGTTTAATCCAGGAACGTAAGTAACATATACACTTTGGGTTTTAGCCGCATATTTACGTAAATTCATTAAGTATCAAAAGCAATTCAGCAATTCGAACAATTAGCTGTTTGTGTAAAAATCAGAAAATTGTTTTTGTCATATTTTCAGAACCACTGAATTTTCAGAGTAGATGTAGAGTCGGTGTACGTGTAAATAGCAGTTGGTAATATTTGATCCCTTCAGTCAATATACAGCATTAATGAGGTGTCTACCGCAGCGCTGTTGAATTCACGTTGAATATATTTTCTATAGCAGAGCCTCTCTACCAGCCGTAATTCAAATCTCAGGTTTATCTTAACATGCTCTTTCTAATCTGTTTTTCTTTTATAGTAACAGCTAATTCACAGGGATGTGTATGGTGGATGCTCCACATTATCTAAGCCTAATAATAAATGGATTTTAAAAATGTTAATAAATTGTTATTTAACAAAGAAAAAAAAAGGCTTATTGAGTCTCCAGTGTCTGTGTTTTGTAACAGTCAGAGTTAAAGCTGTATTTATAATTCAGACTTCACATTCAGTAAATGGTTTAGATTGATATTTTATATTGATATTTTTGTCTCTTTTTTTTTAGTTTTGTTTTTCCAGTGAGTCAGAATCACTGGAGGGACTAGTAGAGGTAGACGGATGGAGAAATCTGTCCAATTTGTCCAACTCCTACGAAAGTACAGCAAGTCAGGATAGACTAAAATAGCTCTTCTTTTAAATGTAACTCCCAGCAACATTTCAGAATAGTAACACATTAAACTTGTCTTCTTAGTTGGACCAATATTCCTAATGTTAATTTGTAAAAAAAAAAACAAAAAAAAACAGGAGACAGTGAGTTTCTCTCATGACCCCATTTTATGAATCAAGAGGTCACGACCCCTAGTTTGGGAACCTCTGGTCTAAGGACAGAGGAGCTTGCGCGTTGCAGTTTCTTGGTAACATGACAAGGTATATTTGATCTGTTTTATTACCTTTAAAAGAAAGTGAGAGAACAACTGCTTACAGCTGATGTACAGTTAGTGATAACAGGACCTAACTAACGTAACTGTAAATGGATAAAAAAAAATGCATGCCTTGTCAAGTAGAAAAGTGTAATGTATAGGAAAATAATCAACTTCAAGGTGGGACATCATCTTAAACCCCATTGTTGGTTGTTTTCCTATTAGAGCATGCACCGTCATGTTTTATTCTTTACACATTATAGCAACATGTACAGAATATTGTTTCTATGTAAAGAATTACGTAAAGCAAAACTATAAGTAGTCATATTGCTCATTGCAATAATCCATGTACTGCAAGTTTAATATCGGCAGGGTTACCAGAATGAACCCGGTTTGGAAATTAAAGTATAAATGAAACTTTTCAGGTTCAAACCCTTGGGACTAAGATTTTCACACAAAGGGGAACCAGAAACTGAACCAGAATCGTAGTTTTATAATCGTTGTTTCTCATATGACTGCAAGTATCTTTCTTTTTTGCTTTTTGCCTATTCACCTGATTCTACTTAAGGCCTGTTGGCCACTTCCATAGCTGATCTGAGGCTCTCTCTACTGTTTTTGCTGCATTTCAGGATGTAATCTTGGTTTAAACATTCCTCCCTAGTGCCCACCCAGTAGCACACCCTCAGTACAGTATGTGGCACAGTGGTTAGGGTGAGGTCTCATTAACAGACTCCAGTCACTCTGGGATTTACTGACGATTCTTCAGAGCCTAAACTACAAGCACATGGTTTTGTTTTGTTTTTTTATGGAGAGGTTTTGCTGTCAGGAAAAGACATACGTATTGCTGTGCTACGTATAGTCCTGTACACAAACATACATTAAACTGACCGCAAATTGCTCGAGTTTATTTATGTATTTATGTATTTATTTATTTATTTCAGGCAGAAAGTATGATTTAAATTGTAAGACATTGTCTGAAAAGTCAACAAAAGAAAAATGTAAACCATCTCCTGAACGGAGTGGAACCACATTTGCTTCCTTTTAATAATTTATCTGCAAAAAGATCAGTTTTCCTGACCCCCTACCACACCGGGTGCTGCGATATGGCGCGATATGGATAGAAAAATGTCTATTGATAGACGTTCTATAGATCACCAATGTCAGAAAAGCCACTTTTCAGCAGAGGATTTCCGTCAGTAAGGTAGGAGCTAGCAGCTACTAGTAGTGTGCTGTAGCAAAAACAAAGACAAGAATGGAGGAACGTGATACAGAGTGAAGCTCCACGCAACACTCTGATACAGAACAGGCCTGAGTAAAAGATGAGGAACTTGTGTCTAAAAAGGGAGGGATTTCTGTCAGTTGGATTCCTGAAACTTGAACATCATATTTTAATATTTACTGTTTATATTTAGTTTTTCTTGTTCTTATTTGTGACAGTTCTGTTCAATGCAACTTCCAAATAAAAGGAAAAAAGAAAATGTGCCTTTCACTGGTGTTTAGTTCACAGAATTGTCAAAAAGCAGTCATTAATGCATGCGGTTATTTTGTATAGATCGTTTTAAAGAAAATATAATATATTGTGATATATATATATATATATATATATATCGTTTCAAGATATGAAATGATCCATATTGTGATATAAGATTTTGTCCATGTCGCCCAGCCCAGAGGTTTTTTTTTGTGATTGTTGTGTGCTAAAAATGCTTGATTTTGAGTTTTTTGTGCTTTTTTTGCAGAAAACTAATTGAACTGGTGAAATTGCAATTGTATGAAGTTGTTTTGCGCGGTCTTTCGCGGTGATGAAATAAGTCCTTTTAGCTGTACTCATGTTCGACGCACGTGAATCGAAGAAGGATTTGGCTGGATACGCGTTGTGATGATGTCACATGACACGTCCTTGCCCAAATCTGCAGAAGATGTGCGATAATTGTGAAAAATTGCAAGCTTGTGTTGCCTTGTGTTATTGTAGTTATAGTGTTTACTTTCAGGTTTTCAGCTGCATACTCTGATTCCACAATTGCCATTTAGCCCGTGTAACTCTTAAAAATTCATTACGGACATTTTAATAGTTTACAGAATTTACGTTCAATCTATAATTTGGGTAACTAGGTTGTACTTCCAAAATGACCTCATCAGTCAATAATATAATGCCATTGATAATACTGGGAAAAAATAAAGAGTTTAAGGTTACTTTTCTTCTTGGCATGATCTGGAAATTCGGATGATGTAACTTCCTGTTGAATGTCTCATTTCTCCACATACTTCATAAGGGATGAATGTGTTCAGGTTGAGTGAATGTTGTGAGACACTGTACCGTATAATTTTTTTTATAACCTACAATGGATGATTTATTGAAATGGATGTTTCAAGCATGAGCCGTTAAATGAATTCACACATTCAAGCAAAAATCACCAATTTTGGAAGCATTTTAATGATTTTTTCAAGGAAATGTGTAGTTATAGTGGGATGGAACAGAAACAAATGGTGTTTTTTTCTAAAGGCTGTAGATAATTTGAAGTTATTTATCTTCTTTATACACACAGGTTGTTGTAAAAGACACTGTGTACCTTTACTTCATATACATCTTTGTAAATGTAATGCCAGTGAGACACAAAATGTTGATTGAGGCGATTTTACTATCTACATAGCACACTCACTCAGCACTGAGATTAAGATCACACTTCCTTAAACAATGTTTTAAATATGCCTGCAGATCTATAGACTTCCAATCGCAACATTCGACTCTTTCACCTACTCAAAGTACTAATGAGTTCATGAGCAAAGTGCCGCCACATATTGTGTTCAGCCTTCCAGATATAACTCGATCACCATGGAAACTGTCGGCGAGGAGAGGAGAAAGACTGGCAAAGCGATGCTGAGACACCCACGGGCCCCCACTCAAACAGCGGGCATCTCAGTTCAAACCAATTACAAAAGCACGTCGGAGACTGGCATCGACCGTGAGGAATACTGAATAGTGCGACATGAAATGAGTGCAATCTGAGCTGCACCTCTCAGCACTATCAGAATTTTGAATGAGTCCCTCTGTATTTGAATTGAATTGATATATAATTTCAGAGGGTTTTTTTTGTGTTCTTAAATATTCAGACACTTTAAAAAAAAAAATATATATACATCCAGCGCGTGTATCCACTTCAAAATCACGTCTTTGACTTTGTTCAAACCTCTTACATTCCTTCTTATATTGTATTATCCTGTATTAATACATATTTATTACATATGTTAGCTTTTTCACTACAACTACCTCAGCCCAATACTGCACAGCATTGTAGTGCACTTACAACTGGCCATGTCTGCACTTTATTCCACATATATAGAACATAGTTCAGTTTCTGCCTTTTATTTATATCTTTTATTTACACCGATCAGCTATAACATTAAAACCACTGACATGTGAAATAAATAGCATTGATTATATTGTTGCAATGGCACCTGTCAGTGGGTGGGATATATTAGGCAGCAAGTGTACAGTCAGTTCTCGAAGTTGATGTGTTGGAAGCAGGAAAAATGGGCAAGCGTAAGAATCTGAGCAGCTTTGACAAGGGCCAAATTGTGATGGTTAGACAGCTGGGTCAGCGCATCTCCAAAACAGCAGGTCTTGTGGGGTGTTCCCGGTACATAGTGGTTATTACCTACCAAAAGTGGTCCAAGGAAGGACAACCGGTGAGAACCGGTGCTGCATACGGGGCTGCGTAGACGTGCCCATGCTTGCCCCTGTTCACCACCGAAAGCTCCTACAATGGGCAAGAGTATCAGAGAATCAGAAATGGACCATGGAGCAATGGAAGAATCGGACAGTCCTAAAAAGCATTTCACTGCACGTCATACTGTGTATGGTTGTGTGTGTGACCAATAAAATTTGAATTTGTGATATGTAAAAAATAAATAAATAAATAATAGGGTAAAAAATATTTGCACAATAAAGTACCTTGTTGCTAAGCTGTTGTTTTACAGTTAAGATATCTAATCATTCTTGCCTTGTTGAGTTATTTTTGCCGACTTATTTTTGGAATAATTGTCTTGTTGAAACATCCATATTCTCCCCAGATTCAGTTTCTTGGCCAGTGGGATTAAATTCTCTCCTAATGGCTCAGTACATCGCTCCGTTCATGTTTTTTCGGTGCCGTGTAATACCCCAGACACTTCCATTTTCGTACTTCACTGTGCCTATGGTGTTCTTGGGATCCTATGTGTAGCCCTTTTTTTCTCCAAACATGATGAGCTGAATTATTGTCAGACAGCTTTGTTTCATCCGAACACTGCATATTGTTCCAAAACAGTTCTGATTGATCAAAATGCTTTTAGTCATGAATCTCTGCGGTTTAGGAACAGAGATGATTGCGGTTCAGTTTATTGCTTATTATTCTGTGTGATTCTGCTGCTTTCAGGTCGTCCTGTAACTCTTTTCAAGTGACTGCTGGTTTCTCTTTCTCACTTTCCTTATCGTTAATCTGAGCGCTATAGGAAACTTGTGTGGCGCACCTTTCTAGAGGGACAAAAAGTTATGACTCCATGAACTTTTCAGCTGTATTATTGAACCAGTTGTACTGACAGGGATGTTTAAGGTGTTTGCTATGACTGTGTAGCCTTTTCCACTCGAGTGGTTGGTATTAAAAATAATGTTGTCCCTAAGATCATTCAGCTTCGCCATGATTGCTACTTGTTGCATAAAATCTTCCCAAACAATGGCAGCATCTTTTGTTATATTTATAAGAACAAAGTCAAAAGACACTATGTGGGGGTTAATTTTGAAGTGGATATATGCACTGGAAGTACATGGATCAGCCATAATATTAAAACCACTGACAGGTGAAGTGAATAACATTGATTATCTCGTTACAATGGCACCTGTCAAGGGGTGGGATTTATTAGATAGCATGTGAACAGTCAGTTCTAATAGTTGATGTATTGGAAGCAGGAAAAAAGTGTTGTTTACCTGGGGAAGAGATGGTACCAGGATGCACTATGGGAAGAAGGCGAGTCGGTGGAGGCAGTGTGATGTTCTGCTGGGAAACTTTAGGT
>JANDJT010000021.1:18425114-18442325 GCA_024331685.1 Stegophilus panzeri | reverse complement strand
GCCACACTGCAAAAATGATTCAGGAATGGTTTTAAACATGACAAAGAGTTCAAGGTGCTGACTTGGCCTCCAAATTCTGCAGATCTCAATCCGATCGAGCTTCTGTGGGATGTGCCGGACAAACAAGTCCGATCCATGGAGGTCCCACCTCACAACTTACTGGACTTAAAGGATCTGCTGCTAACGTCTTGGTGCCAGATACCACAGCACACCTTCAGAGATCTTGTGGAGTCCTCACTGTGTGCAGTCATCAGTGGGTGATTATGTTACTCTGCTTTAAACAGTTCTACATAGTGGTCCATTTTTACTTAATGGTTAGTCATCACAAGCTTCAACTGGCCTAATTTATCATTGAAATCACCATCAGACTGACTGTATGATGTTTTGCTCCATCAATTAACTGGAACTTCCTAATGGTCATGGTGCTTTTTATACAGTATTGAATTTACAATCATTTTCACCATTTTATGGTTTATAAGTCATCCATTTTATGTTATGAGATGTGTACATTTTAATGTCCCTCAACATTCACCCCTATGAACATTTTGGAATATTCCACAAGTCACATGGTCAGCAGGAAGATCTGCATTTCCTGAAGATCATGAGAAGAAGAAAAGTCCATTCTCGCTCATTTTTTTTCCTTTAATTATATTTGTGACTGATATTGATCGATTGCATCACTTTGAACCATGTTATCTAAATTAATACATTGAAAGTAAATTATTCATGTAAAAAAAAAATAACTTGAGGTAAAGTATGTCCTTAATGCCCTAATTTACGATCAAACTTCAAACATTGTCAACAAAGTTAAGTTGTAAAAAGGGATGTATGAGATGGGTTAATACATTTTTTGAATGGTTAAATGCATGTTTTATAAGTGTTTTTTTAATGGCTCCACACTCATGGTATCAACTACCTAAATTTAACAGTTAAGTCAGACAATATGAAATCTGTCTCGTAATAAAGTTAGTCATGCTAACGTTTCACTTTAATGAAAGCTAGCAGGGTGTGAACATGCTAACTACCTACTTTAATGTCCAGAATTGGTTAGCATTTTGGTCCGTTATCAGCACGAGAATCTGAACTTTTACTGTCGGACCTCTGTGTTAAGTGTGACCTTGTTTATCCTCTCAGTTTACACAACCAAGAGCTGAGGTGCTGCTGAGTCTAGAGTTGTGTTACACTCTCAGCTGTTTCCTGTAGTAGCAAAAGCATCTTTGTGCACTTGAGTGTGCCAAGTGGAGTCATCTGCTTAAGTCCCTGCTGCGGTTAGAAAGCTTAAAGTGCTATTCTTGCATGACCTCAATATTTCAGTTAGAAGAAATGTCATGAAGTCATTACAAGCATTAATAGACATAGATGCAGTGCATATTTGTGTGTACAGTACATGCTGCCATGCTCTAATACACACACACACACCGAGAGAGGGTGTCTTCATGCCACTACATGCTGCACTACTAAGAATATTACATTTACATATCTTAATAATCTTCTAACTGTTTTTAAATGTATGATGTTACTGGTAAGGAATAAAACACAGTGAGGTGACTGATTACGTTCTGAAATGTTGTACCACAGGAATTTGCCAGAGAACTATGTTTAATTTATTAATGAACATGTCATGTTTTTTAACCGTGTATAGTTACATGTGCGCACGGTGGCTTAGTGGTTAGCACGTTCGCCTCCCACCTTCAGGGTTGGGGGTTTGATTCCTCCCTGTGTGTGCGGAGTTTGCATGTTCTCCCCGTGCTGTGGGGGTTTCCTCCGGGTACTCTGGTTTCCTCCCCCAGTCCAAAGACATGCATGGTAGGCTGAGTGGCATGTCGAAAGTGTCCGTATAGTGTGAATGTGTATGTGATTGTGCCCTGCGATGGATTGGCACCCTGTACAGGGTGTACCCCGCCTTGTGCCCCATCCCCCCTCGGATAGGCTCCAGGTTCCCCACGACCCTGTAGGATAAGTGGTATAGAAAATGGATGGATAGTTACATGTTGTGAAACGTCCACAAGACAAGTTAGTTCCTGTTATCACTTGTGTTACAGCAGCTGTAAACATTCCTTTCATCACCATCCTCACTTTTTTGAAAAGAAGTTAATAAGACCTTTTTTTTTTTTTTTTTTTAACTCAGCGTGTCATGTTACTGAGAACCTGGAAGTCATGTTTCCTGAAAGCTTTCCTACGGTGGGGAAACTTACTGACCGTTACAAAGCACTAACACTGGAGACTCCTTCCACAAATGCCATAAATGTTAACTAAACACGTCCTTACAGAAAACTTTACCATGTCAGTGATTATAAGTTTTTCTTTGTTAATTAATACATTTTTAAATGCTTTTATTATGTGTTAGCTTATGTTGAGCATCCACTATTACAAGTCCCTGCAAATGAACTGTTACTATAGAAACGATAACCTACCGTATTAGAGCAAGAGTATTAATATAAACCTGTGATTCGAATTACATCCAGAACTGAACTACTGTCTGGGTTTCACACTGAACTGTATATGTTTCTCTCTTTCTTTCTTTCTTTTTTTTTTGTGTAGATTTTTATGCGTACACCGATCAGCGCTCGTTAATCCTGGCAGGACGGAAGGATCCCAGCTCTGTCCGGTAAGAACAGTTACATTCATTTCCATGTGAATCATTACAGACTGTTTATGTTCCACTGCATGACTGAATCATTACTCTACGCTGAGAATGTACACAAACACTTAGCATTTGCTGTTAAATCTCAAACATATGAAAAGTGGCGCTGATCTTAGATCCGTTTGTCTCCGATTCATGGTCATGTAAATATTTAGAAGCGTAAAAGATATACAGACCCTGAGTCAGGACGGAGAATGACGCAGTAGTGTCACACAGGCCGTCAGCTGCTCGCTTCAGTCCGTCTGAATAATTCGGCATGAGTCATTGCCCTGAGGCATGCGGAGCCATGGAGATCACAAACATGGCCGCCGACATCAATGCAGGAAAACATCTTTTTTTAAACTCTTTTTTTTTTTTTTTTTTTTAATCTTTAGTATATGAATATACAGTTGAGGCCAGAGAAAATTATCATTTTAGCAACCACACAATTCTGGCATCTCTTTATAATCGAAATACACAATGGCTGCTAACACCAATCACAGAGATTGCATTAGGGTTCGGCAAAGATATCGCTTTAATCAGTTTATCGTCTATCCGGCGACTCACTGCACTTTTGTTTTTTGTTTTGTTTGTGCATGTTTTGTCCTCAGTGGCATGAGCAAACAGTGTAATGTGATAAGTGCAGTGAGGGCACTCAAGCAAAGTCAGTTGATTTATTCTTCTGTCAGACAGACCCTTGTGATGAAAACACCATCTGCCTTCCCTCATCCCCGTGCCCTGTCACCATGTGAGTGCTCCATATTAAATGACAGGATTTAATCCTGCCACAAGAAGAACTAAAAGCATGGAGATGGTGAGAGGATGAGTGCTTACTGTATGAAAGTAGGCAGCAGACTTATCTAAAGGCCCTGTGGAGTTTCAGTGTCATTTTTTCTTTATTTTTCATATGAGTATTTCTGAGTTGATTTTCCGAGGGGCACGGTGGCTTAGTGGTTCCCACGTTTACCTCACACCTCCGGGGTTGGGGGTTCGATTCCTCCTTCTGCCGTTTATGCACAGAGTTTGCATATTCTCTCTGTGCCCTGGAGGTTTCCTCCAGGTACACCAGTTTCCTCCCCCAGGCCAAAGACATGCATTGTAGGCTGATTGCCATTTTCAAATTGTTCATAGTGTGTGATTTTGCTCTGTGATGGGTTGGCACTCTGTCCAGGGTGTTCCCCCGAGTTCCCTGGGAATGGCTCCAGGCTCCCCGTGGCCCTGTGTAGGATAAGCGTTATAGAAAACTGATGGATGGATGGATGGATGGACATTGTGCTTTTTATTTTGTAATGTTTTGCAGTGTTCAGTAGTGCTATTCCACAAAAAACACAAATTAATATTGTTAACTAAACACTAGCCTTACAGCTCCAGGGTCTATGGTTAAATCCTGATGTCAGGTTACTGTTTGTGCAGAGTTTTACATGTTCTTCCTCATGTCCGTGTGGGTTTCCTCTTGGTTCTCTGGTTTCCTCCCACCTTGCAAAAACACACCATTATTGATCTGGATTGGCTAAGTTTTCTCTCTCTATCGCTCTCTCTCTCTCTCTCTCTCTCTGTGTGTGTGTGTGTGTGTGTGTGTGTGTGTGTGTGTGTGTTTGTTTTCTGCCATTTGATGGACTGGCAACCCATCAAGGCCGTATCCTGGCCTTGCACCCACAGTTCCTCAGAAAGGCTCTGGACTCATGATTCACTGAATAAGATGAGACTTCATTTAAACATAAACTCAGTTTTTCATAAGCAGGTTTCTTGAAATTCTCTGTGATTCTGTGGAAGTAAAATCAATCATCCCTAGCACAGCTGAGGAGGCAGATTTGATGGGTGCGACAACCACAATGAGTTGAAAGAGAAGTGGGTGAAGTGTCCAAAGATTCTGATGACATAATTGCTTTAATGGACATCCTCTTGTTCTCTTACTATACTTGGCTTAAATCTGTGTGTGTGTGTGTGGTTGCGGTTGTTTGGTTTGTTATGCAAGAATAATGAAAGCCAATTACACAGACACTTATTCATTCAATAGAACTTTGTTCTTTTGTTTGCAGTCCTGTGAATTGCAAATTGCTTCATTGCCTCTCGCCAGCTGTTTAGCTTGTGGCTAGTTTTGGTCTGATGGATGGCAGGTGGTCTTTGGCCACCTGAGAAGATTGTGCATCTTATCCTGTTAGCAAGTGTTTGTTTGCCTGAAACAACACCATACATCATTAGAATAAATAGCAATAAAGCTAAAATAATTCCATACCATTTAAATAAGTAATTATGTGGCCACTCCAAATGCAGATGTAGTTATGTATTATGTAGTGTAGCTCTGCCATTTCAAATAAGTGGGTTTGGGTTGGAGCGGCAACAATTAGTCAATATGCAAATTAGGAAAAATTATCGACGTAGATTTTTATGTGATGGATTGTTTACTTTACCAACAGTAGAAATGTATTATAATGTACTTAGCGTATAGGCCTCTGTTTCAGGATAGAATGTAATACAATAGTCAAGCCAGCACTTGTACTATTTCACCATAGAGCAAGGTTTTCATATTTATGGTCTAGGATGCATTTGACCTCATCACATTCGTAGTGTACCACCTCGAAGAGCACAGCAACGACTCATCCAGGAAGTCACAAAAGAGCCAAGGACAACATCATAGGATCTACAGACTTCTCTTGCATCAATAAAGGTCACTGTTCATGACTCCACTATCAGGAAGACACTGGGCAAAAATGGCCTCCATGAAAGAGTGGTGAGGTGAAGACCACTGCTAACCCAGAAGAACATTAAGGCTTGTCTGAATTTTTCCAAAATACACCTTGATGATCCTCAAACCTTTTGGGAGAATGTTCTGTGGATTGATGAGTCGAAAGTGGAACTGTTTGGGAGACAGGGGTCCCGTTACATCTGGCCTAAACCAAACACCCAATTCCAGAAAAGGAACATCATACCTACGGTCAAGCATGGTGGTGGCAGTGTGATGGTGTGGGGATGCTTTGCTGTTTCAGGGCCTGGGCAACTTGTAATAATTGAGATATATTGCCATGTGTGGTTTTATATATCACCTTCTTTTGCACATTAATTGATATGCTCCTTGTTCCATTAAAAAAAGAATAATTATACTGTATCTGCTCAGGTTGGTAAATCTAGGTAACTTTTTCGGTTTGGCCTTTGTAAGCTTTTGCCCTACAGCTCTACCTTGTTATTTTGTGTTAAATGAGTGTATGGAATCCATTATTATGACACAGTTAAAGTTGTCTTTCATGTAGTAATAGATCCGTTAATGCTGTGGTGTAAGTTCACATTTTGCTGTCAAATTTAATGCGCAAAGTATACTGTGGCACAGGAAACACTGCCACTGAAGTATAGCTCTTCCCCGTGTGTGTGTGTGTGTGTGATTGTTGAGGCCAAAAAACTTCATTTCGCTGCAGCTTTTTCACATTTTGTGATGCAATTGTGCTTTTTTTGTGGAAAACTACTCGAATTGGCGAAATCGCGATCGCACGAAATAGTTTTGCACGCTCTTTCACAGTGATGTTTGTTGGTAAATGAGACCTTTTAGCTGTACACATCTTCAACGCACGTGAATCCAAGGGGGCTTCGGCTGAATGCGTGTTGTGATGACGTCACATGACATGTCTTGGCCAAAATCTGCGGAAAGTCTGCGGTAATTTGGAAAAATCGTAAGCTCCTCCGAATATTGCGGAGTTTCCTCGAGTTTGTCTTCATTTCTACGATTACAAAATCCTGGAGGGACTGAATTGTCTAAGTACATCCACTATAAATTAGCGTGGAACCAGCTGGTTAAAAAATAATTGCAGAAATAACCATATGTAATCTATATATGTTGTTTCCCTATATTTACATGTATTTACATGTATGGGTAAGCCATATCATTTTGACATATAGGGCGCACACATACATCACCATATATCCAAATTGGTTATATATGCTTTGATTATATACAGTATGACTATGCATGTAAAACCTTTCTCGGATATACGGACACATATGTTCATGTATCAGATTTCTGTATGGGATATTTCAAGTAAATGTACCGAAATCCCGATGTAGATCTATAATGAGCAAGCCAGATGCGACCATGACAAAGAAAAACTCCCTGTGAGGAACTAGACCAAGATTTACAATTAAAACAATGGAGTCCACGAGTTTAAGAAGAGTAAATGTTGTGTTAATTATTCAAATCTTATCAGGCTCATTATATTTTTCTGGCATTTCAGAGATTTACATGTATGTCTGGGATTTCAATCTAAGGCTTTAGTGTTGTACGAATGTTACTTATCTGCTGAACAAGCCCTGTAAACTATTTCCTAACAGACTTCATATCCCAGCTGAAGCAGCGACTCCGGTGCCAGATGCTGAGTAAGCATCTTCGGTGGGCTGTTACATGTTGACAGTATCATCCTTGTTGATACAAACCTACAGTGATGTGCCTGTCACAGTGCCAGTGTGTGCCATCTTCATGACTTTCCCTGAGGCATCCCACTGTTTGTAATAACACGCAGAATCTCCACGGTTGAATTAGCACCTGTGCTGTCGGATTGACTGTTACACGTCCCACAAAGCACGCTTGTTTTGGTTTATTCACTGTGTAGTTGTGCTGAATCAGGTGTGCTGGTGCTGGAATAGCTGAGCTTCCCCGAAGAGAGGGTTAGTAACCAAACCTGTGTTCCTATAGGATAAATATCACAAAAAATCTAATGTTTTAGGGGGGAAAATGTTCATTTGATCATATTGGTGTTAAAGTTGCTCTTAATCTAATGTGATATAGTGTTCACAAATATATAAACACTGACCTGATAAATTGCTTTAAATATCATTTTGATGAATGGCCTAAGACTTTTATACACTATTGTACAAACCATCTCTCTCTCGCTCTCTCTCTCTCTCTCTCTCTCTCTCTCTCTCACTCTCTCTCACTCTCGCTCTCGCTCTCTCTCAGTTTCAGTTTTCAGTTTTCATGTGCTTTATTGGCATGACAAATAATTGTACATTTGAACCGCCAAATCAAGTACAAAGTAGGGGTAGTGTAAAAACAGTAGTGTAAAAACAAAATACAATAAAATACTAATAGATTCGTTTTTTTAATTGTGCAAACAATGTACATAAATGAAGGACAATATAAAGGCACCGTATACAGAATAATTGAAAAAGAAGGATAAAGTGAGTAAAATTACAGAATAAAAGTGAATTTACTAATAAAGGTAAGAAACAATATAAAACAATAATTAAGAGCAATCATAACAATTACAAAATCTCTCTCTCTCTGTAGCTCTCTGTGTCTGTCTGTCTCTTCTTCTGTGTCTCACTGTCTTTCTGTCTCTACTTTTGTGTCTTTCTCTCTCTCTTTCTCTACCTCTTTCAGTCTCTCTCACTCTCTCTCTCTCAGTCTATGTCTCTGTTTTCCTTTCTGTCTCTCACTCTGCCACTGTCTGTCTGTCTCTATTTCTGTCTCTCTCTACTACTCTTTTCTCTGTCTGTCTATTGCTCTCTCGCTCTCTCTCTGTCTCTCACTCTCTCTCTACATCTTTCAGTCTCTCTCTCTGTCTATGTCTTTCTTTTCCTTTCTTTTCCTCTCTCTGTCTGTCTGCCTCTGTAGGTTGCATTAACATTTGTATTGCCAAAGCTTTGGTACAGACAAATTAGAAAATAACTACAGAAATAAATAAGTAGAAACAAATGTACATACATTGAACAATACAGTCAAACAGGAACACTAGTAACAAGACTCATAGAACCCTGAGAGGAAAAAAAAAAAGTAAAATAAAAGAAGAGGAACACTTTAATTGGTCACACTTGGGGCCAGCAGCTGGAACAGTGTAGCACTCAAGAGAGTCAGGAAAATGAGATCTGTGTGTGTGTGTGTGTATATGCTCGTTGCCTTTTCTGCTTTTTGAACACTTTGATCTCCCTCCCTGTGGGACGTCCACATTTCGGCTAAGCTGCTCATATCACCATTACTCCCAAGAACTCTGCCCGTTTGAGACATTGAACCCTAACCCAGCTCTGATCATATTAATCAATAATGCATGTTCTACCTGTGTATATCAGCTGAATAATGGAAGCAACAGGGCTCTTATCGAGGTTTTTATGGTCTGTCATGGTTTAGCTGTGGGTTTTTTAGCCTCCTTGTGTTATCTCTAAAGTAAAGTGCTATGTGCTGAATAATTTATCATAGTGTACACAACCCTGCCACTCCCTTCAGCATTTCAAGTAAGAGAAATCCATTTAAGTGTGAGGCTGAAATGACATCGGGCCTCATTTATCAAACCGGACACAAACGTAAGAAATAAAAAACCCATACATTCAGAAAAACGTTCGTATCCCACTCGCACTCCTGAGCGTGTGTAAATTTACGCATAAGACTATAAGACTAGCCAAAGTACAGCAAACACTGATTTCACCCGACTTCAGATCATATCATTTGCATGGATTACTGCACTATTATACCTGGATTGTACTGTCAAGTTTAAATTGCTTATTTCATTACATTTATAGCCTTTATCCAGAGCAAGAGTGTATATATATATATATATATATATATATATATGTGTGTGTGTGTGTATGTATGTATTAGAAGTGAGTTAAGATCATTTCCACTTCTGTTTTTCCCCCTTTACCCTGATTGTTCATTTCATGCTCCCAGCTGTCTATGCACATGACCTTTTATGGAGTTTTTCGGGCATCACTAAAAGCAAATGAGCTCTGTTGGGAAAGCGCTTTGCACATTAAAGATGATGAAGATACACACGCGAGTACGAAGAAAATGAGCGTTTCCAAAACGTTTGAAAATCTGTCCAAAAATTTTTTGTTTACGCAAACACTTACTCACAACTTCACTCAACGACTGATAATCGAGTTTTAATAATATGTTTGATTTCATTAATATCAGGCTACACGGTTAAAATCTAATGGTTTAACATGGTCAGTAGGATGAAAGAAAAGCAAGGAAGTACTGAAGGGTCTGTCTTGGTGTATAAAATGTCATTTACTCACTAGTAAACATCACTCACATATGCAAAACCAACGTTTTCAGTGCAGCATCATTTCCATACACTGTTTTGGGGTTTTTTTTCTAAAGCTCTAACAGCTCATTTCTGAACATAAGTATCTGTAGCTGCCTTGAGCATTGAGCAGCTAATCACTTAAATGTATAGAAATGTCAAAAACCAGGAACCCCCTTTGAGAGCTGTAGTGGTTGGAAATTCCCTCCGGAAGGGGCCCTGTTTTGCTAGCGTGTCTGTAAATGAGTTGAAATCTTTGTGAATGTTGTGCTGTCAAAATGAAGAGAGCTTACTGATGAATTATCAGAACGATAAAGAAAGAAAGAGGAACAAACAGATGAGGAGAAGGGGAATGAGGACAGTGGTAAGTGGTGGAGATGATGCATGAAATAACGAATGACAACTGGGTCGTGTTTTTGGGGTTTAGAAGGTAGTTTTCTCGGTAGAGGTAGAGGTCTTTTGGAGTATCAGGTATGGACAAATGATACATTCCAAGTACTTAGCGAGCCTTATGTACTTATCTACTAGGTAGATAAAAGCTGCCTGGAAACTCACCTGACTAGGATAAAAAATGGTAGCTAAAAATTTAATAACATATGACGAGCTAGTTAAATTGTTAATTGCGTTAAGGGAAACAACCATGTTTATGATGATCTCTTTCTAATGTAGCACATCGTGTTTTCTGCCTCGACAAAAACTCAGTGAGACATTGTCCATGTTTTAACTGTGAGATGTGGTGTTCTGTCCTCTCACCCCAATAATATTATTCGTGTCAAGCTAGTGTGTTCATGTTCCGTGAGACGACTGTATGGAATAAGCAGTTCACAGATACATTGACTTGCAGTGAGAAAGCAACCGGAGACTATTTATTTTCAATGAGAGCCGGAGACTTCCGGCGACATGAGCGACAGCGACCGATGGTGACTAGATGTGGGCGTGTCCAGCGACACGACAAAGTTTATGCAAATTTGGAGCACCTTGGTGCAGCGACTACCAATGGGAGTGAAGACAGTAGAGCGTACGTGATCCGTGATCCGCCATGCTGCCTGGGAGTACAAACCGTTCCGTGGTCCCAGACAGTCCGGCGCTTGCGCTTTCGCCGCAGATAGATGGCCACAGCAGCGAAAAGCACACACTGCTTCTCCTTCATCTCGTAGGAAATAATGCATATATACACTGGTGAATTTTATATACAAACGCTGTCCTTTCCTTTTTCTAAGGAAACTGGTTTGTTGTCAAATGTGGTACATCACCCACCGATAAATGTTACTATGGCAACCAATAGTAGGAACGCCTACTGACAACTTCATAGTACAGCGACTGGTGATTTGTGTGAACATACCTTTATACAGTATGGCCGTCATACCGACAGCCAGATTGCGGCTCGGTTGATGTTTGTAGTGCAGCAGGTGGTGTGATTCAGAAGCGAGTGCTATAGTTACAGCATTGACGTGCATCACGCCGCCATGACACAGATTACATTTAAGTATTCATATAAAATGTTTGGTTTTTTTTCTTTAAGTTTCTAAAGCTACGTGTCTGCCAGGCAACTACAAATAAAAACAATTATAGCCCAGACACCCAGGCGTACTCATCAGTCTCACATCGTTTCGACTTCGTTTTCTTGCCGTCGTCGCTTTCTTTCAAGAGAAATGAAGAATGTTTAATGTTCGTTAATGTGAAATAAAATCTATCAGTCAATTTAGCTAACATTAAACAAGTATGCATTTAATATCAGTTAGCTGTATTTATTAGGGATGCTACTGAAACCAAAATTTTTGCCGATAATTTTTTTTGTTGTTTTTTAAACAGCGTCACATTTTCGTCAGAAAGAGAAACCATAGTGACAAATCTAACTACTACTTTTCTCATGTAGTAAAGGGGAACTTTTATCGACTGACTGCTCTCATCCAGTTTCAGCACTGCATGCTCTCAGAGAGGAAGGAAGTGGCAGTAGATGATATATTTATACAGTTGATCATAAAGAACACAACTCAAACCGGTCTCATTGAATATATACTATGATATACTCCTCAGCTAAAGTCATTCTGCAGTTATGAATTAGTCTTGCTCGCTAGAAGAGACGTTGTGGTTTGTAGATAAGCACGGTTTCCTCTTGCCCTTGTGATTTCTGTTCCACTGGATGTTGCCTCAGTATTTCATCACTTGAAGTAACGGAAATCCTGAAGTTCTGCCCTTAATGACCTAATTACAAACAAATGTGCTGCTCAAGACAGTTGCAGACACACATATTGCAAATGTGCCAATGCACTGAAAGACATGTTTAATCTTTTTTATTTATTTATTTATTTATTATTATTTTTTTTATACCAGCAGGGGAACTATGGGAATGTGCCGAGGCAACCTTTATTTAGAAGAGAGAGAAATCTCTCCATTATGATTAAACACACTTTTTTTTTCTTTTTTTTTACAAATTAAAAAATACACTTAAGAAACTAATTCAAATTCAAATATCTTTAAAGCTCCAAAGATTCGTGTCTACTTAATAAACGACAGTGTCAGATATTTAAAAAAAAACAAAAAAACATCCCATATGTTTTTCCCATGAGCAATTTCCAGGCACAGGAACCATTATTATGGCGCTTGAAATGTTGTCTCAGTAAAAACCAATAAACCAAGGTCTTTGTTTAAAGGTGTATTAGTTAAGATTAGTCACGATTGGAGCACGAGTGCAGCTCTAGCTGAAGTACAACGCTTTACTCCTTGAACCCGCCTCCCATTTCCATGCATGTACACAAAGCCACGCCCCCAAAATTGACTGTTCAGTTAGAGTTAGCATTACTAAGGAACATCAACAATGACATCACTTTTAAGCAGTAAGAAAAGCTGTTTATTAAGGGTATTGTCTTACTTTGTTATGTAAATATAGATGATAATATTACAGAACATAATATTACCTCACGAGTGTATAACAACCTAGCTGGCATTAAGATAACATTTTACTTGGCAATTTTTTGACATACCATTACATCCCTGGTGAAAAAAACCCAATAGAAACCCTCATAGAATGTGTAATGGTTTTAATGGTTATAATGGGAATTGTATTGGTTTTAATGGAAACTGTAATGGTTCCTGTGGGTCTGTACTGGTAATTTGTTGCCTTCTATTGGTGGCATGTTATGTCTAGTGGATACCATAAAGGACCATTAATGTTAATGGAAATTATTTTAATGGTTATAATGGGAATTGTATTGGTTTTAATCGAAACTGTAATGGTCCCTGTGGGTCTGTACCGGTAATTCATTGCCTTCTATTGGTTGCATGTTATGTCTAGTGGATACCATTAAGGACCAATAATGTTAATGGAAATTATTTTAATAGTTATAATAGGAATTATTTTGGTTTTAATGGAAACTGTAATGGTCCCTGTGGGTCTGTACCGGTAATTTGTTGCCTTCTATTGGTGGCATGTTATGTGTAGTGGATACCATTAAGGATTTCCGTCCTTAATACATCCTACTGCTCCTGATTTGCTGACGTGAGAATGGTCAAGAGTACTGTTGCTGGCTTGTTTTTCTTCGTAAAGAGCGTGCATGAGTTGCCTTCATTACTGATGTTAGCTAGTTAGCATTGTTAGAGTTTACATGCTTTTCTATGTTAGAGTTTACATGCTTTTCTATGAGCACTGTCATTAATTCTGAGTCCAGCTTCATTTCCTAACCCAGTAAGACATTTTGGAAAATCTTGGACAAGTTACAATATTACGTGTATTGTAAATAGTTTTTAAATAGAAGCACTGTGTGGGTTTTGCTCACGGTAAAAGTATTCAGGTGCTTACTGGATTCCTTCATGTTTTCCTTTCCGAACTCATATGGGGGTGGAGTTTATGGTTGTCTGTAAAGACTGACAGGTAAACACAGACATTTAAACACAGACAAGCAGTCTGGATCACGTTTCCTCAGCCATGTAATACACTCGTGCTAATGCCGTGGTTTAAACTATTATTTTAGATCACGTTCTACATATTTCACCAGTACTAGTAAGAAAAAATAAAACATTTCCTTGAGGAGAGTTGTTGTGTGTAGTATAGGACGCTCCATTAGACCCTGACGTCTGTATTACACATTGTGGATTATGCATCATCTTTCTTGTCCCTGTTTAAAAATTCTATTAGCTCACAGTTCTCTGTTCCTGCTGCGAATGTTCCACTGAAGTTGGATACAGGGTACATGCAGATGTTTGTTAACGTTCTTGGCCAGTGACGCATGAACTCTGAGCTCGGTTTGCCCTTTTTGATCAAATTTAGATGAGCATAAGTCACTGTTAGTTCCTCTGACTTGTTCCAAAACGGTATGCTACAAAATATTTCTGTTATCTGGGGCTGAACATGTGACTGCATGGAATTAAATGGCAAGCTACACACACACACACACACGCACGCACACGCACGCACGCACACACACACACAATTCTCTGCCTCCCTTGATGCCGAAAGATAAATGCAGATCCGAAACTCATTTCTCCACTAACTCATTACTCAACATTACTCTAGTGTTGAATATGCGTTGTGTGTGTGTGTGTGTGTGTGTGTGTGTGTGCGCAAACATTCCAACAGGTTCGGTTGTGCATGACATAATGACACATTAAAAGAGAAAAGCCAGCCATCATGTTTATGGGTTGTAAGGCTTGGATTCGATTGCATTTCGTGTTGTACAATAAAAATGAATTTAATATTAAGGAAGTGAGAATGAAATGAGTCTGGAGGCTAATGTGTGCATTACTACCGAGAGAATATCCTTTTGATATGCTTAAAGAAGAGGATAAAGTTCAGAAAGAGAGAGAGAGAGACAGGAACATATGGAGGACACACTTTTCTACAAAGCAACTGAAATAAATCTTGCTCGAAAGGAACTAAAAACCAAATTAGAAACCCTGAAAGAATCAAATTAAAGACAGTCTGAATCCTCTTGATTTCTCAATCACAGTAAAGGAGCTAACAGATGGCAGACATTAAAACACAACAAGGCATGTTGCATTGATGGAATATAAATGAACTGATCGAATACAGCAATGATAAATAAATTCAAGACAGCCACAATCCAACTGTTCAGCATTGTTTGGAGGGTGGGATATTTTCCCGGACACCTGGGGCTTGTACCATGAAGCTAGTCGAACAAACTCAGGGTTTCGGGATTAGTTTTGAGTTGACAAAACCAATCCAATCCAATCCAATCAGGCTTTACTGGTACCATGACATTGGTTATCAACGTACTCTGTCAACTCAGGCTTTGAGTTACATTTACATTTATTTATTCATTCATTCAGCAGACGCTTTTATCCAAAGCGGCGTACAAATGCGGAAATACAAGCAAAGCGATATGTCAGGCGGAGAACAATACAAGTAGTGCTACAATACAAGAATTTTTAATCGAGTTCTAGAAAAGCAAAGTGCACAGAGTAGAGGTGTACGAGCCAGAGTAATCTATTTATTTATTTATTTTATTATTGTGAAAACTTATGACCCCGACATATTTCATGTCATATGAATGTAAATTGGGGAGGTGAATTAGAGAGAGACAGAGAAAGAGAGACAGAGACTTTTGACTTTTATGATGCCTTTAATGCATCAATGTAGCATATTTATATACAACCCCAATTCCAAAAAAGTTGGGATGATGTGTTAAATGTAAATAAAAACAGAATGCAATGATTTGCAAATCTCATAAACCAGTATGTTATTCACAATAGAACATAGAAAACACAGCAAATGTTTAAACTAAGGAAATGTAGCATTTTAAGAAAAAAATAAGGTAATTTTGAATTTGATGGCTGCAACACGCCTCAAAAAAGTTGGGACGGGGGCAACAAAAGGCTGGAAACGTACGTGTTACTAAAATGAAACAGCTGGAGGTTAATTGGCAACAGTTCAGTAACATGATTGGGTATAAAAAAAAGAGTATCTTAGAGAGGCAGAGTTTTTCAGAAGTAAAGATGGGCAGAGGTGAACCAATCTGCGAAAAACTGTCTACAATTTGTGGAACAATTTCAGAATAATGTTCCTCAACATAAAATTGCAAAGACTATGAATATCTAATAATCTACAGTACATAAAATCATCAAAAGATTCAGAGGATCTGGAGAAATCTCTGTGCGCAAGGGACAAGGGTGAAAATCAATATTGCATGCCCATGATCTTCGGGCCCTCGGGCGCCACTGCATTAAAAACAGGCATGGTTCTGTAATGGAAATCACTGCATGGGCTCAGAAACACCTCCAGAACTCATTGTCTGTGAACACAGTTCGCCCTGCCATCCACTGGTTAAAGCTCTATCATGCAAAGAAGAAGCCATATGTGAACATGATCCAGAAATGCCGCCTTCTTCTCTGGGCCAAAGCTCATTTAAAATGGACTGAGGCAGAGTGGAAAACTGTTCTGTGGTCAAACGAGTGGAAATTTAAATTCTTTTTGGAAACCATGGAGCCGCGTCCTCTAAACTAAAGAGGACTAAAGAAGAGAGGGACCATCCGGCTTTGTATCAGCGCTCAGTTCAAAAGTCTGCATCTCTGATGGTATGGGGGTGCAATAGTGCATATGTAATGGGCAGCTTGCACATCTGGAAAGGCACCATCAATGCTGAAAGGTATATACTATACAGGTTTTATAACAACATATGCTTCCATCCAGATTCCATCCCATCTTTACTTCTGAAAGACTCTGCCTCTCTAAGATACTCTTTTTATAGACAGTCATGTTACTGACCTGTTGCCAATTAACCTAATTAGTTCCAAATGTTCCTCCAGATGTTTCTTTGTAGTAACAATTACTTTTCCAGCCTTCTGTTGCCCTCGTCCCAACTTTTTTGGGACGTGTTGCAGCCATCAAATTCAAAATTACCTTTTTTTTTTCCTTAAAATGTTACATTTCCTCAGTTTAAACATTTGATATGTTTTCTATGTTGTATTGTGAATAACATACGGGTTTATGAGATTTGCAAATCATTGCATTCTGTTTTTATTTACATTTATTTACATTTTACAAAGCATCCCAACTTTTTTGGAATTTGGGTTGTATTTACATTTTTTTTTTTTTTAAATAACCCCTTCAGACCCCCCACCCACACTCTCCACCCAGGAACCCCAAACCCCTTCAGTCTTACTATAAATCCACTGTAGTCTATAGATACGTATGAAAAGTCCACAGTACTGTTTATAGTAAGGCCTTTATTGCAGCTCATGTCCATTTTCTTAATCTGAACCATCTCCGTGGTGAGAGCACGTTCAGGTTTTCATTTTTTGTTGCAGATTTGACTCGTTTTTCTTTGTCCAGGAAGTAGTTTGTCAGTGAGATGTTCATTTGGTCGATTCTAAAAACCGGTTCATCTGTTCTGTAGTGTGAAGTTGTTCAGGCTGTTCTGAAAAGTCAAAAGTATTTGGCTGATCTGGGTTGACCTCTGCCTCCTCCATGTCTGTAAGCAGTTCCCCTCCTGTAGCTCCTGCTCTGCACTCTGGGCCCTGGTTCTCCTGCTGTGGCTGTTTGGACGATTCCATCACCTCATTCGTCTTCTCTCCACTGTTTCCATCTAAACTTTATTGTTCTTTAACTCGGCAGTGTGTTTCTGTCTA
>JANDJT010000021.1:18420114-18422614 GCA_024331685.1 Stegophilus panzeri | reverse complement strand
AGAGACAGACAGACAGAGAGAGAGAGAGACAGATATTTATGGTATATACATGCCAGCCTAGGCAATCTTTGGGCAGAATTCGACACCATTAGACAGAGATGATGATTTAAAAGTGGCCGAGGCCGAATCCTCCTTACTACTGAGAAGTAATAAGAAGCGTTGTAATACAGAACAGGGTGTCTGTGGCTCAGGTGGTAGAACGGGTTGCCCCGACCCCCGTGACTCCACATGCTGAAGTGTCCTTGGGCAAGACACTGAACCCTAAGTTGGCAAGTTAGTGGCTTGCATGGCCGCTCTGCTACCGTTGGTGTGTGTGAATGGGTGAATGAGAAACAGTGTAAAGCGCTTTGTAAAAAAGCAGACCATTTACCATTACAGCATAGTCTTCTGCCCCTGAGCTCAGCCTCCTGCTGCACTCTCTTTCACATCATGTAGTCTGACTAACAGGAAACAAAAAAAATACAACAGATTTTAATATATAGTCTTTTTTTCTTTTAGTAAACCTGAAAGCCTGCACTGAAACCAGTTTCTGAATGTTAGTTGACCTTTTTTTTTTTTGGGGGGGGGGGGGGGGGGGGGGGGGATTTTGTGGGATTACATTTTTAGCTTTTTTCTTTTTCTTTTTGTAAAGTACAGCAATTACAGTAAAGCCTCTCGAGTGGGTATAATTTTTGACCAGCAGATATCATCCTGTTTATATGCAGCCTCCTGAACTCCATTTTAGATTCCGCATGGCAGCGTTGTCTGTTCCGCTGGTGCTGGGTAAATGTGAAAACCTAAGTTGCCAGAAGCTCCTTTACTGGCGGCGTGGCAGAGCCTGTTTTACACAAGACAAAAAAACATCACAGCGAGATTAGAGCAAGGTGTTCTCACATTTCAGGTATTTTCAGTTGTTCTACCTACCAAACACCTAAAAACCTGTTACCAGCTCGGGCAAGAGGTTTATTTATTCATCCTTATTTATCCGTCTGGGATTTGAACTCGCAACCAATTGCAGTATCGGTTTGAATAACTGCATTTGTGTAGCATTTCTTAATTCATGGTGTTATATAAAACACGTGTGTGTGTGTGTGTGTGTGTGTGTGTGTGTGTGTGTGTGTGTGTGCGCATGTGTGGCATCTGGTCTGTGGAGGATGTTTTTCTTTTCATCTGGAGATTTTTCTTCCCTGTTTCAGAAAATGGTTTTATGCTATTTTTTGCTTTCTCGTTCTGAAGCGAAGGTCCTCTGTACTTTTTTTATATATATAAAAAAAAAACAACAACCTCTGAGCTTCTTTGAAGTGTGTGTGTGTGTGTGTGTGTGTGTGTGTGTGTGTGTCAGTTCACTTCTGTAGCAGCAGATGAATGAATGAGTACGAAGAAGTTTGCAGTTCTTGAGTGAACTGCAAAGAGTGGCTGTGATATACATCAGAGTCAGCTCCATAACTATTGGCACCCTCGGTAAAGATGGGTTAAAAAAAAAAAAAAAAAAAAAGTTATGGAAAGTTTTCCTGGTTAATTTACAGCTTACTCTGTAACACTGAGAATATGAAAAGATCTATCCTTTTACTGAAGTCAGTTCATTCTATCACATGGTCGTTGGTGCCAGATGGGTTGTTTTGAGTATTTCAGAATCTCCTGGAAATGTCACACACAGCAGTTTAGACTAAAGTTTACACAGGCAAAAAAAAAAAAAAAAAAAAACCCATTTAGAGAGCATCAGTTCCATGAAGAGAGGTCAGAGGAGAATGGCCAGACTGGTTCGAGCTTGCAGGAAGGCTACGGTAAGTTAAATAACCGATGTTTTACAACCATGGTGAGCTGAAAAACATCTCAAAACACGTCAGATCTTGAGGTGGATGGGCTACAAGAGCAGAAGATCACATCAGGGTCTACTCCTGTCAGCCAACAACAGGAGTCTGAGGCTACAACGGGCACCCAACCTGGACAGCTGAGGATTTTAAAAAGACCAGGCCATGTTCAACCTCATCATTAATTCCACATATCGATACAGACTGGAATATAAAGGTTGAAAAAACCTGCATGGCAGAAACGTCATCATGACTGAGTGATATAATTAGAAATGTAAAACGAGGTTCGTTTTCAGTTAAAGTGCTGCCCCCTGGGACAGTTAACTGTAGGGACATCATCATTTTACAAATCCATTATTGTGATAAGGTCGTAATCCTTAACAGTTCATTACACAGTTATCATGATACGAAATCCGAATCTCAGCACATGTCCACTGTAGACAGCAGAGCGTGAGGGAGAAGTGCCAAGGAGACAACGTGGACCAAATGCAGATCTCATATCTCTGATACCAAGCCACTTCCTGGTAATAATAGCCAAAAACCATTGGCACGTGCTTCCTTATATTTCCACCTCTTTTTTACTTCCTTTTCTATCTTTCTCTCTCTCTTTCTCTCTTTCTCTCTCTCTTTCTTTCTCTCTCTCTCTCTCTCTCTCTCTCTCTCTCTCTCTCTCTCTCTCGCTCTCTCTCTCTCTCTCTCTCTCTCTCTCT
>JANDJT010000021.1:18388398-18418362 GCA_024331685.1 Stegophilus panzeri | reverse complement strand
TCTCTCTTTCTTTCTCTCTTTCTCTCTCTCTCTTTCTCTGTTTCTCTCTCTCTCTCTCTCTCTCTCTCTTGCTTTCTCTTTATTTCTTTGTTTTGCTGGAAACTGAATCCCATTTGCCCCTTATTTATCTCCTGTGATTATTAGAGACAAAAACAAGAAAAGGAGAATGTAGAAGAGAAAGAAAGCCATCCATGCAATATGAGCGCACACACACACACACACACACACACACACACACACACACACACTTTTAACTTTTAGATGTTCCTTTCATTTGGTGCCTATCAAGATATAAAAACATGCCCCTCCCACACACACACGCACACACATACATTTGTGTAATTCTATTTTTAAGGTGTATTTCCATTAATCTGTGATCTGTGTGCTACTCGAGCTAAAATACTTTGCTGCGTCCATTATGGCGAGAGTATAGAGGAACTGAAACGCTGATAACAAATAACATAATGTAAGAAGAGAGATAATAGCGAAAAGATAAGAGCAGAAGGAACTGAAAAATAAAGCACCTGTTTAACAGCGTGAATGCATTAGAAAAGGATTTCCTTCTCTTTCTGTCACTTTTCGTCCTTCCTCCTTTCTGTCTTTCACTGTGTGCATCTTTTCATTCTTCCTCTTTTACTCTCTCCCTCCTGTTCCTGGTTTCTTTCCTTTGTGGGTGTGTCTGCTGTGTGGTTTGTGGGTGTTTGTGTGTGTGTGTGTGTGTGTGTGTGGTGCATTTGTGAAACTCTAGTGTGGAAGAGAGAAGAAAACAAATCGGTGAAACGGTTCCACTATGCTTTAATTCAATTTGAAGTGAAATGCAGCCGGTTTTTAATCTCTGGTACTGGAAATGAAATAGGCCGGGGGTCAGGCGGACGCCTGGTCGTTACAGGCTCCGTGTTTGTCTCAGTTTGAGGCAGAAGAGAAAACAATGTGGGAATTTTCTGCGGTTCCGGACGGGTTTGGATGAGAGGATGTATACTCAGCAAAAAAAAGAAACATTTTGTAAAATCCTAATAATCTTTACAGATCTTTATTGGAAATATTTTTTCATACTTCAGTGAACCATAAAGAATTATTGCACATGCACCTGTGGAACAGTCCTTAAGACATGAACAGTTTACAGGCGGTAGGCGATTAAAGTCACAGTTACAATAACTTAGGACACTAAAGAGACCTTTCTACTGACTCTGAAAAACACCAGCAGAAAGATGTCTCGGGTTCCTGAAATGAGTCAAATGTCTAGAAATAGGTTTAATAATCTGCAATAATATGTTTCGTTAACTGTAATCTTATAATAGGAACTACTCCATAAATCTGACTATATTCAAGATGTTTTCACTTACTAAACGGGTGTGTGTGTGTGTGTGTGTGTGTGTGTGTCCTGGCTGAACTTGTACTCATTGGTCTGCAGGCAGGACCTTTTCCTCAGTGCCAAAAACGCGGCCTGTAATAACAGCAGGGCAGAGAGTTCAGCATCGGGGAAACAAACCAAACACTCCTTCTCTCTGCCTCATGACACTCCTCCGTGTCTGTTTGTCTGTCTCTGACTTTTCCTTATTTCCTCTCCTTTGTTTCTTTGCGTGTGCTCCTGTCCACTTCCATGCTCTCTCTCTCTCTCTCTTTCTCTCTTTCTCTCTCACTCACTTTCTCTTTCTCTCTCTCTCTCTTTCCTCTTGTCCATTTCCTCCTTTCTCTTTTGTTCTTCTCTTGCTCATGTGCTGTATTCCGTCCTTTCACTTCTTTTGCTGTCATTTTTTGTCTTCCTCTCTTGTTTTTCCCTTTTTTTTCTCCTTCTCTCTTTCTCCCTCGCTCTTTTCCACGGTCTACCCCCAGTTCCTGTTTTTTTCTTATTTCTTTTTTCTTCTCCTTATCTCTTTTAGAGTTTCTCTCTTTCTCTTTGCATTCCTTCACACATTTCACTCTCTCTCTGTTATTTCTCACTCCCTATCTCTCTTCTCGTGAGAGGCGATGCTGTATTATTCTTATTTATTTTTTTTATATATATAGAGACACAATTTTATGATCCTTTTAATCACGGTTGCTTTAAAGTTTGACAAAGGGCAAATATTTATAATGCAGCACTTGTCACACATTTCTTCTTTAATATGTACATCAATCATTTTAAGCACCTTTTCTGCTTTTATTTTTCACTTATTTTTCATTTGCTGTTAAGAATTGGGTCAGACAGAACATGAAGCCAAACATATCTATATTTATACCCTTATGAGGACATAAGGGACACCAGGATATAAAAAAACATTCCCCCCACACACACACATGCAGATGCAGATGTTTTTACAGTACACAGTTATATGTAGTATAGTGTGTAAGTTTCAAGCTTTATATACTACTTCGTACAGTAATGTTTAATACAGCGAATGTGAAAGTTACTGTGTTTCCCATGAAAACAATCCACTGCAGGAAGCAGTAATTATCACCTGTAGCCTCCATCCAATCCAAAAGCATTAGCATGCATAACTCTAACATATCATTTGGAGCCGAAAGCACACGCGAGTGCCAGCGCCGGGTGCAACAGTTTACTGACAAGCCGTGAATGTTTACACTGGCAAAAGTGCCTGTGTGGTTGAGTCACTCTTTGTTCAGTTTTATAAAGTATAATAAAACAATAAATGTCAAGATGATTGAAGAACACCGTTCATGCCGTATCGTGGCCAAGATCCTGACCAATCGTTACAGGAAATGATAAAGGTCAAGGTTGACGATATCACCGAAACACTGGGTGCGAGCCTGGAATACACCATGCACATACACGTCCACACAATCATTCACACCCAGGGGTAATTTATCTTAGCCAGTCCACTTGCTGCCATGTTCTTGAGGGAATTTCTGCAGACACGGGTAGAACGTGTGAGACGGTAAGCCAAGCTCAGGATCGAACCAGGGTGTCTGGAGCTGTGATGCAGCACCACTACTCACTCATTAAAAATGGCATGAATCTGAGCTTACATCGGTTACAGGGTCACTGTAAATAAGACAATGTTTTTCCAGTCTTCACCCGCCCAGTTTTGGTGATCCTGTGCCCATTATAGCCTCAGATTCCTGTTCCTGGCTCACAGGGGTGGAACCTGATCTTCCTGGTCTTCTGCTGTTGTAGCACATCAGCCTCAGGGTTTGGCACTTTGTGCATCCTGAGATGCTTTTCTGTTCACCATGGTTGTAAAGAATGGTTATTTGAGTTACTGCAGACTTCCTGACAGCTCAAACCAGTCTGGTCATTCTCCTCTGATCTCTCTCCTCAGCAAGGCATTCCCACAGAATTACCAGTCACTGGATGTTTTTTATTTTCTTCGCACCAATCCGTGTAAACTCTAGAGATTGTTGTGTGAGTTTCAAACTCAAACCAGCTCGTCTGAGTTGGTTATGCCAAAGTCACTGAGCCCACATTTTTACTCCATTCTAATGGTTAAAAAAAAAAAAAGTAATATAATGAATAATTTTATGCATTCTGTATGATTTTATGCCAGATGATTGGATAATTGCATGAATGGGCGGGTTTACTACAGTCTATAGTTTTCAGAGCTTCTCAACTGGCCTGTCCGTTACTCTTTCTGATCTGTGTTTTACAGGCTACACTGGTGTGAACCTCATTGGAGAGGACCCAGATATCAGGTGGGCAGGATCACAAGCAGAGGTCGCACTGTATGAATCTGCTCTCTCAAACACAAAATTGTCTACTTTATCTCATGATTGGAAATATGACTTGTGATATTTGATTATCTGTCAGTCTAATTCAGATTTAAACATTCACATCTATAATAGTTATGATTTCTGCATGAATGTATCTTACTCTATTTCGTTTATCAGATATCGAGGAGTCCGTAAGCAGCGTGAGAACAATGTTTAGGCCCTGATACAGAGCAGTATGTCAGGTAAGCACTCCAATCTTCTTAGTCTAGTCTTCGTGGACTGTATGAAATGAATTGCAGTCCATAGTGTGGTTACGTTGAACGCCTTGACACATGTCAGCATTTAATAGAGCTAGAACAGGGCTAAAACTGAAGCCTCATTTATATCCCATAGTGCAGGGGTATTTAATTAATAGGGGTGTAACATGACATGCCGGTCACGATTCGAATCGATTCATGATGCTGGATTCACAATTTTGATTCGATTCCGTTTAATTCTCCGAATAACTTGAACAAAATTTGAAGGACTGAAAAGACTTTTTAAAAAAAAAAAAAAACAATTCTGAATCATAAACAATGCAAAACATTAACGTTAAAGTACGTTAATAAATAAATTGCGACGAACAAAGGTTTAATATTTTAAACAAACTAATACAGGTTCGTCATATCTTAAAAAATAAGTAAATAAATGTATGAATCCTCAGAATCTGATTGATTGAAACATACGATGGAGCCCCGTAGCAGCGCCTGAGTTGTCGTTTTAACCAGAAATAAAGCTCCAAAGTCGGCTAAAATGCCCGTCTTCTGCGGCTGGGCAGTGTAGATAAAATTCTTTGCTTGGAGAAGCAATGAAAAGTTCTGAATGGAGATAACAGTTACCTTTTAGTGATTAGTTCATGGCTGAAACAATTTTGACTAGAGCCATGGACTCTGAACAGGTGAGACGTCTGATTTGAACTCAAAGGAAAGACTTTTCTACAGTCGTATGTAAACATTCTGTTAGTCCAAGCCATGTCATCACTTCACTAATCAAGACGAGAGAGGGGAACGCTTTTCTCAGCAGGCTGCCTCTAGCTAAATAATTTACATAAATCCATGCATTGAACAAACTGGAGTTGCTAAACTACGGCAGCTTTTTTCATTTGTCTGATTTGATTTTCATTTATTTCATTTATTATTGATTTTCATATGATTTGATCTGCCATTTTTACAAAACCCTTCTGTAGAATATCGTTCTCAGCACTCCATGAATGCGGACCCACATTATCATATTGAGCTGTTGACTTATAATTCATGTATTTCCCTAAAAGCACATTACAGGCACTTTCTGCACTGAGAATGATGAATGTACAGTTAATCACTGACTGGTCCTGCGGTTAATATTTGTGAAAAGGATTTCCTGTCCTGGTAAAAGCTGTTTTTCACACACACACACCCAACATTATCCACTGGCAGTATTTTGGATAATTACTGGTTTTACATTCCTGCTTTGATGATCTCTTCTTTTTATTTCATTGTTTCTAGCTACAGGGCTTAATGGCATGGTTTAGATTCAGCTTGTAATCTTAATTCTCACACTTAGCCAAACAAATACACTAATACGCAACATCCCACACGCAACACACTACCTGCAATTACGGCTAAATACACCGCATTTGGTGAATTAGCCATTTTCAAATGTGGCTAAAGGCCACTTTCTTAAAGAAACACACACACACACTGACACACTGCGGCTTTTGATCACTCATTCTGTGGTGTACGTGATGACGGTTTTGGGCTGTGGCTGAATTTTATTACGACTCTGTGCGATCATTCTCACCGCATAATTTGGATGACGGTGTGTGTAACGCAGGCTCAGTGACAAAGAAAGGAAATGAGTGAAGCTAGTCATCTTCTCATGCCTTGTAGGCTGACGGTGATATTCGATAGTAGGAAAATCTAAAGTCTATCAGTAGTTCAACATTGAAACTAATAGGGTTGAGCAATGTGTTCTATGAGCAAACTATTACGCAAACACATTTACAGGGAGCTGCATTTGTGATTTCCAAACTAAAGTGTTTAAAGTCTGGAATGCTTGAGAGCAAACATAATAAACAGGAAATTGAACTCTTTTGTTCAAACCAAGAAACTTGCTGTTCTGTCATTTTGTGTCGTTTGTACCTTGATTAGACAACGTGTGCTTAATATTGTCTACTTTTAGTTGCTCCTAAAAGCCCTAAAGGCATGCTAAAGTAAATAAAATCCGCCTTGTCCTTGTGTATTATACCCACGACTGTATTTCACATGCATCTTCTCAGCCACTGCTGATGATATGCTATGAATGGGGTTGAGAAACATCAGGAGATTAAGGCTACGTCTGCCTCTTTTTCTCTATGCCTTGCGTCCCCACCGAGATGGCGTTTTTGTCCAGCGAAAACGGAGCTTTTCGGGAACGCTCTGCCAAGTGGATACGTTTGAAAACGCCGCTGTCACGTTGTAGTGTGGACCGAGAAAATGGAGATATCCGAAAACAACGACATATTTTTTTGTGACGCGGTCAAACAAGATGGAGGACGATGTTGTACTGCAGTTGTCGTGTCTGCTGTCCAGTTTGATAGCGTTGTTAAAGATTAATGTCACTTTATACAACGTTCAGATTGCATTTTTTAAATAAACGCCTGAGGGAAATGACGTTTTTTACGTTTTCTTGCGTTTTTCTTCTACACACGTGCAGTATAGGCATGAGCGTTTTCAGATGTTTCAGTGCAGACGAGCGATGTTTGGAAAATGTTCGAAAATGCCAGTGTAGACGGAGAGCGTTTTAAGGCAGAAAATGCAGTTTTCCGGATTAATGTAGATGTAACCTAATTTAGGTAGTGTTTCACTATGTGATCACCTCACGTGACACTGGTCGGCTGCATGATTCTGCAGTCTGGGCTGGAAAGAAATCAGCGCCAGCATTGCTTCTTCATACCATTCTGGTATATTATTACGACCACTGGTGATGTTGTTGCGCTTGGGTCCACAAAAGTACAAAATAATCTCTTAAAGCAGCAAATAATCTGTGGATGATTGATAATGATAGTCTTTATTTATCACATATACATGTGCACAGTGAAATTCTTTTCTTTGCATATCCCAGCATGTCAGGAAGCTGGGGTCAGAGGGCAGGGTCAGCCATGATATGGCGCCCCTGGAGCAGAGAGGGTTAAGGGCCTTGCTCTAGGGCCCAACAGTGGCAGCTTGGCAGTACTGGGGCTTGAACCCCCAACCTTCTGATCAGTAACCCAGAGCCTTAACCACCAAGCCACCACTGCCCTTGATAAACATCACACCACGCTAGTCCGTTGATACAATACCTCTCTGACATTGTTTTTTTCTCTCTCTCTCTTTCCTGTCTGCGCTCTCGTTTTCTGCCCTTTATTGTAATGAAGTAGATTTGTTTTTAGAGAAACCAGACAAACGCACCCCCGCTAGTAATACAAGATCATGCAGAGTGGTGCAGTAATTCTGTCCTTCTCAGTTTCTCTTTCTATTTAAAGTGAGATCACTTAAAACAGATAAAGTGAGATCTATTTAAAGCAGATCTCGATCTTTCTCTCTCTCTCTCTCTCTCTCTCTCTCTCACACACGCACACTCTGGCATACTCTCTTTCCTTCCTTTCCAATTTCTCACTCTGCTCTCTGGAGTGTCCATCATGGTCAGCAACTTATGAGTGGAAAAAAACAGTGTCTGTTTAGAGAGAGAGAGAGAGAGAGAGAGAGAGAATCACAGTGTTTCTCATGGATACATTTTATGTTACAAATTCATGTTGCATAGATCTCATTACCGTGCCTAATAAAAGGCTCTTACAGTGAGAACTTTTGTGAACATAACTGATGTGGTTTCCATTAAAAGCATTAGAGGAGTCTTGGAGTCGTTCTTCCCACAGCGAATTAAAATCTGTGCTGTTTTAGACACAGATAACAAGACTAGAGAAAATTTACTACTACAGACATTTTTAATAGTTAGATTCTTCTTATTAAAAAAAAAAAAAAACAGACTCAGAGATCACAGTATCACATTTTTTCCTCCCATTAAAATATGCCGGAGGTACAAGTGTTGTTGGGAAAGAGATGGATTGTTGTGTAATGATGAGCTTTTGCCATCATATGACTGAGCGTTTGCTGAGTGAAGTATTACTCTAGTGGGCTCCAGTAGTAGTAGGTCATAACTTATTCACAGAGGCCAGCCCTGCTCATGTCTGGAAATCATTATGCTTTTTATGGACGGAAAAAAACCCACTGACCTTTTTTATGAGGTTTCGGGTACTTTTTCTTTTTTTTTTTTTCTTTTTTTTTTTAGCAGGAATTCACCACTAGAGGGTGTTAGAAGAACAAAGTGGCTCTGCTTTATTAACTGAGACCACTGAGGGGAGATCATCAGCAGGTTTTAGGACAAGGTCCATTAAGCAACAGTATCAAATTCATATTTTTTTCGGTCACTGAGACAATGAAAAATGATGGATGTGTATTGAGGATTACAAAGTTATAAAGTCTTACAATCAAAGGTGTATGCCTGCTTCACACACACACACACACACACACACACACACACACACACACCACAACCCTGATCAAAAATCCAAAAATAAAATCGGTTCAAAAATACATTGAAATGTCTGCACTCGGGAACGGCTGTAAATGTAAAGATAAATCCTACGGATCCGCTTGGTACGGATTTATTTTATGAAAATAATTCAAGTAAATATTAGGGTCATTATTTCAATGTGTACAAAATATTTTGGCAATTTATTGGATCCGTAGAGGTATTGTTTATTCCTGATTTTTTTATTTACACTCACAGAATGCAGCTGACATCATTTGCAAGCCGGCTTTCATTTCACTTAATTACATTCAAGTGACAAGCCGATACCTGATAGATAAAAAGAAAGAGAAGACACGGACCCCACTTTGAGAGACAGTGGGATAAAGAAGAGCAGGTTACTGACGATTGAATGAAAAAGTAGTATTTCTGAAAGTGGTAAACAGGTCTGAAAGCCTCTGATGAACATTCGGTAATCACACGCTGGTGAGGAGATATTTATTTATTTATTTATTTATTTATTTATTTCAGGAAGGAGGAATTACTGCGAACGGTTCTGAAGCTGGCAAAGATTTCAAGAAGAGCATTTAGAGACCGTTAAGAACCCTTTAAACGTGGGGCCACTTCTAAAACTTCTAAAACATACAGTTGTGCTCATAAGTTTACACACCCCTTGCAGAATCTGCAAAATTTTAACAATTTAAACAAATAAGAGGGATCATAAAAACTGCATTTAGTTTTTTTATTTAGTTCTGTCCTGAAGAAGCGATTTCACATAACAGATGTTTACATCTAGTCCACAAGACACAATAAGAACTGAATTTACACAAATGAACCAGTTCAAAAGTTTACATACGCTCGATGTACAAAAGTTTACATACGCTCTATTAATACTATGTGTTGTTACCTGGATGATCAACGACTGTGTTTATGTTTTGTGATAGTTGTTCATGAGTCCCTTGTTTGTCCTGAGCAGTCAAACTGCTTAAAATAAACAAAATGCAATTTTTAATATCCCCCGTATTATTATTTTTAATTCTTAACATTTTGCAGATTCTGTAAAGGGTGTGTAAATTTATGAGCACAACTCTATTAGTCATATCTTACTTGTGTCAGGGATCCCATGTTGCAGAAAGCATGAAAAGAGATTCAGACAGAAATTTTGGCTTCAGGTTTTCTATCGCTTCCAGCAGTGCTTTTAACTGAAATGGAATACAGCAAGCTCATTACATGGTGCAAGAGGGCCTTGAAGTTGCTCGTACGAACGCCAGAAAAGTGTAAATAAACATTAATGTGAATATATCAATATGAGGAAAGATTTGGGAAGATCCACAAATAAGGTTAAAGAGAGATGACATCCTTCTTGCCTTGAAGAATGGGACAGTTAGAGTGTTTTTAGTAATTATAGTGTTTCGGAACAGAAAGAATATGCACAAGTTGAAAAAGTTACAGCAGTAAGTACAGCCATGATGAGAAATGTAACTGAAACGATTGAAGAGTGTCAGGATAGTTGAAAGAAAAATAAAGAAAGATCAAAACAGTTCAGAATACACTCACCGGCCTCTTTAATAGGAACACCTGTACACCTGCCCATTCATGCTATTATTATTATTATTATTATTATTATTATTATTATTTTATTATAAAATCTTGCAGATACAGGGCTTCAGCTAATGTTCACATCAAACATCAGAATGAGAAAGAAAAAAAAGAGATCTCAGTGACTTTAACTGTGGCATTGGTTGTTTGTGCCAGACATTTTAGAAACTGCTGATTTGCTGAGATTTTCACACATAACAGTCTCTAGAGTTTACACAGAGAGGTGTGACAAATAAAAAACATCCAGCGAGCGGCAGTCCTGTGGGCAGAAACGCCTTGTTGATGAGAGATATCAGAGGAGAATTCCTGACCAGATGTCTACAGTAACGTAACTAAACACCGTGGTGAGCAGAAAAGCATCTCAGAACACACAACAATGCTGAACCTTGAGATGGATGATCTACAACAGCAGAAGGCCACATCAGCTTCCATTCCTGTCAGCCAAGATCAGTAATCTGACGCTACAGCAGGAACCGGATCATCAAAACCATTTCAAATGTCTACTGGTTTCACTTCTGACAACCTCAGAAGCTTGTAGTCGATGAAGGACTTTTGTCAGAAACGTCTTGGAAACTTTGCATACGACAATGAACTTCTACACTGCGGTAACTTTCTGGATTCTTTGAATTCTTTCTCAGAATTGTATAGCTGAGTAATTAAAGGGGAAAAAAACAAAACAAAAACAGCATCTTTGAAACATTCTGTAATCCTCTAGAATTGAAATGGAGTGAGGAACACCATCCATGTATCCATTTTCTGTACCGCTTATCCTACACAGGGTTGCAGGGAGCCTGGAGCCTATCCCAATTATCCACAACCCAACCCATCGCAGGGCACAGTCACACACACTAACACACCCATTCACACACTACGGACAACTTAGAGATGCCAATCAGCCTAGAAACCATGTCTTTGGACTGGGGAGGAAACCGGACTACCCAGAGGAAACCCCCGAAGCACGGAGATAACATTCAGTTCAATTCAATTTTATTTGTATAGCACTTTTTACAACGGTCATTGTCTCAAAGCAGCTTTACAGAAACATATAAACACAGGATACCGATTTTAAATGTGTGAATTTATCCCAATTGATAAAGCCGGTGGCGAGGAAAAACTCCCAAAGATGATATGAGGAAGAAACCTTGAGAGGAACCAGACTCAGAAGGGAACCCGTCCTCATCTGGGTAACAACGGATAGTGTGAAAGTAAAGGGAAGTTCGTTATGGTTTTAACATGAAGCCTTTGTTGAACCAGTCCACTGTTCAAAAAGGAGACCCGAGTGCAAAACTGCATGTGGTAATTTCAGTCCCAAGGCCATAGCAGCAACCGTAGTTCCAGCAACCACAGCGAGAATGTCCATGAGGTCCAAAACCATTTCCATGGTACTTCAAGCGGTACCATCCTGAGCAATCTCCAGGCTGTAGCCTCCAGTTGATGAGAGCTCCATCCATAGATAGGACATCCGAACATCCTAGCATGCAAACTCCGCACAGACAGGGTGGAGGCAGAAAACAAACCCCCAACCCCGGAGGTGCGAGGCAAATGTACTAAATACTAAACCAACGTGCCCCCCGTGATGAACTCCGTTCTTCCAAAAGATTTTCCCTCAGTTGGCGTTGTAGTGTTAGCGATGGCGGTCGAGACACTGTCTAAAAGATTGGGTTGGGCTGAGATCTGGTGACTGTGAAGGCCATAGCATGTAATTTCTATCATTTTCATCCTCAGCAAACTCGTCCCTGTGAATGGGGGCGGGGTCGTCCTGGTAGAAATCGTTCAGCATTGGATAAAGGTGATCAGTCAGACGAACTTATTCATTTGCAGTCATGCTTCCCTACAAGAGGAGAAGTGTATCCGCACCATGACAGCAACATTAATAACAGTGTAACAGAGTCACCGGCTTTTCCTTTAATTTGTCACCCATCTGTATATGCCTGATGCTAAACCACCATGAACTCTAAAACCACATCACTGTGTGTGTATTTATTATTACTCAAGCCAGGAGGTTTCACTCTGAGTCCCGACACATGGTGCCTGACTGTTACAGCGACGTCGTGCCTTCCTGAGCGGTTTATTTTGTTAATAATGTTCTTGTTTTAGCCACAAGTTTAGTTTCACTTGGCTGTTCGGAGACATTTTATGAAGACTCAAATAACAGCCATGCAGCCAGCTAACTCTCACCAGCTACGCTAAAAACAACAAATTTACAACGAAATTACATTTCCGTTTCCCAATCCCAAGTTGTCAAAATATAGAGGTTATGAAAAATATTGTGGATAGCCCTCAAATCAGATTCATAGACATGGCTGGCAAGTAGCCTGTTTATAAAATCATATTCTAAATGCAAACGGTATTTATGATCAGTCCTCGTGAAGTGACGCTGAGTCGAGTAAGTTCAAGGATTTTTGTTGTTGCTGGAAAGCACGAAGCTAAAAATCCCACTCTGCTACGTATTTATGTTACAATACACCATGATAATCAATTTAACTGCACTTCTATTGAATAATGTAGACTAATCATAAAATGCTTGAGAAATATTCTCAAGAGATGCAATCAGAGGCCATTTTGAGGCTGTATTCATTTTGAAATAGTCTTGATGAAATGATTTTTGCCCTTACAATATAATTATCTGCCATTGCAACTACTGACAAATAGCTTGCAGCCTTGTAACTTGTAGAATTATTTATTTATTTGCTAGTTTATTTATGTATTTATTTATTCATTCATTATGTATTAATTTGTTCATTCATTCATTGTGCGTTTATTTGGTTGTTTGGTTGTTTGTTTGTTTGCTTTTGTTCATTCATTAGTTTATTTATCCATGTATTTGTTTATTCGTTCAACCATTCGTTTGTTTATTTATCCATTTTTGCATTTATTTATTTATTTATTATTCAGTTGTTTGTTTGTTGCTTTTGTTCACTAATTTGTGTATTTATCTATCTATTTGCTTATTAATTTAGCTGTTTGTTTTGTTTGTCACATTTATTTATTTATTTATTTATTTATTTATTTATTTATTTATTAATTACATAGCTATTATTAAGCTATTTCGTTAATATTTGTTTAATATGTGGTGGAAATCATGAGATAAATCCAATTGTACTGTCATATCTGACCACAAACGGCTTTAAGCCTATATTTTTATTAGGCAAATTGTGTCCGTAGTTACGTTTGATGTTAGGGCTTGGGGAAGGGTTTGCGCTTGACGCTTTTCTTATGGCCTAATTATTAAGAAGTGTGGTTAAATGATGTGGTTGTTTATTCATTGCTTTAACCTTATTGCTATTTTTATCTTATATGTAATATATAATATTAGTTATGTGATAATATTTTATATTAGTGTATGAGAATGAATAGTGGAGTCGGTATTACAGTACTGCTCCTCAAAGGGAGCACTTTTTGGGGGTTATGGTGTGGATTTTGCCACAGCTGGTGGGACATGAGCTCTTTCCATCCAATTATAAACTGAGTGCTGAGCAGAGGTCTAGTTTTCTTGTTGAAGAGTGGTGGGTTTGTTCTGCTCGGATCCCTCGGTCGTCTTAGCCGCTCAGAGCAATGTGCTGTGTCATATAAATATAAAAATGTATGTAATAAGTAAGCATAAGTACTGTGTGTGTGTGTGTGTGTGTGTGTGTGTGTGTGTGTGTAAGTGAATTTAAATGGAAAGCTGCAGAGGCAATAATGCATGCACAAATCCATAGTGCACAATACTAAGTGTAAAATATCAATGTAACAAAATATAGTTTCATTTTTAGAAATATATTTTTGATTATTCATTTTTGAAGCTTATTTCTAGCGCTAAGATACAGATACTACTAAAAGGCAGGATCAAGGTGTCTGGTGTGTGTGTGTGTGTGTGTATGTGTGTGTGTATGTGTGTGTGTATATGAGGCTTATTCCATAAGTAACACATGCAAATTTGAAGAAAAAAGTGTCCAATCTACAATGAAACATCCCATGGGCTGGGGGCACTTTGCAGCCTAAAACGATGGAAAACATTATTCTGAGCGTGCACAGTTGGTGTCTGACCCTTGACCTTTATGTCATTTCCACCAGGAACATAAAGTACGCTTTCTTGCACACTCCTGGCTTTGCTTGTATACTATACACAGCAGTCAATTAAAACACCTAATACAGAAAACAGCATGGTCATCTTGAGATAATCGCGATTACATGACAATCATACATCAGCTACGTTTTTGGTATTCGAGACTCCATTTTATTCTGGATTTCAGTGAGAAAATGAGTTAGATCACACTATTCGATGTTAGTGTGAACTAGCATGCAAGGTGTGTGTAACAGGAAGTGACTAGGATGTGTAGGATCATGACAGCGTTCTTGTGTGTGCAATATTGACACGCCAGAGCGAACCAGTGTGATGTTTGTAAACACGACTGCCATCTGCTCCCAATAGAGACACGGATGTCCTTCATCCATATGTTTTTGTTTTATTGAACTAGACAAGTCCTGCTCTTACAGAACTCCATTACGGTGTTTATTGTGCCAAGGTTTCAGAGTCGAATGCCATGTTAGTCTACACAAACCATTTGTTTTCTCACACATTAAGCTTTTAGAGCAGAAAAGCACCTGTTTCAATATTTCACTACCACACACTCACATTCTCAGTAGCCATGTTTATCCACATATTTTTATGCGTATTTTGGGATATTGCATAAAAAATAAAAAATAAACACCACTGGATGGAAACATCAGATCTCAAATCTTCAAAATGCGCATAAAAAACGCTCACTTTTTGTATTTGATAAGAAGGCATGCACATAATCTATTATGGAAACACATTTACTGGATAAATTCCTCGATGCACATCAAAAAAGTCTCAATTTTGCCTCAACAAACCATGTGATTGGATAATTGGCTCAGAAAAGTAAAAATGAAGCAATGGCAATGTGTTTTTCTGTGGGAACTGGGGTGTGGTGGGTCGCATACCTGGACTAACCAGCGGACCAATCTCGTTACACAGCATCTCAAATGTTGTTTTGGTCATGGTGTAATGCCTGAGACAAAGTCTGTCATCGAAATGATTTGGTATAATCACCTCCCAGAACAGTCTCACACGATTCCGCTTTCAAATATCTCAGGCATCCGCTTCCGATCGCAAGATAACATGAGGATTGTGTTAGCATTTCATCTGTGTGGTCTGAAGCGCAAGTCATTTATTCTATTGGAAAAAAAAGCGCCACAGTGGCTTCCCCGGTTGCAACAACTTCCATTTGTATTGATGTTTCGTGCCAGTTTCCCCGGAAGTGACAGATTTTGTTCTCTTGAACACATGGGATGGAAACGGTCCTTAATTCGCAAATTTTTCCCCAATTTTTTGCATAAGTTAAATTCGCAACATGGATGAAAACATAGCTAATGTCTACGCTGTATATCAGCATATATACACACACAGCCTTCAGGCGTTTAAAAAAAAGACAACAGTGGTGTACACTGTAAACAATTTCTGTCATTTTTATAGCAATATTTGCCAGTAGCGTTCCGTATGACGATTTTACATTAACTGCAGTGATATTGTAACGCATTGTGAGACCTTTTAGTCATTTCCATTAAATTACAGCAATCTGGCTTTTCCTGAAGAATTATTGCTCAATCATCTTTAAATGGTTTTGTCTCATTTGCATCGATGGACATACTGAGATACATAGTATGAGATACAGCAAAATATAATTACATAGGCTTGATTAATGACTTTATTGTATGCTTTTTTTTGTTATTAATGCTACAACTAATGGTAGTTGAATTATATTTAGATGTGAGGTAAAGCTAATTTTCACGTTTTCTTCAACTTTTTTTTTTTTGCCGTGATGACAGTTTTATAGTTAAAAACTACTTTTTATAGCGTATGAATGGCTACTAACAAAATATTAAACTGATTATTGAGAAATCTCAATTAACTGGCAAACCAAAAACATCACAAAGGTAGGCTAGTTAAATCAAGCTGGTTAAAAATGGATTTTAAAAAAAAAACTAAACTTGAAAGTGGCACTAAAAATGTCAGTGCTACCTCAATGTTGTCATTAAAAAATAGCACTCTATGACACTTTAATAGATTGATGTGTCAATTCACTTGAAATTAAAATGCAGGATTTGTGTGTGCCAGCTAAAAGGCACTTGGCTATATAACATCGCAAACAGCGAATAAACCTGTGCAAATAGAATAACCTGACTGGCTGGTGAGTCTCAGAGTCAAATTATTTTCTAATTCAAATCAACTAATGGGAGATTCATGTAAGGACCTGAGAGACATAGCACAGACTTTGCTTGTACGTCTTGAAGAACAAAGGCTGGTTAGATAAAAGTCCATCAGTAATGCGGGATATTTTTTGGCATTAATTCCTGTGCATGGACTCAATATCCCCCACTCCACTCATTTGAAGTGTTGGATCAGAGGTAATATATTTCTCGCAATTAGAGAAGATTAAATACACCCTCAGAGACACAAACAAGAGGCCAATCCTTTTATGACATAGATTTATGAGAGGATAACACTAGCCAGATGCAATAGCACACCACATTTACATGGGTACAATAATGATAATGATAATAATAATAATAATAATATGTTTCATTTATATAGCGCCTTTCCAGAGCTCAAGGACGCTATACAATAGTAATACAATGATACATATACGATGAACAATCATGGACAAACATAAAATGCGAAACATAATGAGCAATCAAACACAGAAAATGAAACACACAAACAAGTATCAAGTATCCACAATGTCTGTGTCTGGAACTTTACACTGAATGTTGAAGATATTAAACATTAACCAAAAAAAAAAAGACATTAACAGAAGCAAAATATAGTATTTATTTTCTTGTCACTATTATACACTTTACCTGACTGCTCCTGCAATAACTGCTATGTCCATATTTGGTATAAGCTAATCTGCTGAATACTCAGTCATAGCATGTTATATTTACATTTATACCATTTTTTAAATTATGTTGTTACTCTTTGGTACCTATCTTCTGCACTACCTGTTATATCGGACACTTCCACACTAGAACTGCGTACTGCTCGGCGCTACACTGTCACTTACTGTGCCTACTGTCCTGTTTTAGTAGTACTGTCCTGTCCTGTGTCGTTAGCACACGTCTACACATAGAAATGTGGTCAGTGTGTTGTTTTATGTAGCAGCATGGTCCTGTTTCGTTTCACGGTGTACTGTACCACTGTATGGTTGGAATGACAATAAAGTGAAGGTGAACGTGAACTCGAACTTGATGTGATGAGCTAATTTTACCACCCAGAGGTGGTCCGTGAAACAAGTTAGTTCCTTATATTACTCACGTTATAGCAGCTATAAACAGTGGTTCCCTCACCAGTCCCTTTTTTAGGTCTCTCTTGAAGTTAATAAGGCAAAAAAAATGCACTTGTTTATTATTAGGCTCAGATTACATGGAGTCCCTGTGAACTAGCTGTTACTATAGAAATGAGAACATATCAGAAAGAGTGCGTTAATATAAACCTATGGTTTTTACACCTTCTGACCAATCAGATTTGAGAATTGAACAGTGCTGTGGTTTCATAATATTTCGCATCCATGATATTGTTATGGTGGATGATGTGCACCATTGTCATTACCGCTGTTTCCGAGGAGACTGTCTATTTAAGCAGCATTTTGTCCGGCCTTTTCTTCCTGAAATGAAGTCTGTCCTATTATTATAGCCAAATATAAAAGAGACACTGTTTGCCAAATGCAACAAGAATCTATTTACCTGCTATTTGACAGCAACTAAACATAACAGCAAAAATATGCATGCCCTGTTATTGCTTAATTTTCATTTTTAATCATTTTATTAATAAAAGAAAATAGTTTTTATGTTACTTAAATCTCTACCGGTCAGATCGTGTATGTGTTGTTTGACAAATCTGTTACCTGTTTTTCTTCTAGAAAATCTGTTATTGCATTGTTGACATGTAACCTTTACATGCGATGTAATCCAAATTAAGCCCTGATTCACCAACAGTATGGTCCCCATTGTCCTAAGTTGTTTTAAACCTCTTTGGTTTGTCATTAGCATGGTTGATGATAGGTATGCTTTTTAGGAAACAATAAGCAGATTTCAAATTGCTTAGTCTTCTGTGAGGCACCAACTATAAAGAGATAAAAGATGCTGTTTTCCGTTGTTAAAAGACTTCCCAGAATCTGATTTATAAGCCAGCTGGGAGCTGACTCACAAAAAATCTGCTTCACCATTTGGTTGTGATCATATGCAATACTGCTTGCATTTGTGTTTGTACGTGTACATGCTTCAGGCATGACTTTATTACTATTAAGATTGATTTAAATGAAAGACGAATGTTGAATTGAACTTACATAGGAACTGCTTATTCCTGACTTTTTTGACCTCAGATTTTTAATAGAGCTTTGTCTTCTAGAGATAAGTGGCAGACATTCAAATATGCCCTTTCAAAGAATAAAAAAAAGCTTTATCAGCTTCAGAATGGCATATTATACATAAAATGTTAATATATGCTATATAACTAAACACCACCTGGTCTGACCTCTCTCATCAACAAGATATTCCTGTCCACAGGATGTTTTTTTTTCTAGCATGTAAAAATGGTATTTCTGAGGATGTTCTTACATATTTCATATACACCAGAGTGTGATATTTCTTTTGTGATATTCGGGTTTTTAAGCACAACAAAATTGTTTGTACATGTGAGAGTTCTTTGACTGGTCAGGAATTTTGCGGCATGTGCTTTGATGGACACTTAAGGGTTCTCATTTTCCCTCTGCAGGTCATGCAGGTGTATTTTTTATTACAGTTAATAATGTGCCAGTGTTAATATTTAAAACCACCTGTTTAATATTGTGTAGGTCCCAGTTGTGCCATCAAAACAGCCCTGACCCTTCAAGGGATGGACTTCACAAGTCCGCTGAACGTATGCTGTGGTATCTGGCACCAAGACATTAGCAGCAGATCCTTTAAGTTCTGTAAGGGCCACTGCGATTAGGGAATACCGTTGCCATGAAGGCGTGTACTTGGTCTGCAACAATGTCTAGGTAGGTGGTATGTGTCAATGTAACATCCACATGAATGCCAGGAGCCAGCATTAACTTTGTCAGCAATTTGTGCTACAGTAGCTCATCTGTGGGATCCTTGAGCGCCCATGACGCTGTCTCCGGTTCACTGGTTGTCCTTCCTTGGACCACTTTTGGTAGGTACTAACTAGGGATTCTCCGATCAATTGGCCGCCAATAGTTATCGGCCGATAATCACATTCTATGGCTCGATCGGTAGTCTCTGAATTTGGCCGATCTCACGAACCGATCACAATTTGATGACGTAAAACACGTGAGGACGTTAAACTTTAGCGCTGCAGTCATGTCATCACCAGTGTGGAATTATTACGAGGTCTCGAGAAACAATGAAACATTCGCCATTTGCCGTGTATTTTTAAAGACCTATTAAAATTTTCATTGTAAAATGAATATTTGTTGTGCTTATTTATTTGATTCCCAATCTTAACAACAATCTACAACATTACTGTAAATAATATAACCAAGGCAACATCTGTAGTATAAATCTATGTGAAAAAAAAGGTTAACAGTGACAGTCAACAGAAAGCTTACATATCAGAAGAAATCTGTAATCGGTATCAGCTGCAAAAATCCTGATCAGAGCATCCCTAGTACTAATCACTACATACTGGGAACACCCCACAAGACCTGCCGTTTTGCAGATGCTCTGACCCAGTCGGCTAGCCATCACAATTTGGCCCTTGTCAAAGGAACCAGGGTTCTCTTGGATGAGGATGGACAACCCTGATTTGTTGTTTTTTTTGCTGGACTAGGGTTCAGTTTTTTGGTGCATTCTCAAGTACAGGTGTGTGATCTCATCTGTCAAGACCTCTGTCAAGATGAGATCGCTCCAGCTGTCACCTCCAATTTCTTTTTTTTTTAAGTTTAATAGGTCCAGACCAACACATTCTAAATATATTTTTCTGGCTAAACCAGTAACCCAGCCAATAAAATCCAGTCAGTACGATTTTGTATTCTGGTTTATATCTCCACATTTTACACATGGTATTACTAATGAACAATAATACATTATCAGTCCAAAGAATGTAATGCATTTTGAAGAATACTCTATACACACAGTGGTCTTTAATCTCAATTTCGAAGTTTTATTTGAGCAAAAAATGCACATAAGGATTAGCAATAATTGGAGACTTGGCGATAACAGACCTGTTCAGAAAGGACTTGGCAGGACTCCGATGCTTACTCTGAAGCATTCTTCAATGCTTACTGTCAGATAATTAATAATCCCACTCCACTGATCGATACCAAAAGCTCCTTTCGGCTGTTTTGCACTGACACATAATTGATGCTGACACTCATTGAGTTGTTCCTTATGTTGACCATTCCTTTGAGCATTTTGCAGAGTCTAATCTGTCTCTAATTTTGACTAGGTGGGGTTTTGGAGACTCTCCGGGTTTTGTTTGCTTTCCCTTGATTCACCCTTAGGCCTTCAATGCAAAGTGGCCCAGGCAGCATGTTCTTTTCAGGTAACACCATGTCGCTGGGGACATCTGGCTAAAGAAGCCATGTCAAACCAGGCCCTATCCCCAATGCTGTGAGGGCCTGCTATCTGAAAATTGTACATGACCAGCTTTGAACCCCTAAGACCTTAAGTGATCAACTAAAGAGGGAATAAATGGGTGGAAAAGCTCACTTGTAGGTCCACTACCGAAGCAAGCACACAGCTCTCATCTTGCCTACAGAGCTGTGGGAATATTCAGTTGCTTCTTCAAATTAGAAGGGTCAACTTTCAGGATCCTTTTTGAGCTTGATCAATATAGGAAAAGGATCCGAGCCAGACTGCTCTGTGTAAGGATGGAGAGGACTCTTCTGTGTATGGATGCAAATTTTTGTTCAAGATCTAATGTCAATATATAAGAAGGACTGATTATGTTTTTGTGTGAGAAGAAGGTAAGAATATGTTTTGTGTATGGTGAATTGACGCGTTGCCATTTTTAAGGCCAGCTAACATTCGATTTTCCCTACTACATTATATAAATGAGCAATTCATGGCTGGTACTGGATCATTTTAATAAAATATTGGTAAATTTAGCTATGAAATAATCAGCCGTCATGAAGGCTGGTTGGAAAGACCAAGATTATTTTTCGGTCCAGATTGCTAATCTTAGACTTTAGCTAATAATTAATACACTTTCAGCTATGGGTTTCTGGCCTGGAATTGCTGCGTTAACTGATTTGTCGAGTAATTGTGGCGAATTGTGAACCATACTCTAACAACACCTTTCATTTTATCTCTTCGTTTATGAGTTAACATACGGTTATTTGTTGAACTTTGAATACAAGTTAAAGTCTCCCTTAAAATCTTGGCAGCATTTAATGAGGCTACAAGTATTTAATGAGGACCGACTAAAGACAGTGTTGTGTAGCATCACTGCATGTCAGAAGTTGTTTATCGGTTGAAGTACTTTTGGAAATACCCCATACATGTGAGGACTTCACCTCATCAAAAAGTTAAACTTGAGTTAAGCTTGTGATCAGGAGCAGATTTGCCTCAGAGGCCCTTGCCGTAAACAGCTGTTCCATGCTTATCACTTAATTGTCTTAGCCATGGCTGTCTGCAGCCATGATCTGGGTTTTTTTTGTTGTTGTTGTTGTTGCAGGGGGGGGGATCTTTTTGGTAGTTGTTATTTTTGAGCCAATGGATTGTATTTTTTCAGTGATGAAGACACAGTCTGTGAATGTTTTTTTTTTTCTTTCAGAATTATATAACTTATATATTATATATAACTACAAAATTCAAGTACATTATTGAAATAAATTTATATATATATATATATATGTATGTATGTATGTACACTTAGTAATTTTCATAATTGTATGTTAGATTAGATTAGATATTAATTATTCTTAATTACAGTGAAACTTTATGGAAAGCTTTATAGCATCTGCTGACAACTCCTATAATTTGAAGGAGTGAAATATTTGAATTTCACCTGTCAATACAGCAAGTTATCAGTGGTATTCACACTTCATGCTCATGTTAACGAATGAACACACAAGTCATTGAACTGTGAACAAGCTCTTGCTTTATACGGCAGCTTGATTAAAGGCTGAGCTTCTTGTCAGTGTCAGCCGATAAGCTGACATTAAAAAAGTGGTTGTCACAAGTATCCCATCAGAGTCATTTATTGTTATCCAGAATACTATCAATATGGATTAGCACAGATTCACATCATATAAGATCATGGAGTGTAACTAGGCACGTTGACTTTCAGGAGGATTGACTGTAATCCTTTGTAGGAGTTTGCTCGTTATAGTTATTAATATTGATAATAAAACACTCATCCGTCTTATTGATAGCACTGTCAAGATGCTGGTGAAGAACATTACGCTTGGCTCTAATCTGAGCAAGCTCTGTTTCCAGGATTTGTCCAGCGTCAGATTAGAAGAACACATTGTCATAAATCTGCCTCTCAGTTTGGCCGGACAAGGGGTAGGTGAAGTGGGGTGGGTCATTCGTCATATATAAAGCCGTGTGTCCTCTGGGTATTTTTCACACCATTGGCTTTCGCCTGACTTTTTTGCTGATGCATATCCAAGAGTTTGTATCTGTTGAAGTTCAGAACACTTAGTGTAATTTTTTTCAGAAGTACAGTGTATGTAAGGAATAGTTCTTATGCACGTCCGCCAAATAAAAATTTGTCGGACCGGTATTCCCATTGAATAGGTCAGCACTAATAACAGTACACATTTGTTTGTACACGTCGCTCCGTGAGCCGTTTCTCAAACCTTAGAACGGATGAGCTTTCTGTGGTAATAACTACATAGCTATTGTTATTGTTGTGCCTTAAAAGAGCATAGGGATGAATTACTGTATGCCGGACATGTATGAGATGCCACATGGCATGGCCGGAGGCTACACGGTACCAGGCGGAGGTGAATATTGTATGTACGGTGGCGACGGGTCCACTTTTGGCCATTGCGAGTCTCAGCCGCTACACCACAACCCTCCTTGCTTGGAGCAGGCCTGGCCGCCCAGCCAGCCATACCCTGGCATGTACCCAGGCACTTATCCAGGCAGCAACCCGGCATTTAAGAGCGAGTTCTGCGCCATGGAGGTACCGCTTAGCCACTACCAGCAGCCTGAGTACTTCTCTGATGGCAGGCCAGACTTGTCTCAGATGCAGTGGATACAGGTGTCACATAAGAAAGGTACTGAGGAAGCACTTCTAGATTGTGACGCATGCACATAGTAGTGAGTAGAGATGAAAGAAATGACATTGTGATAACTGTAAAACCCAGTATTTTGCTTTTTTTGACGGCTACTTTGAACTTTTATAATGTACGCACTTATTTGGTTAGAGAAACATATATTTTGAATAATTTTTTAACATTGTAGAAATACAGTTTTCTTAATTGTTTTAAGAAATAGGCTACTGTTTTTTCCCCCAATACCCTTTTCGTTTAACCAGTTCCCCTATTTTGTGCTGTTATTTGTTTGTTTGTTTGTTTGTTTAGGGGGGATTTGGCATATCATTAACAATATTAAATCTCCCATTTCTTTAATTGTTGTATATTGTTACATCCTTTGTAGTGGATGTATTCTTTTTATTATTGTTGTTGTTATTATTATTATTATTGTTGTTGTTGTTATTGTTATTATTATCATTATTTATTTATTTATTTATTATTGTTGTTGTTATTATTCTTATTAAATTAAGGGTAATGAATGAAAGTGTTGTGGCTTGAGTGAGATACACAAAAATGATATAAGTAGTGTTTGTCTTTGACTTTTGTGTGGGGGGGTTGTTTGTTTGTTTGTTTGTTTCTTTGCGTTTTGTTAATAATTCTAAACACCATAAAATGTGATGCCCAAAAAGTTTGCTTGTGTTATTATTTTTTAGATTTTGATGAAATGCTCAGTGAAGCTGTATGATCTCAATGCTTGCACACACACAAAAAACCATTAAAAGTAATTATTTGCCATTTAGAGTGATGTTGGACAGTGTGGGGACAAGAACAGTGATGTTCCTTCTCCAGCTCAAATTTATTGGCCTATAATTAAGGTCTAAAAGCACTATTAGCTCTATTGCACCGTGTATGTGTTTATATTTGTGCTGGACATGTTAGATAATGATTTATTTATTTTTTTTATTTTATGGTTTGTATTGTATGCGTTGTATAGTATATTGATTTCCCAGAATGGCAGTTGGGGCACATGTACAGGAGCAGATGGCCTGGTCTTACTGACGCAAGGACCTCTTATGTGCTCTTATTGATCATACGCATTATTGTGTCATGTTCTGGAGCTTCTGTGCTCTGCATGAGCATTGAGGATTTAGCTCAGCTTGCTTTTCACCATTTTATCGATCTGTACTGTATGTGGTACTTGAATCACAATTAGTAGTTTCCACCATTTTGTGTTCCTGGTAAAGCTCAATCGTAACATTGCCTCTTTTTTATTGTTACTTTTGAATTTTTTGTTGTTACGTTAGAACTTATTTTTACTTTTTTGGTTTGCTTTTCCAATATTCTGCATTTCTTATTTATATTAATGGCATCTTTAATTCCTTTCGGAAAAAAAAAGACATGAAATTGTATTTGTTTGAATTGTATTTGTTTGAACATTACTACATACTGATACTTTTTCAGTGCCACATGCAAGAATTCCTTATTCCTAATGTAGATGTTTGCTATTTGTGTGTCCTTTTCAGGGTACATACCAAGTTACCTGGACAGGGACGAACTTTGTGTAGTGTGTGGAGACAAAGCGACAGGATACCATTACCGGTGTATCACCTGTGAGGGCTGCAAGGTAGGAATCAGTACTGTATACCGAAGTGTTTTATTCCTCCAATACCACAGCAGTTTGTCAACACTGAAACTTTTTTTATTTATTACGGAGCAACACGTCTTTTTATCCACTCATAGTTACATTTAACATTGTGGAACGTCGGCGAAACAAGTTAGCATATTAACAAGCAGCTATGAACAGTTACCAGTCTCTCTTTTTTCTCTCTCTCTTGGAGTTAATAAGACAAAAAAACACTGTTTGTCATGTTACCATGAAATCACAAAGCCCTCTGTCCTGAAGACGTAAGTTATAGCTTTACTTCGAACTGTTAAGCGCTAATACAGGAGACTCCTTCCAAAAATATTATGTAAACATCTCTGTAACAATTCTCTTCGGTTTGGCGGGAAATGAGGAAACGGGATGCAGGCTTGAGACAACTCGAACAGCTTTTTATTTTTTTAGTGTAATACTTTTCAGCGATACACATACACACGCACACCCACGGCTCTGTGCTGCTCAGCTCTCTCTCTCTCTTGCCTGTCATGGGGGATCCTGAAGGCACAAAGAGACACACATAAGTAAACTTGGGCTAATAAGATACAGGTGAGAATCATCATGCGTTACCTGCCGGTTCGACCCGCCTCCTCTCCGTCCACAGCTGATGATCGACTACGCCCCCGCTGCCACAATGTCCTCATACCAAGACTTCACCATATCAACAATTACACATTTTAATTTGTTTAAGAGGAGCATCCAACATACAAGTCCCTGTGTTGTGTTACTACAAGATTAATGTATACCTAATATACACTAATATAAACCTTGCAGTCAGAGCTGCTATATTATAGAAAAATAACCATCTTCTGACTAATCAGACTCAGGCAATACACAGGGATTGTTATAATGTCTAATATCACCTCTAGACTGGTCACACATCTCGAATGTTTATCAGACAGTTTATTGTGTGTTGACAAAGTTGCTAAGAGATACAGCCAGAATACATATTTATGTTCTCCCTTTTTCCAGGGTTTTTTCAGGCGTACAATCCAGAAGAACCTGAACCCGACCTATGCATGTAAATACGAGGGGAAATGTGTAATCGACAAAGTCACGCGGAACCAGTGCCAGGAATGCCGCTTCAAGAAATGCATTGCTGTTGGAATGGCAACCGACTGTGAGTGTTCTCTGTGTACAGTAATAATGTTTAATGCAACAGGCCTATGTGAAATATACATATAGCATAATACAGGAAAATGTTTGCATATTTTACAGAGATGGAAACTCAAGATAGGGACTCTAGACTAAAGACTCATGAAAACAAACGAACTAGGAGCTTAAAAAAAGCAACTCATTAAATGAATTAACCTATGGTCGTTTGCAGCAGTGTTATTCGTATGCAGCTATCAGCTGTAATTTAGTGCATCACTATTTTTTCAGTGAGATGACATGGTGGGTTGTTTGTTTTTTTAACTAACGTATGGCCACAAATTAATATACTGCAGCAACAAATTACATTTCTCATAGCAACTATTGTATTTTAAAATGAGTGAGGTACAGGGAAATCCATTGAATTAGACCACTGTGGCAGCAGGAAGCGAAGCGTTGAGACGATTAATAATATTACACTTGTAATCAATCTTGGAATGATGCATAAAGACAGTGGAGTCTCTTGCATTGGGACATGGATATATTGTTAGCCCACATCACCTTAAGCAAATTCTCGCCAGTTTGGAGGCCATTACCTGGAGGCCATGTATTATGGACTCAAGTTATACAACTCATGTCCACAACTTTAGTACCTTGTGGTCATAAAATAATAATCTATGACCATGAGATTGGATTGTAGCCCTGAAATATGAGTTTTGGATTTTTTTTTTAAAAGGAGATAAGGAAAGCTAACTAAAATAGCTCATTTCTGAAATTATATCCAAAACATAAAGACACAGAGAGGAATTCTCTTTCTTTCACATGATAGATGGAGTGAATTCATATACAGTACATCACCATGGCGAAGTTGGTCTTGGACCACGATAATTAAGAAGACTTTTATATGGTGTGGTGCTTCAATCAGTTTTTCTGCTTGTTTGATATTGTTTAGTCATGCATCAAGTCATGACAATATCAAGAGTAACCTTGCCAGTTTAAAACCGTATAAATGAATCAAGCGAACCACCTTTCCCTCCCTTCAGTGGTGCTGGATGACAGCAAGCGTCTGGCCAAACGGAAGCTGATTGAGGAGAACCGAGAGCGGCGGAAGCGTGAGGAGATGCAGAAGATGGTGTGGGAGCGACCTGAGCCGTCGCAGGAGGAATGGGAGCTGATCCGTGTCGTCACTGACGCCCACATGTCCACCAACGCACAGGGCAACCACTGGAAACAGAAGCGCAAATTCCTGGTGAGAATTCATCTCCTCCCCCAAATCAGCGTCGTAGTCATGTTTTGTGTCTTGTTTGGTCCTCCATCCAGTCCCTACGTTCCTTCCCCAGTTCCCAATTGCCTGCCACTACTTTCATTTCCAAACTCCATGTCCCTCACTCCATTTCTTACATCCCAGTCCCCAACAAACATTTTTCCACATCCTAGTTGATTGTTCCTATTTCCCACCTGCCAGACCATTATTCCCAGTTCATTATTCCCATTTCCTACCAGCCAGACCCCTCCTCCCATTTCCTACCAGCCAGACCCCTCTTCCCATTTCCCACCAGCCAGACCATGCTTTCCAGCTCGTTCTTCCCATTTCCCACCAGCCAGACCATGCTTTCCAGCTCGTTCTTCCCATTTCCCACAAGCCAAACCATGCTTTCCAGCTCGTTCCTCCCATTTCCCACCTGTCAGACCCCCTTCCCAGTTCCCCATTTCTCCCTTCCCGTTTCCTTTTCCCCAGTTATTACACCCCATTACATTTGTCCAACATTTCCCAATTCCCATCCTCACTGTTTTTCCCTATATTAATATGTCCATGTTTTTTGTATCTTGTAGAGTGGGGGAGTGTTAGCTGGATGCTGGAGACTGTTCCACAAAGGCAGCAGCACTAACTTTAATGGAACATCTTTTTACAGTTTTATCTGCCTCTTTTGCTTTATCTCAAGCTCAGTTTTTCTCAGTCAGTACAACCAAATCAATCTACTGAAGTGCTCAGGCTTTTTCTGCCTTCCTCTAATTTTCCGTTTCCTCTTGTCCTCATGTTTTCGGTCTCTAACTAATTTGCTTTTCCCGTGTTTTCTTTGAATTCTAACTGTCCTCTACAGATTGATGTCTGTCTCAGGACCTTGCTGTGGGTTTCCATGCCAGATCAACTAACAAATCCATATGCCTTCAAATTATATTTTGGATTTTTATTTTGATAAAGTAGTGACAGTAGGACACATACTTTCTGTGTTAACAAACCAGCTTGAAAAATAAGGTGGATATCTTAAATGGGTTGATCTTAGTCGTGATTATCACTCTTATTTGGCCACTGTGTATCTAATTACGGTGCCTAACATCCTAAACTCCATGGAAACACCACGCAATCCCATGACCTCACTTTATTTCTGTCTGCACTGTCTCATCTGTCCTCAGTTTCAACTTGTTTTTCTTTTAGTTGGCTTGACTCGGGTTCTTCATTGAAACTTCACGATCCCTGTTGATTGCCCAACAGGTCGAGGAAGCAATGCTACTTAATGAAATAACTTGTAATTTATTCTATACTTCTGACCAGAGTGCAGTGGGGGTGAAGGAAACCAAGGTAAGAACCAATAGAACCAAATACATTTGAGCTGTTGTGATTTTGATTTTGATTTACCCAAAAAGGCGCTCTATGAAATTGTCGGCTGCTTCCATTCTGTCTTTTTTTTTTGTTTGTTTGTTTCATTTTTATTTTTGTGAATAGATTGATGTGCTAAATGCTTGAAGCATCTGTTTGCCATGTTTGTGTAGTGCTGTGCTCGCTGTGTCAGACTGAGGGTGTACACAGGAGAGGAAAGCTTAAGGGATAGCTGTACTGAGCGCATTATAGCAATGGAACAGGGGGGAAAAAAAAAGGCCAAAAGAGAAAGAGGTCCAAGGCTGGGTTTTAGCGCTGTACTCAGCACCCCTGTCTGCTCTTTCCTCAATCTGGTCCTTTCCATGCTTCATCTTTCACGTTATTCCTGGTCAGAAGGGCATAATGTAAATTTACCAAGAAAAAAACAACAACTCTCACTATATCAGTGAATAACCCTAGTCAAAGACACCACTATAAAAGAGAGATCTATAAGGAACAGCTCTGCTCCCACTTCCTCTGGTTGTCCTATCGTTTAAGTTTCCTTCTTCTTCTCCTCCTCCTCCTCCTTTTCTTCGGAATAACTTGGGCACCTCAGACTTTTTTTTTTTTGCAGTGTGCTTTGTGATTCTGTGTCCTTTTCTCATGCTATTTAGAAGGGAGCGAGGACTTAACGTGTCCAATGTCTGAAATGTCCAAGTGGAAATGGTGCATTAGCTGCCAGTCATGCTGTTGCTAAGCACTCTGCTCCTCCCATTTCCTATCATTTCAGGCTGAAGACATAGGTCAGGGGACGATCGTCAGCACACCGGAGGGCAGTAAGGTGGACATCGAAGCCTTCAGTCAGTTTACAAAAATCATCACCCCGGCCATCACCCGAGTGGTGGACTTCGCCAAAAAGCTGCCTATGTTCTGTGAGGTGAGTTTGACTGCTTTGTAGTCAATTGTAAAGCAACCTTGAGTTTCAGAAAGCCGCCATATAAATTAAACATATAAACTTATAAAATATTTATTTACTTACTTACTTACTTGCTTGCTTACTCAATTACGTGCATGTCATTTAAAAAATGTTAAATAATCTGGGGAAAATTACTCAATTCAGATTTATTGTGAAACACCCCATGCATTGATGCCATTTTTTTTTTTCTCAGACCGAATACAAGTACTAATACCTGATTTTTTTTTATTCTCGTCGATACAGATTCTGATACTGATGCCAAAATTAGTAACCTACTTAGTATTAATCCAGCGGTTCTTAACCTGGGGTCGACCTCCTGGGGGGTTGCAGGAAATCTTTTATTTCTATACTGTAGAGACACCACTGGCAGATTTTTGGATATACGAACTTAGTGACATGGCAATGAAAAAAAACTCTCCCATTCACTTCGACCTATCTCTGTGAGGCTGTTTTTTCAACGCTGATATAGCAGAAGAACAGGTATAGAGACAGAGTCATGGTCTTTTGGGCCGCCTCATCCTCTATCAAAGACCACCCATCCCACTGAGTGAGTAGTACGCATCATTGGGCGCAACATTGGGCATCATTCTTAAAAGTGGGTCGTACTCGCGAAAAGGTTAAGAACCGCTGTATTAGTCAA
>JANDJT010000021.1:18359247-18379462 GCA_024331685.1 Stegophilus panzeri | reverse complement strand
TTTGGGGAAACCACTTGAAGCATTTGTTGTGTTGAACTATTTCAATTGCTTTTGTTTGATTTGTTCACTGCAAACAGATGAAACTCTGTACATTTTGACAATAAACCTGTTTTGCAATGGGGGTTGAATAATTTTGATTGCAACTGTACCTCCCTCATCAACTGTCTAAACTAAATTCAGGACAGCTATCTTTAGGAAAATCTCAGATAATGCACTCTGTTTATCCTTATTGTTTAGGTAACAAATTGTATTTGATATCATGTAGATCGCAGGGTGTACACTGAGGCTGGGCTAAAAGGTGAATGAGCTAACTGTGGATTCAATTTAATGGAGTGCTAAGCTAAGCTAAGCAATGTAACCTAAATGAGGGTCCAGTGTGATCCTGGGTATTTTTTTTCTAAACTGTCTGTTAGCTCACAAACCCATAGACCTATAGCTTCAAGGTAAATCCTCCTTTCCTACTGTGAACATGAGTGAGAAAAAAAAAAGGTGAGTGTAACTGTAACTTAATGTGTTGCACAAGGCACAAGACAGTGAAGCTTGGAATTAAAGTTAAATTTAGCAGGTTTAAGCCATGTTGCAATTTGGGTACCCTGGAAGAAAAGTTGCACTAAAGAACACAATCCTGTATCTGGTGACTGATCTGGTGAATGTAAAAAATAACAGCGAAAGAACTGATGATGAATGAGACAGATGATGATGGTAATGTTTGTATTTAAAATAAACTGGCTCTGGGAATAAAGATGGTTTGAGAAATGCTTGGAAGATGTGTTGTGTTTGTATAGACCTGGCTGCCTACTTACAGGTCATCCATCTCAATGACATTTAGCAGGCTAAAGAATCTCCACAAGAGGACGCTATTGGGACTACAGGCAAGAAAACTTCTATAAGAGTTTTGACATTTTGAATTCTTGTTGCTGATGCAAAGTCTGAGACCTTTTATTGTACAGTGTTTATAGCAAACACTGCTGAATAATTTGTAAGTAGTCCATATTTCCTGTATCAATATTTGTGCTTAAACAATAATCGCCTTTCTTTGGTATTAAGGAGCCCAAACTTGTTATAACATGACGATGCCCCTATATACAAGTCAAGGTCCATGAACACATGGTTTTCTAAGGTTGGTGTGGAAGAACTTGAGTGTCCTGCACCGAGCCCTGACCTCAACCTCACTGAACACCTTTGGGATGAACTGGAACAACGACTGCACCCTAAACCTCCTCATCTAACATCAGTGTATGATCTCACTAATGATCTTGTGGCTGAATGATCACAAATCCCCACAGCCACGCTCCTAAATCTAGTGTAAAAGCTTTCCTAGGGACATTCAACAATCATATATGTTATGTTTGTTACTGGTCAGGTGTATATTTAAAGTATGTAATTTCATGAAGGGGAGCCAGATTCTTCAGAGCAAAGCCGCTGAACATTTTGTCTCCATTCTGACATAAACAGTTTAATATAATCAAAATATTTCTGACAAAGCAGTCCAATCCACAGGTTCTTTCCTAAACCAATATTCTGTTTGTTTCCCCTCTTATCCATATCTGGTTAATACTGTAATCGTGACTTTAAAAAGTCATGTAAATTATGAGGAATAAATCCAAAATAATGTAGCAAGACATCTAACAAGTGTGATCTAACAAGTGTAATATCATTTAAAAATGTTGTGGTTATATTTGTTTAAAAAAAAATAATAACAACAATAATAATAAAAAATAAAATAAAAACTTTCAAAAAAAATTGAAAAGGTTTATGACTAACCAATAAAACTCTTTAAAAAAAAAAAATAAATAAATAATAATAATAAAAAAAAACCTTTTTATTCGTTTTTACTCTAGACTCTGGCGTCTTTTTTGTTTGTGTGCTTTTTTTTCTCTCCTGTGGATAGACTGGAGTGGCTGACCTCATTTCGCACAAACAGCTGGTTTGTTAACACTGTTTATACACTGCTGCCATCTTATGGTTACACATGGAAATTGCATGTTTCTGTAATGCAGTGTTTCCATTGCAGTGCTCAGAAACTTGCAGATTACACTGGCCACCCCAGAAATGGTAGTTTATTCTTTAAGTTGAATTTTGAAGAACAGGCACTAGTCAGTCATGAAGTCATGTTGAACAATAAAGAGATTCTTGTGTGGGGCTAGGGAATGGTGGCCGATCTAGGCCTGACCCACAAAAATGGGGTTTGTATAGAACCCACGGCCCATTTTCATGAGCCCTATTTGGGTGGCCTAGCTGGAGCCAAAAGCCAAGGCATTACTAAACCCATATGGCGCATGCATGGACATGTTGGCTAGGAACACAAACAATGATAATTAAATCTACTCTAATTCAATCCATACCTAATATTTGCACACAGTTCCAGCGCTAATGGTCAAGTAGAAATCAGGATTGCCAGATTGACTTGACTATTCAAGCAAATCATGGTTTAAAATGTTCTCATTCGACAACAAACCATTTCTGACACACAATTTCTATCAGTAATGCAATGTTTAATGACCCAGCATGGCAACTTCAACCTTCAGAAACTGCAAAGCAAACAAACAGTCAGAGGCCACCTTATTATAAACACCTGTACATTCCTGCAATTATTCAATCAATCAGCCAATCATGTGGCAGCAGTACAATGCATAAAATCCCACTTCAATTAACGTGTATATCAAACATCAGAACTGGGAAGACACCTTGTTGTTCAGAGAGTTAACAGGAGAATGGCCAGACCAAGAATGAGGTCAAGGACCAACTAAAAGTAACTCAAATAGGAATAACCAAACTGATTTTGGAAAGGGGTAAAGTCATTCTGATAGATTTCACTGAACTGGTCTCAGAGGATTGTAAATGGGGCAGCTTCCAGCAATCCTGCTGTTCTGAGAGTCAGATTACTGTGCTCTCGGAAAGCTCTAGGCTGCCATCTGCCACCAGCTTCCACAAAAGATCAGTGCTCCTGCCTTGCAATCTATTTGACTTTGCTGCATAGAAATGGTTGTAAAACAAAATTCAAATTTTAAGATAGTTTAAAAAAAAACCATCTACTTTAATTTTAGAAAGTATCTGTGGTTTATTTTTGCCACCCTAGCTGTACAGCCATTTTAATTGAAACAAACGTTTTTGGTTCAGTCTAATGCAAACTGCTAATCAAGCAATGGGAGGAAAAATGATGCCCTTAATTAGAAATAAGAGTCACTCAGCTTTGCTATAAGGTATCCTAACCCCTACACATATTGTTCAAGGTTTCACCTATGATACTGAGTGCTTGTTTTTGAATTTTGCAGTATCTGCAACCAGACTCTTAAGTGATGGTCTAGATTCAAAATTCTGCTGAAAGCAAACACTGCTTTTAAATCAGGTTATACCAGAGTACACAGTGCTGCCAGGGCCAAGACTACTTACAGGCAGCAGAATGATGATCACTTCAAGAATACAGACACATGACACTTATGGCAAGGCATTTAGGTCATTACAGATAACAAACAGAAAGATGCCTCCCCAACCAGCATGGATGCCTCACTTTCCAACAAACCTAACAGCTTCTTTGCTTGCTTAGAACAACATGGAAACACCAACAAAATGCCCACCTCAGATAGATGACAAATACTCACAGTATGCCTCCAATCAGTGCAGCAATCGGCACTGCTTTAGTACTTCAGCAAATGGTCCAGCATTTGGTGTTGCATTAGTAGTTCAGAAAACGGTCCAGCATATGACCCTGGGTTAGGACTTTGGGGAAACAGTCCAGCAGTCAGTGACTCATTAGGCCTTCAGCAAATAGTCCAGCAGTCAGTGCTGCATAATTCCATTTAAGCATATTATACAGTCAGCGCTGCATATTAAAGAAAACATATTCAGACTCACCAGTGATGACATTTAACAGAACACCTTGTGTAATAACTACATTAACTTGCTGCTATTATCATCCTAACACTTACACTTTCACAACTGTTACTGGCAAACCTGAACTGCCTTGACTAACCCATTTAAATCTTTTATCTTTTATTTTACCATAGCATGGATTCATGTCCAAAGTGTCCGTAGTGTGTGAATGTGTATGTGATTGCGCATTGCGATGGATTGGCATCCCGTCCAGGGTGTACCCCGCCTTTGCCCGATGCTCCCTGGGATGTGCTCCGGGTTCCCTGTGACCATGTAGGATAAGAGTGAGACTGTGAGACTGGACTGTGAGAAAATGGATGGATAGCATGGATGCTGATTGATCAGGTGTGCATTATTTTCCTATAACAACACAGGTAGTTCTAGCTATAACATGAACAATAGGTTAATATTAATGCGCTCTTTCGAATACGTTGTTTCTATAGTAACAGCTCATATACGTGGACCTATACAGTGGACATTCCACATTATCTAAAACCAGATCCAGATTATAATAGGGCCTGAGTTTGGATGGGGCCCTGGTTGGCTGTCGTTTGTGTCAGTTGCATGATTGACAAGTGAGAAAGCAGGAATACAAACAAAGAACCATGTTGTGTCTGTATACTTACATTGATCTGCACCTATTAAAATCAGCACCTACAGTGTATCTGCTGCACCTGATACAAGTCAGACCCTCGTCTAAAAACCAAATTATTATTCTGGATGGGGGAATGGTGAAATATATTAAATAAAATCACTCCGTGTGATTCGACCTGTACAGTTCAGCTGAGGAATGTGAGTGGATGCCACACATCAGTAGGAGCAGTGATGGCACCAATTTATTTTAGTTTTTTTTAAATCATTCAGTGCATGAGCACAAATTGTAATCAATTTTACCCTAAAATCAAATCAAATAGCAAAACATGATAAAACCTTTTTCCTATAAATGTCATATCATAGGCCTACTGTAGCTTCAGAGCCTAGGTTGCTGTTTTTAAGTGGTAGAATAGATAATAATAATAATAATAATAATAATAATAATAATAATAATAATTAGAAAATGAATAGCTTTATTTTATGCCCTTCAAGGGCTCACAAAAATGCTGATGTAGCCTTGCTTTAAATGCACTTTTACAATCAATACTTGCGATGCTGTAAATATAAACATTGTAAACAGTTTTGCTCAGAATTCTGTTTGATAGATCTCGTTTTCACCCGTGTTACAAATCGCTGTGGTATAAGCAACAACAGATTGAGCTTTTATATGAAAAGAATCCAATTCGGCAGGTAGTGGCACTCCACTTGCACCTCATGCCACATCACACACCCCTGGAGTTTATTATTTTCATTCAACAGCATGGTCTGGAATGTCATTCCTTACTTACTGTACGTACAACATTGTATATAGTGCTAGCCCAACGTATTGTGGACTAGATTATGCTTTGTAATCAGATTCTGCCAGCCCCCCATGTGCAGTATTGGCATGTGCTGATACTGACAGCAGTGATCCCGCTAAGCTTGCTGGTGTGATGGGCATTTCAGAAATGGGTTATCAGTGTACAGCTACAGCCAAAATGCTGTGGGCAAAAACTTATGAATGAGGTGAACACACCAGAAGGAAGAGTTTTTATTTATAGTTTTTATTTTATATGTAATATATATTATTTGTATATATTTATATATCTTACACATATAAATCTAGGTATTTTGCAACATTTTCACAAATAAAAACCATTACAGACCAGCTATTGGCAATCCAGTGCTGACAGATGCTCAAGATGGCTACTGAGAGGAAGCTTAAATGCAGTCAGTACCTTAGGACACAAACTACAAGGACATTTAAATGTAATCAACACTACTATGGCTGAAAACTACATCGTCACTGCTATTCTCTTCACTGCAAATACAATCAAGTGTCAACAACACTACAATCATTATGAGGTAAGTTTGATAGTTCAGTCAAACCAAAAATCAGATTCAAATATATTTCAGCTTACACAGTCTTATCCCTCTTGAAGTGAAAGCACAAGTCAGAAATTTGAATATGTGCTCAAGTTACCTTGTTTGTCTCCTGTGATTGCTCCAAGCTCCCTCTCGGTCTGTCTTGTGATATGCTTGTGTGTTGCACAACTGACGCACTGAAAACTGAGCCAAGAATAACTCTACAAAAGATTTGCACTGAATATAACTGACCAGAAAAAAAAGAAAAAGAAGATATCAAAAGTGAAATACAGGCAGGTGACAAATTAAAGGAAAAAACAACCTACTGTAAAGTGCCTTTGGTGCTGGGCCGCTACAAGCTGCCAGAATTATGATTGTTCAAGTTTCTGAAACTGTACTGGAAGGATGAACAATAGTAATTGGTGTTTTGGTGGTGGGGGAAATGTTCCATTATAGGATTAAGGTGATCAGTCAGAAACTTTGTACTTAGTGGAAATGACACCTCCTTCCTAATGGACAAGTGGACCCAAACCATGCAGCTAAAATGCCCCAATAGCATAATAGAGCCACCAGTTTTTCCTTTAATTTGTCATCCATCTGTCCAGAATGGAAGTCACTACTCAAATAAGAAAGAAAACATCAGCCAGGACTAATGTCTCACTCTAGTTTTCATACCTAACCCCTCAGCAAAAGAGACAAAAATGTTTTTGAATTTTTAACATTGATAAATCCTGCCCTTATATATACAAACCGATAGTGTCAACCATCAGGGAGTGTTTGACTTAAAAGGGTTTTCAGAATGTTTTGATTGGGTCCCATCGATAAATCACTGGACAGTGCGTGCAGGCTACTAACTTATCAAGTTTCTAAAACCCTGTAATGTAGAAACACTGCCAGAGCGTTTTTATTATTCAATTCTACCAAATATAGTCCTATCGTTCACAAAACATATACACAGCTGCACCATTATGCTAAACTAAAAATGAGCGTCATTTTACTCAGCTAGGAAAAAAAATACATATATATGTTAAACATTCTTATCACTTTCGGCAGGTAAAAACAGCGGCGCTGCACCATTTTACCACCTATTATAATAAAAAGCTTTAAATTTAGCAGCTTCTTCCACATTCATCTTATCTCTGGTACTAGCTTTCTTTTACTTGTGTTTAGCGTAACAGAGGCTATATGGAAATATCCTGCCATTACCATACTTCAAAAAAATATTATAGGTTTATGTTAGGCACCAACTACTTAACTGAAAGAAAGATTCTCCTATGGTCCCTACATCCATCATCGTACACAGCATCTCAGTATGTAGACAGCAGCATCTCTCGAACCATCAAAAGACCAAACCATGAACAGTAAACATGGGTCACATATTGCACAGACAGTTAAACAGTTTAAGTCTAAAATAAAATTCGAGAAGGTGGCTCTGAAAGAGGACTTCATACGCACACATAGTCTCTCCCAGGAATCACAGCCCCTCTGTATTCTGTTTACCACAAAATAAAGTGTCACACCTTACACCTTTACAGTACACTGAGCTAAATTTGTTGCTCCCTTCCACCTCTAGATCAAGCCTCCAATTTGTGAGGGGGGAAAGATCGGATTTGATAAAAAGTACAGAATCTGGAGGTTCTGGTGGTGAAAAGGACTGCACAGTTACAGGAGGAGAAGAACTGCTTTTCATGGCTGGACCTTGAAGGCCAGGAGCTGCTCTGAGTGCATGTTGTTGAGCGAGCGTAACTCGGGCAGTTTGAGAAGCAGCTTGGTAAAGATGGCACTCTCGTTCGGGTGGCTCTGCGTGATGAGGCTGCGCAAGCCGCGGATCAGCGACTCCTGTAGCGCTTCTACTGACTTTGCGTTCTCCAGTCCTGAACGGTCTGAGGAAACACCAGCATGTTGGGGTCAGTTTCTTAATTCTTTGCAAGTAATAATACTGCATCTTGAATATAGCCAAATTCAACTAATATTCCTGTTTATTACATCATAAGTTTACTAAGCCTATTTTAAATATTTGTAAAATATGGAAGTATCCTATTAGCACTTCATTTTGCTTATTTTATGTGCTCATTTCTAGAAAGAGGAAAACGTATCTGCCTATAGGAGTAAAACAGCTTTAAGCCAGAAATTATTAAATGTATCTAGAAAAATATCATTAATGATGTTCTCTTTGTTATATTATCATCTCGTAATGTGAAATATTAGCTATCTTCACTTGTATCATTTCTGCAGTGTACATACTATAACTTTTTTTTTGCTGCTTTTATTTTCTCCAATTGTATTCACCGTCTTAACCGTGTATTGCATTTATTTCTTTTTTAAAGTGGCATTTATTTATTTCCTGGTGGGCTGGAATGCAGTACAGTTAGGTGATTTCCATGCTTAAAAACACCTACCAAACCTGATAACTAGTGAGATCAATCAGGTGTCAGGTTACTAGGGTTTTGTTTTTTTTTCCCTGTTTGTTTATTGTTGATCTAGCTGTGTAGAGAAACTGTACCTTGTCTTAAAAACACTGACACCATCTTACAGTGTCACCTGTCATGTTAGAGCTTTACATTTCGTAAACTAACAATATTTACTGCATTAATTAATATTAATAAATCGTGGATTTTTTATTAAGAAACCATAAGCAAGGCTTAACAAAAAGTTGCACATTTATTCACTGACATTTGTTTGAATGTCAACAAAACACACCTGCACTGCAAATACTGTAAATGATGATAATATAACTCAACGCTGGTCTCCAGGTATAAATATTGTAATTTTCAGCCTCAATTCTTAATTTGACCAGTTACCAACTGCAAACATGTTCATTAAGGTGTTCTTTCGTGTCGGCAGTTGTGGCCTTGGTTTGATGTATAAACAGGATAAATGCTGGTTTATACAGATGTTGATTATATGGCTTATTTGTTTTGCTGTTTTAAAAAAGGTCATTTGTTAACATTATTTATGGCATATTAATACAGAAGTGTACGGTTTGCTAATGTGTTAAGGAAAACTGTTATGTAACGTAAAATATTTCCCTTATGCAATCTAATTATTTAAACAGAGTATGCGGTCTAAACAAAATGCCTAATTCCCATTGTGCTTTCATAGATATTTTTGGAATGGGAAGTAAGTAAGAAAATCATGTGATTGTTTGATTTTTACAGTTTACTAAGTGTTCAGTTCAGTGTGAAAAAACAGCTGTACAAAAGCATTAATTTGTAGAGGGGTGGGCAGGGTGTAGTATTTATTACTATTAGTTTACTACTTTTCTACTTATTTTCTACTTTGTTTTGATTTGATGATCACTACTCGGACTGTAACTGATCTTCGTACGGTGCTGCTGTAAAAATGCCATTTTCCTAATAGGCTGAATGACGTTTGTGTGTATAGATGCAGGCATGTATTATCTGTCGACCAGACCGCGAGAGGAAATGACAAGAGGATGTAAATAGTACCTGCAGAGACGAGTACAACAGCAGTGAAGAGGCTCATCTCCTCCTCACTGAGGTTCAGAGCACGCAGCTTCTCGCTGAAATCCAGCATAGAGTTAAGCAGGTCACCAGCACCCATAGAGCACAGCGTCTCCACACTGTACTTCTTCCCACTCAGAAAAGTCACAGTGCGTTCCTTCACGTCAAACAATGATGCAAAACGTACCACCAGCACCTGCCCCGGGAATACAAACATCACATTTTTATGCATAATATAACTCACACGCACACACACAGTGCCCTCCACTAATATTGGCACCCTTGGCAAATATGAGTAAAGAAGGCTGTGAAAAATTGTCTTTATTGTTTAAACTTTTGATCGTTTATTTAAGAAATTCACAAAAATACTATTATGGCTAACAAACAATTGCCTTTGTCTTGTCAAATGTCTTTGTTGGCCTTGTTTTGCTCCTATTTATCTCAGAGCATATATCAGGTAGTAAATGAAAACTAGTTAAATAACGAATTAAGTTCACTAAACATACCTCAAAAGTACCCGCTTTGAGGAGACTAATCTGGTCGTGCTGCGACAGCTCCCTGAATCCGGGGATACGTTTGGCAAACTCCACCACCTCCCTTACAGCCGGAGTGAAGCTCATGGAGAACTCCTCCCAGATAGCGTGGCCTGATTTATGTGGGTCCACAAAGGGAGAAGTGTTCATAGGACACACCTGGTACAGGAAGCAAGTGTCAAATGCAAGTTAGTTTACTAACTAGCTGAGTAACGTAAATCTTATCCTAATAACTGTACAGTATATTTTTGAAAAATTGACTACTGTTCCTACATTTGCTTTAAGAAGTCAGATGTACTCACTAGATGCATCCTGTTGCCTCCACTCCATGCTGGACCAGCATAGCTCCCAACGGCTCGGGTTCCGTTGGAGTTGTGCGCCCGGAGAGACTGGCCGATAACAGAGGCAGAACACGGGTGACTCGGGTCAGCATTGGCGAGCAGCTGGACATGGCAATGACCGCTGGAGGCACTGTTGCTCACTCTGACAGGGCACCGGCTGAGAGAATGATCTCCCTGTGGTGATTCGTGAGGATCCTGAGGAGTGCAGTGTAAATGTGGTTGCTGGCACGTTACTGTAGCGATGTTGTTATGATGATTCCAGACCTCTTGCGTGTCCTCCATGACACGTTCAGCTTCGTGACCTGGCCTCGTCCCCGTGCCAACGACCTCTTCTTCTCCGCTGTCTGTGGCACTGGAGGAGTCAGAGCTTGGGCTTGTGTCCATTGGGAGCGAAGGCTCAGGATCGTTGCTCAACTCAGATTGGCTGCTTTGAGGGGAAGAGGCAGGGGAGAAAGAAGGAGGGGCATGGGGTGTAGCCCCAGATGGGAGCTTTGCCGGACAAGGCCGAGTCTGGCTGCTGGAACCTTGAGGACTGCTGCCATGCAGCTGGCTGTTGTTCATCATGTTGTTCATGGCGCTCTGCATCTCTAGCAGCATGCGCTGTTTCTCTCGCTTCGGGATTCGTCCGAAACGCACGGCTGGGGAGCACATAACAAGGTACGATGTAGTTTACTCTACTACACACCATCATCCTGAGTATACGATCATGCTAGAACAATACTGCAACCGTTTGCAAAGTATGACATGTTTGAAACGGGTCTCTCTTAGCAAGCTTCTTATGTATGTAGCGTCCTGGGAAAACTCTTCACACAGGCAAATTCTGACATTTTCCTCTGTATACAGTTCTGAAAATACGGAGCTTGGAAACTGACATATGTTAGAATATATTGGATTTCTAAATGAATTAATAAATTTCTATTAAATAAAATCCCATTTTCTGTGGTGTATTTAATCAATTTACATTTTAATATGTTTGTATGGTCATGTTTTTTTCTTTGTGTTGAGCTTGCTTGGGCTAAGGCCTAATTTACATAAAATCAGTATTTTTGAGATTACGTATTCAGGGTTCTGACCTTTTTTTTCATTTTTAACTAAAAAAAACGAAAGGCTTTTCTGAACTGAAACATGTTTCTCTTTTTGGATGTACCTCAATCACACGTAACGTTTTTAAAGTCTGGTTAAGCCCAACAGTGAAAAGGGAAATAATGCAGATAAAAGATTCTAACCACGGCATCGGAGTATCGCAGACATTTTGACAGCCGGTACGCCATTTCAAACGGAATAGATTAGGCTTATGTCCGTTTGTTACATTTGGGACGTTCACCGTGTGAGAAAAATCACACTTCGCTAGCAAACTTTCAGACGCTTGTGTTAGATCGTGATCGACATGAGGAAAACAGCCTAGGCGAGATTTAAAAATGAACTCAAAACATTCTGTTCATATGATTCACCTTTACGTCCTTTGGTTTCACCACTTCATTAACAATTTCTTAAAGAAGAGGTGTCAAAAGTATGTTAAATGCAGAAAAAACAGGAAAAATTTTTTTTTTTTTGCAGGAATTCAATCAGTTACATCTGGTGGGTTTTCCAGGCCGCCACACAAATATGCTGGAGCGATAAGTTTTTTTTTTTGTTTTTGTTTTTTAAATCTATATACAGGGATAAAAACAGGGTGCCACTGACATCACAACTGGGTTCACAATCAAACTCATAACCTATTGGTGCGCAGATCGATCTTAATTACTAATTTCACAGCCAGATTTAATATGTTCTCCTGATAGCTTTCAGACTACATCTCTTCACTGTTTCTCCTTAACCCTTGTCCTTCAGCATGGGAGATACTGTCATGAATCCCCCATCTCAGCATGTGGTGTGGTTCAAAGCGCTACAAAACGTGCTTGTGTCTCAACGTGTGCATTTTGCATTGATTTTGAGACGCCTCTGCACCGGTACTGTGATTTGGGGTATATTCCCTGATTTGATTGTGCCCAACCGCTTGATTACTTTATCTATTCAAACCCTCTTGCGTCCTTTTCTAGATGTGTCCGAGTCTCATCAGACTCCTTAAATCCAAGCCTTGCCTTCAATTTCCATGTATAGCACTTCCTGGCCTTGACGTTTTTTTTTTTTTTTTTTTTTAATGTTTTCTCAGTTTTGAGTATGGATATGCACGGTATGATGTTTATCTGCCTAATCTCTAATAAACACAACTCTAATTACACGCTTGCATCCTGCCTTAACTTATCGCACATTACAGATAAAAAACATTCTGTGAAAACTTGCAGGTTCTCAGAGTTCCACGATCCACGATCACACCTTACACCACAATCAACTACATCAACTGAACACACGGGCATCTTTTACTCTGTAAGGCAGAAAGGTTGTGACCAAGAAAATAAAAACCACACCGATGGAATTCCCACACGAGCAAAGTTAAGCCCAAATGCTTTTAAAACATGATCAACAAGTTTATTTTTTGGCATGGTTAGCTACTCAGCCTGCCAAAACCATGCAGATGACATGGCTTGACGTAGGCATTGATACTGTCTCTTTCAGTGCAGCTTAAAAATGTAGACAACTGCTTCAGTTAACATTTGGGGCGATGGTAAACTTCAAGGGCCAGACACAGAGTTCTTAAATAAACAGTTTCATTTTTACCATGGATCAGTACACTCCAGTCATTAAGCCATTTAGATAGGTACTGCCTTAAGAGGATGCTTATATAATGATGATTTGTGATAATCACCTTACAAGAAAAATCTGACTAAAGTACAACAGACTATTTTTAGCTTAATGGCAGTCAGGTAAACAACTATAATTATTATTATTATTATTATTATTATTATTATTATTATATGACTAAACAGCAATTAGATGAAAATGTGATCTGTAAACATGAAGTGTTCAATTATAATATCAGGTGGCATTAACTAATAAAAGGTTATTATTATCATCTGGTGCTCAGAATGTTGGGTATAAAGTTATAGTATGCACAGTCACCTGCATATAGTGTGACTATTTAGGCCTGGTTTACACAAATGCAGGGAAATCTGAAAAGCATCTCCATCAGCATGGAGAAGTGAAATGCAACACCTGTAGCCCTACAGTGGAAAAGAGGTTAAAAAAGAGGCTAAAAAACCTAACCCTAGCAACACGGAACAACAAACACACCAGCCTGAAACACACGTTCTTCACGTTAGGTTCAAGTCCACTTCGGGTACAAGGAGCTGGATCAGGTCTGACTCCACCCCCTGGAATTTTGGGTCTGCAGCAAGGGGTACTTAGGCTAAGGTGTACACTTTCAAAAAAGCTTACGCATCCCTTCCCAAACCTGTCCTGGAAAAGTATCATTTATACCATAAACCGAGTGCGCTCACCATCTCTAGACATGCCGACTAGCAGACACTTCTTAAAGCGACACTGCTGGCATCGATTCCTGTTGATGCGCATGATGGGGCAGTTCTCATTCTTAAGGCACTTCTTATACTGGATGTTCTGTTGGATACTCCTCCGGAAGAAACCCTGGTTAAAAGCAAGGCAGAAAAGAGAGGAAATGAGCAAAATCAGCCATTGGCGTATAATGAGGTCTTCAGGGTGACTGTAACCACAAAGGAAGTAATGAATGCAGGGCCATCAGGACAGTGAGAGAAACCGGTGTGGAGCAAAAACAGCAGACTTTTGGTATAATAAAAAGTCCGAAACTATTTTGACAGAAACCAGCATCTGCTGGGAGTTAGGAATGCGGTGAGAAGCAGTTTGATCTTTTGAGTTGTGGACAGGCTTCAGTCTGACAGTTTAGAGAAGTCTAGTAAACTATTTTTACCGTCAAATAAGACAATGCTCTTACTGCAAGTAAATATTCAAAGTACTTGCTATTAGAGGCCGACCGATCGATCAGTTTTGCGGATTAATCGGTGCCGATAACAGTTTGCTGGAACTATCGGTTATCGGCAAAAATCCACACCGATAGTTTTTCCCGGTTGCGGGAGCAGCTGAGAAGGGTCTGCTGTCATTATACAGTACGAGAGGCGAAATAAAAACCATCACTGACCAATTTTGTTGTGTTATTTGAAGTGGTTTTTAAATTCATTTTGGATGCCTCTATTTTTATTTGTTATTTGCTTTTTGGCTCAGTTTGGATGTATATCTTTTATTTACTTTAATATTTATTAATAGTTCGTATATATTAATTTCATTAAAAAAAAAATAAAAAAATAAAAAAAAAAAAGTACAGTAAATTTTTAATGGTACCACCAGTATGGTTTATTTTTGTAATAAAGTTCAGCAATATTTTACTTTGAGTGTTATGTTTTCATTCAATATCAATTTTAAAAACCATCGGTTGATTAATTAATTAACTTAAGTTACCAGTATCTGTAAAATCCACTCAACCTCTACTTTTTATGCAATGAGTTTATAAAAGTGGAAGATGTTCGCTTTAAAAGCAGGAATGCATCAACAGCTGTTACTTGACCTAGTGAGTTTATTAGCTTGAAAAGTTATTAGGATGTACAAAATTGTTTGTACTAAATCATAGTGCCCTTTTAACTTCACAAAGCAAATCAGCATTTTTTTAAATTTAGTTAAAATATGCGTTTCACAATTCTAAGAAGCATTGTTGTTTATTCTATGACTGACCAAAAACGGCTGGGTGATGCCAAACGCTTCTTTCCAAGTCTCAGGTGTAAATTCTTTAATGGTCACAGGTATGAGAATAATTTGTTTAGTAAGTAAGGGGGAAAAAATCATCACATACACTTCCAGCAATGTGATATGTAAGAAATAAAACATGATAGGGCGTGCTCTTAACAACAACAACAACAAAAAAAAATCAACTGCGGGGTGATGTGATGCTTTGCTGTTATCACCCCAAAGTTGACGGGTTTTCCAACAGCAGCGCATGCCAAAGTGTTTTATTTTTCTGTCACACCACAGCAATTTTCAAACAATTAAAAAGTTTATTTATTAAAGAATGAAAAGGTTGTGGCTTTTATTCATTTATAGGTGCTATAACAAGTTAGTTCCTGCTATTAACCTGTCCACTTGCATAATAACAGCTATAAAAAAATAATAATTTGTTCCCACACTTTCACTTGAAGTTATTAAGACATGGGCTCCACACAGTCACAGAGAAACCACAAAGCCCTCAATCCTTAAACTTTCCCATGGTGCTGACACTGGAGACTCCTTCCATAAACGTCAACCAAATACCGCGAAATATCAATGATTGTTAAATTACACTTTTTTTTTTGTTTTTTTTTGTTTATTGAGCACCCTCCACACAAATCTTAGGATGGATCGATAGAAACTGCTTAAATCTGGTATCACACCATTAAATAGCACGTCACAACATATGAGTCAAAAAGAGAATGAAGTGCAAAAAGCCATTGATAGAATGAAGCGTTTAAGAAGATGGCGGTTATGCATATGTAAAAGCCACACAATAGCGTATCATATGAATTGGTTCCATGTAATGTCTAAAGAAGCCTGGATTGCAAAGTGCTGTTCAATGAACAAAGTTACAAGAGACAGACACAAAGGAATACGAGAGACTGTTAAACGGTAATGAAAATGGAGAGGATGGAACGAGTACGAGGAAGACGTTGTTCAAGGAAGCAATAAATAAATAAATAAATAAATAAATAAATGCATGCAATTCAGGCTACACCAGTCCACAATGTCATTAATCCTTGTTTTGAGCCTAATTTTTTTTTCTGGATTGCTCAGCTACAGGGAAAACTTCATGTGATGTCAACAAATTTCTTCTTGGGCTGGGAATAACTTTGATTTATAAGCTGACCCATTTTAAACCGAATTTTATTTCGCCTGTTGTTATGAATGCTTGAGCTTATTGTTATACAACATTCATTCATTCATTCACACTCACACAAGTGTAGTGTATTTCAGTCACTTACAGTTTTTTTTTTGCTTTTTTTTCCTCTTGTAAACACTAAAAGTACAAGGTAAATAAATGCATCAACAAATAATTCATGACATTTATATTCAGTCTAGTCTATTGCAACATTATCACAGCGGTGTTCACAACTGATCAGTGCAGTATGAACATTTTTCCTTTATGGTTGTTCCATTTTACAGGCATAAAAAAAAAAAAAAAAAAAAAGAGTCGTCAAATGTCTGTGTGTTCTGGTATTTTAGAAAAATGTGTTTAAGCAATTAAGAAAGAATTGTCTGGTTTTAAACTGAGGGACGGAATTTTGTTGATTATTTGGCAGTTTTTCTGTTGAGTCCATGTGCTGTTCTAGACAGGATAAAAGGAGGGAGGGAAATGACAGGGAGATGAAGAGATTGGAAAACACAGAGCTGGAGAAAGTAGGCTGTATAGGACATTCAGGTGTCAGCTGGTTTCAAACACTCAGCCATGCATGGTCTACTGTTATAACGTCATCATGTGCTGCTTCCTGATATGGAAAATGATGTAGATGCAGAAAATATGAAATTATTAAACGTTATATAAAGATTCTTTCCTTTCTTTTATATAGATAGATAGATCTGCAAATATTTGGACAGTGACACTATTTTCATAATCTTGGCTCTGTACACCACTACAATGGATCTGAAATGAAACAACTGAGTTGCAGTTGAACTGCAGACTTTCAGCTTTAATTCAAGGGTTGAACAAAAAGATCATACGAAACGTTAAGGAACTGCAACCATTTTTATACACAGTTCCCTTATTTCTGGGGCTCAAATATAATTGGACAGATTAAAAATCATAAATAAAATGTTCAGTTTTAATACTTTGTTGAGAATCCTTTGCAGGCGATGACTACTTGAAGTCTGGAACCCATGGACATCACCAAATGCTGGGTTTCCTCCTTTGTGATGCTTTGCCAGGCCTTTACTGCAGCTGTCTTCAGTTATTGTATGCTCGTGGGTCTTTGTGCCTTAAGTTTTGTCTTCAGCAAGTGAAATGCATGATGGATCGGAGTGAGATCACTGACTTGGCCATTGCAGAATATTCCACTTCTTCGCTTTAAAAAACTCCTGGGTTTTTAGGTCATGTTTTAGGTCATTGTCCATCTGTAAAGTGAAGCGCCGTCCAATTAGCTTCACTGAATTTGGCTGAATCTGAGCAGACAATATATTCCTATAAACTTCAGAATTCATCCGGCTGCTTCTATCTTCTGTCACATCATCAATAAACACTAATGCCCACTAATGCCCATGGCCATTGGAAGCCATGCATGCCCATGCCGTCACACTGATGATGAGGTGGTATGCTTCGGATCATGAGCCGTTCCAAGCCTCCTCCATACTGTACTCTTCCCAACATTCTGGTACAGGTTGATGTTAGTTTCATCTCTCCAAAGGATGCTTGTCCAGAACTGGGCTGGCTTTTTTAGATGTTTTTTTGGCAAAGTCTAATCTGGCCTTTCTACTCTTGAGTTTTATGAATGGTTTGCACTGTGTGGTGAACCCTCTGTATTTGCTCTCATGAAGTCTTCTCTTTATGGTAGACTTGGATAATGATATGCATATCTCCTGAAGAGTGTTCTTCACTTGGCTGGATGTTGTGAAGGGGTTTTTCTTTACATCCAGGCCTTTTTGTATTGCAGAGCTCATCAGTGCATTCTTTTTTTTCTCAGAATGTACCAAACTGCTGATTTGGCCACTCTTAATGTTCCTGCTATCGCTCTGATGGATTTTTTAAATATTTTTTTACAGCCAAAGGATGGCCTGTTTCATTTGCATTGAGAGCTCCTTTGACCACATGCTGTGGGTTCACAGCAACAGCTTCCAAATGCAAATGCCATACCTGGAATCAATTCTAGACCTTTTACCTGCTTAATTGATGAAGAAATAACATAGGAAAAGCCTACACCTGTCCATGAAACAGCTTTTGAGTCAAATGTCCAATTACTTTTGGTCCCTTGAAAAAGAGGGGGCTACATATTAAAGAGCTGTAATTCCTAAACCCTTCCTCCAATGTGGAGGTGAATACATTTAAATTAAAGATGAGAGACTGCACTTTAAGCCCATATTCATTATTTAACTGTAACTTGAATATGTTTTAGTAAACAGCCAAAATAACAAAACTTATGTCCGTGTCCAAATATATATGGCCCTAACTGTATATAAGAAAGGGTTTTCATAGGCAATACATCATTTGAGAATTGATTCATCATATAATTTGCACAGAAAATTTTTTACAAAATGTCAAGCTTAGGACCTGAGGTCAGAAATATCGCATCTCACCTTGCAGCCTTCGCAGGCATGAACACCGTAATGAAATCCTGAAGCCACGTCTCCGCACACTTTACACAACAACACCAGGCCACTGATCTCTGCAAGAGCATCGAATTATGAGTCATAGAGCACCCAGCTGCAATAATGCATGAAGCGCTGATTTTCACAATGATTTAATACATTCAACTGCTAACATAAGCTTTCCTGAGGAGTGTTAATTGTGGTCATCTCTTAATAACCAAAACCTGATGTATAGTTCTTGGAAGTGGACCCTACTCTGGGTCCAAATGTATGGATTTAAGTCTCATTGTCTCAGTAATACTTATTCTATCGTATTATACTTACTTACATTCAGAAGGCAATGACTGAGAAAAGAAACGAGAGGTAATTTATTACATGTTAATAAAAAACAGCTTTTTAAAAATGAACATTTAGTAGGGGTACTCACTGGTGATACCAGATTTGGCGGTAGATGGCGAGCGTGTCTTGGTCGTGCTGTGACTCTGAGGCTGGGAGAAGTTGGCCGCGTCGACCTGCTGTCCATTGTGGCAGCTGGAAAAGGACGCACTAGGTGAAGAGGATGAAAACTGGTAGCTGCTGTTGGAGCTGTCGCTGTGGCACGACTCGGGGCTGGAGGCCGAACTCGATGAGCTGATGTAGGCTATAACGCCCCCTGATGGAGAATCACATTGGTGAGGGGTGAAGGGAGATCTTTCGAAACTGAAGTGTGCTCAGTTGTGCTTCTGAATTAAACTTTGAATAGACAGCTGGGGCTGTGTGTGTTGCAATCATTCGGTTTTCATTTTCAAATGAAAACAGGAAAACAAAGAAACGGCTTATTTTATTTTTGTTTTTCTTGGCACACAGTAAAATAGGAAATAAATGCTTTTTTTTCCAAACCCTATTTTAAAATTTAAATATTGACTCATGACTAATTGTTGTTGTTTTGCGGTTTTTTTTAATCGCACAGTCTTGAAATCAAATACTCATGAATCCAAATATGAAAAATTTGCACTGCAGGACATCTCAGTGTAAACAGAGTCGAACTGGAAATAACAAGTAAGCTATACTACAGTCTATTCTCTGGTTAAAATGAGATGTGCACTCTGGAACCTTATTCTGGTTTTAGAAAAGATGTAATAAATGGGATCAACAAATACAGAAATACATTTTGGGAGATTAAAACTGCAGCACCTTGAAAATCCTGCTGATTTATTTCAGCCACCATGTTGTCCTCCTTTACTGTCAACCACTAGCTATTTTTAAAAAGCACACAGTGACACATATTAGCCATACATTAGGCACTGTCTAACCTACCCTTCTTGTTACCAAGTAATCTGGGTCTTTTAAGATTGTTCTTTTATTTTAGCCCTAAAATGAATCTGAAATGGTGGGAAAACAACAAAGGAGAAATATGATAGCTATTATGTACAGATGCATCTCAAAAACATTTGAATATAATAGAAAAGTTTTTTTTTCTTTCCATAATTTAATTCAAAAATTGAAACTTTCATATATTATAGATTCATTACACAAAGTGAAATATTTCAAGCCTTTGTTTGTTTTAATTTTTGTTGATTACAGCTTACAGCTCATGCAAATCAAAAATCCAATATCTCAAAATATTTGAATAAATACAGAAATTTCAACCTGAGAAGAGCTCTAATCAGATAATTAACTCAAAACACCTGCAAAGGTTTTCTGAGCCTTTAATCTCTCAGTCTGGTTCAGTACACAATCACGGGGAAGATGAAAGTAAATTGTGCATTTCATTTGGAAATCAAGGTCCCAGAGTCTGGAGCAAGAATGGAGAGGCACAGAATCCAAGCTGCTTGAAGTCCAGTGTGAAGTTTCCACA
>JANDJT010000021.1:18335987-18358785 GCA_024331685.1 Stegophilus panzeri | reverse complement strand
CTGTATTATAAATTCTTTATTCTAATATTTTGAGATACTGGATTTTTGATTTCCATGAGCCGTAAGCCGTAATCATCAAGATTAAAACAAAAAAGGCTTAAAATATTTCACTTTATGTGTAATGAATCTAGAATATATGAAAAGTTCCACTTTTTTAATTAAATTACAGACAAAAATTAATTTTTCCATGATATTCTAATTTTTTGAGGAGATGCACCTGTACTATTTTCTATATTAAAACCAAAAACAGAACTTTTTTTTTTTTTTGCAACTTTTGAGCAACTGGTACATGTCTTTAAGGATAAAGGAATTCAATTCTTAACAATTGATTAGTACTAAATATAATAAATACAACTCAACCATGCATAGAAATCTCTACTGAACATGCTAAGCAAATATAATAATAACGTCCATCAATCTGTACTGTATGTTTATTAGAAACACTTCTACACTAGTAAATGCATCAGACACAGATATAACGCTTGCTGTTATGTTATTATGATAAAAGCAGTGGTTCTCAAAATGAGGTCTGTGAAATTTTTTTATGCTAAAGCTAAGGAAATTACAACCTATTATCAAAGTTATTATATTTATTGCTTTTTTTCCTGTGGAAAAATCAGGAATTAAAAGTTCTAGCACTAATAAGTAGAATAATATTTTGCCTACATTGTAATAAAAAAAAAAAATCTGTACTGAGGAGATCTATGGGATCTATTTTACAGTTAAACAGGTACCTGGTTGCAAAATATTTAAGAAGCGCTGGTTAAATGATTGTATCATGCTAGTATATTGTAACACCCCATACAAACAGTACAAAAATACTCAAGTTTTTAAAAAAAAACAAAAAAAAACCAGAAAAAAACCCAACATGTGCTCACCTCTCAGGAAGAAAGTACATCAATTAGACTTATGTGTGTGTGTGTGTTTTTTTATTTTATTTTATTTAATTCTCATCTGGTTTAACCTGAATTCTGCCTCCATGGTCTGTGGTTAGAAATCTCCATTACATAATTGCCCTTTTAGAAGGGTGCAGCTGAACACACTACAATTATCACAACTCGAACGCACACGAGAAACACGAGTCCATCAGGTCCATTCTAGTTAGAAAGGTTTGCTTCAATAGGAAAAGTCTGAAATGTGGATAAAGACATACTTTTATGTAGAGGATTCAACAGATTTTCCCAGAAGAAAGTCAAAGTCTAGTATAATTATTGCACATTAACATTTAATAGTTCATCCGACAATATCGTAGCTACTTGAAAATGTTTCTAAATTAGTCTTTTGTGTATATTAAAATTAAAAAATGAAGTGCTACATTTTCACATACACAATGGCTGCATTGTTGAAGCCATTATTTAGTATTTCTGGATGTTTAACATCCCAAAAAAAGACATTGTTATAAGAACAAAGCTTTACACCGTCCAAAAGTTAGAAATGACCCAAATGCATAAATTAAGTGGGAGGGAGGGAGAGAGAGAGAGAGCTGGTAGACAAAGTGGTGTTGAACACACTTCAGAAGTAGGCCACCTCTCAGACGAACTGTATTCGGCTCACGTGTATCCGCAGCTCAGAGCCGCACCACCTCGCCGTACAAAATTATGCAATACCCACGTCACGGCGCGTTTGGACCAATCAGAGAGCACGCACGGGTAGCGTAAACACACTTGCACATGGCTAGGACGAACAGTCCATGTGAATTGAGCAACTGCAATGCCGTCCAAGGCAGATATCTTGTGCTGTAACAGCCCCAAGCATTGACACGGTTAACCCAGTTAGCTTTTTACGGTCGAAAATGAGAAAGCAGACACACAAGCAACCAAACAGTGGCGAGATATCACTGTTATCTTTGTGTTTACTCTTGTGCTTTTAATAAGCATTAATGTATGTTTTGAATTAGCTGTAATGGCAACAGTAGCTGGATCACTGAACAGGAAGTGACAAAATAATAAAAGTACCAATTACACCCCATACTTTCTTTTTTTTTCCTTTCTTTTTTATATATCTTACCAGCCTTTGTTGATTCCATGTCTTCTGACAACACAAAGCTGTTTCTCTCCTGGGTTTCTTTCGTGTTGAAAACTTTCTGGTCGCTCTTCTATTTGTATGGAATGAAAATGTCACCTGGTTTTAAACGCCGAACATTTTTTTTTGTCGTCTCTGAAATAAATAAACAAATAAACGAGCAAACTATATGTCCCAGGATTAAATGTCTGAGTATTCAGTTTTGTTCCATCTGTTGAAGCTCCAGAGTATTAAACAGCTCCTCGACACAAATGCTGAATGATTAAAAACACCTCGCTAGACTTCTTCGTGAACGCTGCACGACTGGATCGTTTTATCTTCCAGTTATAAAAACCCCCAATAAAATTCAAATAAACATGAATGGTCCAGAGATGAGGGATTCGCTGCACTAACAGGTCGACTCTGTAGCGCTGTGCTGACTCTTGTGTTTCGAGTAAAAGTGCTCATTGCGGCCCATGTGACCCAGTTCACCGGCTCCTCCTTCATCGCGCTTTTGCATTGGTGTCAATGTAACCCACTGACACACTTTCACAGCGCAAAGTAACGCACCATTCTCAGTGTGCACTCTAGGGCTCCCCAACATGAGATCACTTACAAGCGCGCGCGCGCGCGCACACTCACACTCACACACAAAGAGTGCGAGATAAGAAAATTAGAACATGCATATAGGACATGGCAGTGTGACCTGAGATGATTTAACATAACCCATAAAAGTTTAAATCCCCTGTAGAGTAAATGCTGATCACTAAATGAGGAAATGAGTAAGCTTAGAGCACATTTGGGACTACACAAGAACTACACAAAGTTTTTATGCCTTGCGTGCTTTAAAAATACAAATCTGCATGCATGTGCAGTATTAAAATTCTGTATACATGAACATTGCTGTCACATTCAAGCTATTTCTATCAAATAATTTGAATATTATACCCTGTAGCTCAGTGGTTCTCGTCCTATTTTTCACCTGTGGACGCCTAGCATATTCTGACTGATCCTCACGAAACCCTCCACATAATATACATATACACCCATCCATCAGCCATAACATTAAACCACCTGGCTAATATTGTGTACATCCCACTTGTACCTTCAAAACAACTCTGACCCTTCAGGGTATGGACTCCACAAGACCTCTGAAGGTTGTATGTGGTATCTGGCACCAAGACGTTAGCAGCGGATCAGTTAAATCCTGTAAGTTGTGAGTTGGGGCCTCCATGGATCGGACTTGTTTGTCCAACACATCCCACAGATGCTCGATCGGATTGCGATCTGGGGAATTTGGAGGCCAAGTCAACACCTTGAACTCTTTTCAAATGAATGACATTTTAGTTCAAAACCAAAATGGAGAACTGTTAGGAAATGGATAGCAGTTAGATAAAAGGAGTAAAATAGCAATAATGAATGTTCCAGGCCAGAGAGAAGAAGCATCACCACCATAAACACAATAAATTCAAACATGCATTGTGATGACATGAATTCTGAATCGGCCGTACAAGACAGAGAGCTGCATTTGTTTTTGCATGACCTCCGTGGAAGGCTTTATGCATGAGGTAAGAAAACTGATGGCATTTCACCATCCACGTGTTTTGCAGTTTGTTCAAATTGGAGTCATTTTTTTTTCTCCCATCTTCTTGAACTCCAAAGTGGAACATTTCTACACTTATCAACCAGAAATAGATCAAGCATATACTGTATTAGTATTCCACTGTAGATGAAGGCATTGCAGTATGGCCAAATCAGGCAGAATATATGAAAAGTATCCACATAAAATTGTCTGTTAGAATGTCTTGTTTCTATCACTTTTCATTTGTAACTATATACACACACACTCACTGAGCACTTTATTAGGAACTTCTGTATACCTACACATTCATGCAATTATCTAATCAGCCAATCGTGTGGCAGCAGTGCAATGCATAAAATTGTTCACATCAACCATAATAGGGGGGAATGTGATCTCGCTGAATTTGACCGTAGCATGATTGTTGGTGCCAGATGGGCTGGATTGAGTATTTCTATAACTGCTGATCTCCTGGGATTTTCACACACAACAGTCTACTCAGAATGGTGCAATAAAGGACAAACATTCAGTGATCAGCAGTTCTGCAGACGGAAATGCCTTGTTGATGAGAGAGGTCAATGGAGAATGGCGTTTGAGCTGACAAAAGGCTACAGTAACTCAGATAAGCACTCTGTAAAATTGTGGTGAGTAATAAAGCATCTCAGCATGTACAACACGTCAGACCTTGAGGTGGATGGGCTACAACAGCACAAGACTACATTGGGTTCCATTTCAGTCAGCCAAGAACAGAAAGCTGAGACTGCAGTGGGCACAGGCTCAGCAAAACTGGACACTCGAAGACTGGAAAAACGTAGCCTGGTCTGGTGTGTCTCGAGCACACAGATGTAGGGTCAGAATGTTGCACCAACAGCATGACTCCATGGACCCAACCTGCCTTGTGTCAACAGTCCTAGCTGGTAGAGGTGGTGTAATGTGTGAGGAATGATTTCTTGGCACACTTTGAGCCCGTTAATACCAATCGATCATCGCTTGAATGCCACAGCCTATTTGAGTATTGTTGCTGTTTACCACAGTTTACCATCTTCTAATGACTACTTCCAGCATGATAATGCACCATGTCACAAAGCGAAAGTCATCTCAAACTGGTTTCATGAACATGACAAAGAGTTCATTGTCCTTCAGTGGTCTACCCAGTCACCGGATCTGAACCCAGTTGAACACATTTTGGATATGGTAGAACTGGAGATTCGCAGCATGCACTTCAAAAATCTGCAGGAATTGCGCGATGAAATCATGTCAACATGGACCAGAATCTCAAAGGAATGTTTCCACCATCTTTTGGAATCCATGCCATGAAGAATTGAGGCTGGTTTGAGAGCAAAGGGAGGCCCTACTCAGAATTACTATAATGTTCCTATTGTATATATCATGTTTTCCCCATTGTATTTGCATTATGGCTTCTATTCAAAATTTACCATTCTACTGGCAAAGGGTAGAACAATTTGCTTACACTATCAAGCAAAGGACAACCAGTAAATACAATACAAACTAAAATAAAATAAAATCCCATATATTTTCTAACTCGGTAACACATCATATACTGCACATACTGTAATGGTACAATTCACTAGTGTTTTTTCCCCCCTTTTGGTAATTGTGCTCCGAATGGTGGTGTTCTTGTTAAAAGAAAACCAGTGCTGGTGTTTTTATAAATGAGTTTATTTTGAGACATGCTTGTGATTTTTTGGTAGTTGTAGTGCATTTAGTTAACAAATGAACTGTTTTAATATGCTGCTGTGACAGAGATGTGTGTCGAGGTTTGAAAATCCTCCAGACGATGTTTGTGGCCCATGATAATCATATAATATACTATCATTGCTTAGGATCTGGGGTAAAATTGTAGCAAAGCGTGACGATCTGAACAACTGCTCAAAGACTGTGTTGTCTAAGCAGCCAGGAAAATGAACCTTTACGCCTACCTTTTCCTTGGAGCTCTAGAATGTTCCCAATCCTGTCCAGTGAAATTGCCCCAGAAATCAGACAGCACAGAAGGCATATACTAATATAAATGTATAACGGTTTTTACATACATTTATGGTTGTGCTAAAGGTGAGAAAATGCACACTGAAATCACTGAAATATAGTACATCTCATTTTAGAGCTGAGGTGGTCCATTATTTCTTATAAGACCCATGTTTCCATGTCATCACTGTTTTTACACAGGAGGATACAAAACAATTCAATGCATACAGTTCTTTAACACCTTAAACGCCTAGGATCTATTAACACAAATCCAGCCGTATACACTATATGGCAAAAAGTTTATGGACACCCGAGCTTCACACGCATGTGTTTCTTCCCGAAACTTCTGCCACAAAGTTGGCAGAATGTATTGTATGCTGTAACATTACAATTTCAATTTACTGGAACTAAGAGGCCCAAATCTGTTCCAGGTTTCAGCTCCATGAAGACATGGTGTGTTAAAGTTGGAGTGGAAGAACTTGAGTGTCCTACACAGAACCCTGACCTCAACCTCACTGAACACCTTTGGGATGAACTGGAACACTGACTGCACCCCATGCCCAAAATCAGTGCCTGACTTCACTAATGCACTTGTAGGAGAACGATCACAAATCCCCACAGCCACACTCCAAAATCTAGTGGAAAGCCTTCCCAGAAGAGTGGAGCTTATTATAACAGCACGGTTGAGACAATATGTGGAATGGGATTTTAGGAAGCACATATGGGTGTGATGATCAGGTGTCCACATACTTTTGGTCATATCATTACTTTGGGTATTTTCTAGGAGTAGCTGGAATCTGTCTTCAGGAATGGAGAAGTATGGGCTGATCTCCTCAGCATGTTGCCACGGAGACCCCCAGCAAGAAAAGCAGAAGGAAAATGATTGCCTGTATATTTATGCAAGTTTCTCTTGAAAATTACTGAAATCGGAGTAAAAGCAAGTTCTCTGAAAACCAGTTAAACATAATGCAACAAATTTGATAAAGACAGACAGCCATTTCTCCACAGACTTACAATACTTTTGCCTACAGCTAACGCAGTATTATAGAAACCCTTCTGGTCAGGGATGGCAAAAAAAAAATGCATGAATATAAAAAAAAAAATCCAATTGATTTTGGTCATGTGTCCACTGGGACTCCATATCCCATCAGCCACATTTGAAATGGTAAATAAAGCACAAACAGCTAAGTGTTTAAAGTGTTCTGCTTCCTGGGTTTCCTTGAAGGGAAAAGGGGCGGAGCTTCCACAGAAGCATTTTGAAGCATCAATGCGCCGTGGCATGGAGGCAATCAACCTGTGGCACTGCTGAGGTGTTCTGGAAGCCCAGGTTGCTTCGATAGCGGTCTTCAGCTCGTCTGAATTGTTGGGTCTGGTGTCTCTCATAGATTCTCTATGGGGTTCAGGTCAGGCGAGTCGGCTGGCCAATCAAGCACAGCAATACCACGGTCAGCAAATAAGTTACTAGTAGTTTTGGCACTGTGGGCAGGTGCCGAGTCCTGCTGGAAAAGGAAATCAGCATCTTCATAAAGCTCGTCAGCAGCTGGAAGCATGAATTGCTCTAAAATCTCCTGGTAGACGCTGCATCGACTCTCGACTTGAGAAAACACAGTGGATCAACACCAGCAGATGACATGGCACCCCAAATCATCATAGGCTGTGGAAACTTCACACTGGACTTCAAGCAGCTTGGATTCTGTGCCTCTCCATTCTTGCTCCAGACTCTGGGACCTTGCAAAATCTACTTTCATCTGAAAAGAAGACTTTGGACCATTGAGCAACAGTCCAGTTATTTTTAAAGGCTCAGGAAACCTTTGCAGGTGTTTTGAGTTAATTATCTGATTAGAGATCTTCTCCAGTCAACATTTCTGTATTATTTATTATTTATTATAATATTTTGAGATACTGGATTTTTTATTTCTGAGTTGTAAACCATAATCAAGATTAAAACAACAACAAAAAAAGGCTTGAAATATTTCACTTTATGTGTAATGAATCCAGAATATATGAAAGTTCCACTTTTTGGAATTAAATTACAGGAAAAAAAACAAAAAACCTTTTCCACAATATTTTAATCTTTTGAGATGCCCCTGTACTTCAGCTGCACCAATCAATAGTCTCATCAGTTTTTGCATGATGATTATGAAATTAGATTACAGGATCTGAAGACTATACTGTAGACTGCAACCACAACTACAATTTAGTAGATCCTAAAAGTGTTTTGGGCCTTTTCAAGACACTTACAGAGCAGTGTGCAACCTTAGGAACTGAAATGCAACAAAACTCCAAGACTTCCCCATTCCCTGAACAACTCAACCACCATCGTTCAAATTACATACAAAATACCTTCACGGGTTGCCTTCTAAGAAAATGAGTGGCGCTCAGCAGCTCTGTAACTGAAGAGCAAAAAGATCAGCAGTAACCTGAACCCAAACAACTAAATGTGTTTATTGCATACCAATACTGTTAATCTGTTTTCTGAGCTATGCTTAAAATGATAGCTTATAGGTCATACAGAAATGTTAGATTGCAAACTGCTCCTGTACACAGCTCTATTTTTTTTTTAAACAGTATTTATTGGGATGCAGTGGCAGGACACTAATTAGGAAGTTGATCACAGATTGTATACGTCATCTCTTGCAATGTTTCCCAGAGCTGGCATTGCAGTTTAAACACACTGAAGAGAGCTAGCTTAGACTTTCACCAACACTCCCACTGCTAACTACTACAGGTTTTACCTAATCACATCCCATATTGTGGAAAACCTCATTACTGATAAGTTTTCACTTAATTTAGTATAAGCTCCGTATGATCGTCATAGTGAACTTGCTGAGAGGAAGAGCCTGTATGTACATTTGAAATTTTACAATTCTACTACAACTCATTTTTCATTATTCTGATTAAATAAATAATGGCACAAACCAAAGAGAGAGAGGAAAAAAAAGAAAAGACACCAGGCAGTAAGTGGACCGTGTATATAGGTACTTTATTCTGTTGAATATACAGATGTGCGGCCCACTCTTTAGCGGTAACGACGCAGCTGCAGAGTGTTGCGTCTCCTCCAGGCCGCACGGCGAGAACCACCAATGGTGAGGTGGAACTTGTGGCCCTTGCCCAAACCACGGCTCTTCTTGCCGGCTGACGTGAGACCACGCATTTCCCTGTGCTTGTGCACGGCCTTTGTGATCCATTGCGTGTCGGGGTTGCGTCTGATGGCCTTGTGGAAGGTGTCGATCAGGATCACCTCGAAGAATTTGTATGTGGAGTCTTCACCTACCCAGTAGGAGTTCAGCACACGGAGACCACCGCAGTGACGGCCAGCGCGCTCCTGAGAGGAAAAATCGTTTTCCATTAAACTCCTCTTACAAACTAGTTCTTTCTAATCTGTAGAAAAACTCGTACACGAATAACAAAAAAAGTTAGCACCAAAGTCATCAACCCCAATGAAAAATGAAGGAAGGCCCCCGCCATGAGTGCATTCAGGTCAAATAAGTTAATTAAAAGTTGGTCTATAGTTCAGCCCATTATAGGACATCCACTGATTTCTGTGTAATAGCATATTTTTGTAGAAACAAACACTAAGGTTTAGCAGAAAGCATTGATTTTTGATACCTTGCTACAGCAAAATGAAAGGTGCATAAATTTTATTCATTCATTTTTTTAACTATGTTTTTCTGGGGGAAAGTCATTGGTGGGTCATTTTCTGTTAGCAGTTACTTTTGTTTCTCGCTGATGGCATCTAGGTGAACTCTGACCTCTTGCATAAACAACAGTTGAGAAGACCACCCCAAGTTTGAGTTGAGGAGGTGTTTTCTTTGGATTTTACTAGTTGGATGTTGGGAACTAAAAGTCGAGTCAAGAGAAGCATCAACATTTTTCTCTCCGTATGAAAGCTAGGGTGTACGTCGTAGAATAATTGTATTCGGGCAAAGTTTTTAAAGAGTCGTTCGATTTTCTTTCACGTCACCAATAAAATGTAAAGACAACATTCATAACCATGTTGTTAAGATCTACAAATACATCCCTTAGCACTGTGCACGCACACACAATTGCTTAGAGATCCAACACTGTCCAATCAAATATCAGTATAACCATTTTCTGTTATTTTTACTGCTAGCATGGAGCTACACTAAGTAACTTATTCACACTCCACTGCTAGCGTTACCACTGCTAACTTTAATGGAAGCCTAATGCTCTGATCCGGCAAAGTCGTGGGTCTGAAAACCTCTGAGGTTTGGTCTTGGTACACATGTAGAGTGCAGCTGTACTCAGTGTTTGATATCCTGAAGCCTCCCAGGAGATTTACCATCTACAGTAACTTGCTTGTATTGTTACTGAACCTACGCAAGGCCAAGTGGAAAAACCCTGCTGGAACGTTGCCATGGCTTTCAGTTGACATAATTAGCATTGCGCACAAACACCGAACACATTTCTCCACGATCTGAGAAGTCTGGGCAGTTCATTACGAGGGACGTACCTCAGCGACGGACTGCAGGCTGCGAGCGAACTTGAGCTGGTTGACACCATGGTGCACGGGCTTGCCGTACGTGGCGCCTTTGGGCACAGGGCGTTTGCGGCCACCGCGGCGCACACGCACCCTGTAGATGACGTAACCTGTAAGAGAAAAAGCAAACAATTGGGAAAAACAGGAAGAATTTGAAACCAAAACGGAGCAGCAGCAAGAACTGGCTCAAAATCTTCAGGGAATGTTGTTGCATCATCACGACAACATGAGCAGCTTTTCATGATTTTAAAGTTCACAGATTCGCAAAACAAACACCACGGACCTGGATCAGACCATACAGAACTTTCCATACCAACACTGATCTATTGTCAACAAATCTATATAAAAACACAGGAACACACAAAGACACTGATTAATCAACCGATAGTTTTTAAAATTGATAATGAAAACACTAAAGTAAAATATTGCAGAACTTTAATACAATAACAGTACAGACTGTATGTAATTAAGTGACAAACAAATAATATATTAAGTAATGATTAATCAGCAAATAAGAGATATACATCCAAATTGAATAAAAAAAAACACTTTAAATTATTTTTCTGTAAAACCCATCAATGGTCGACCTCTAGCTTCGTTCAAGTTTCACTGTCGCCGCTACTGTATTTGGAGCGGTGTGATAAGTTTAGCTTAAAACTACGCAGTATTCCTATTGGCGGCTTTTTAGAATTTTGCGCATCATGTTACAGGCGCCAAGACCGCCAATCCCAACACACGACGTACAGCGTAAACCCGGCTTAAAGCGGGCGTGCTCACCTTGCTTGGCTTTGTAGCCCAGTCTGCGTGCCTTGTCAGGTCTGGTGGGTCTGGGAGCGCGGTGCAGGGCGGAGAGCTGGCGGTACTGCCAGCAACGGACACGCAGCAGAAAGCGCATCACATCCGACTGCTTCTTCCTCCACAACTCCTGCATGTACTTGTACGCACCCATGATGCCTCAACTGCAAAAGACAAACATACCCAGAAGAGCGTCAGCATCACGGCTCAGACTTAAACGCCTTCACAGACAATCAGTACGTTTACATGGAGAACTATATGAACCCGATTTAAGAAACCAGCATGTAAACAGCGATATCTGATGACCTTCATCAGACTAAAGTCATACTCGAAGTAAACACAAATTGAATTAAGACGTGGGGAGTATTCCTGTTTTAGTCGTGTTATAGACATTTACACACTATTAAGGTCATGGAGTTTTCACCGCATTTTACGACGGGACACGTACACACACGGCAGTGCTCAACCGTTTGATGACAAACAAAAGAGCACGGCTGCGTCCAAAACCACGTATTTACCTACTACAGTATATAGTAGGTGAAATACATGCAAGTACGTGGTTTGGGACGCAGCCCATGGCTTCAAGCAGTCGTCTATTTGCACGTATAGCATGACAAACAATTAACTGCACTTGAAGCTTTCATAAAATTAAAAACTGTATACGGTACCATAAAGATGAACTGTATGGTGATACGTGAAATTCTGGAGGGAACGTCGGACGGTGTGGTAATGACGTTAATCGAGCTATGTTCTATAACATGTAAAACAGGAGCATGAAAGAAATATTCTAAAAGCGACTCATGTAAACACCTTAATCAGAATATTGTCTTATTCAGAATAAGGTCATTAATTAGATTACTGCTGTCCGTGTAAACGTAGACAGTGTTTCAAGTAACCTAAATGAAAGAGTATGTTCAGTTGCCTTATCAAACTCATAAAAAGGTACGTGTACACAGGTAGTTAGAAGACAAGGACATCAGATGAAGATCTTGAAATGACTTGATTGCACTTCCATGTGAGTACAGTGCTACATGGAGGCGAGTTCAGACAGAGAACTAGATAAAACTGGAAGCACCATCATTTCAACTATAATGACTACAAATTTTGTCATTTGCAGGAGGGGAAGGGGGGCATCTTTTCAATTAAACCATGCTCTCATGTTTAAACTGTTTCTGAACATCTCATGAAGGCTGGAATCAGGACCTTCACCATGCTAGATAGTTAGCTACACCACTCACACAGCACAAACACCACATAACCACTAGTAAACAACATACACTGCTTCATACGTGAAGATATTCACTGTTAAGTCTCCACCAGTCCACAGTAAACATCCTAACACCCGTCTGAAGTCTAAAGAAACGCGCTCTATGCGGTCCTAACAGCACCGCTATCAGCGCTAACAAACACCTAAAGTCTAAATATCACAAAAAACCCGTTACAGCAGGAAAACAGCGACATAGCGGACAACACGAACGCTTCCGGGACATATTTTAGAAATAATGGGATCTAGATGGCATTATTTGGTATAAGATTTAAAACGGATTCGAGGTTGAGGAAAATTGAAAAGTCTTTCTTACGTGATGGCGTACAAACCGGAAAGAAAGAGCTCACTACCCAGAATGCCTTATGAGAAGCTCGGGCAGGGATTTCCGGTGCACACGTCTGTGGGAAATGTAGTTTATAATCGTGTTTGTGCAGCAATGGAAGGTTAATCAAAGCAACACGAAACGGACAGTATTCAGATTTCGGTGTGAATGAGAACTACTTGCGATGGTTGTGTACGAATTTTCTGGTCGTTGTTAAACGGACAAACAGGAACCCGGAAGTGATGCAGTAATCTAATAGACCGTTATAATATCGGTAAGAAGAACAGAGAAGGTTCATGTTAATAGAGGCTCGGGGTTTATTTCTTCTGAAACGCCGAGAGTCGCACAGGATTGATGTCATCATTGTGAGAAAGGTATGTTTGCCTTTATTTATTATTATTATTATTAATAATAATAATTATTATAATTATTATTATTATTATTGCTTGTTGTAATATAGATTTAACTCTTTTCAGTTGAGATGCTGCTTCCGGGTTTGATTAAAGGAGCTGTTTATCAGGTTAGTAGCCTGTATTTTGTATTTATAGATCTTCATAACACGATACTGCAAGTGTTTTGTTTACTTTAGGATTGACCTACCCATAGGTAGTTATGTTATGATTAGAAAATGGCTCCAGCATTAAATTATATAAAGAATGATATGGAAAGACATGGGCAGTCTTTCATGCTTAACGTGAAGAAAAAAAAAGTTTTAACGCGGTGGTTTAATGCACCAAAACAACACCAGATCTCTCAAACACACAGAAACACGATCTGGGACATAATGCAAATAATGCAAACCTTTTGTTTTTTTTGTCCAACCATACATTTTCATTTCATAAGAATTCGTGCACAGGATAGTAATTTTATATATAATATTGTCCTATTAAAAAATGTACAAAAAAAGGGTTTCATTCACACACACACACACACACACACACACACACACACACATATATATATATATATATTTATATATATTACAAACCAATAACCTTGACCCCTCAAACAGTATGTCTTCTGTTGTCCCAACTTTTTGACAGTCATTTTACATGCCAAATATCATAACAGTGTTTAATTTGAGCTTTTGTGTGGTCAAATTATGTCATTTAAGGGTGAAAACATTGAAGTTCAAGTTCACTTTATTGTCATTCCAACCATACAGTGGTACAGTACTGCTACAAACCATACTGCTACATAAAACAACACACTGACCACATGAGACGACACAGAACTAAATAAGATCTACACATTTCTACACAAAGTGCACGTGTAGACGTGTGCTAACGACACAGGACAGGACAGTACTACTAAAACAGGACAATAGGCACAGTAAGTGACAGTGTAGCGCCGAGCAGTACGCAGTTCTAGTGTGGAAGTGTCCGATATAACAGGTAGTGCAGAAGATAGGTACCAAAGAGTAACAACATAATTTAAAAAATGGTATAAATGTAAATATAACATGCTATTCATTTGCATTATTAACTGTATTTTAAGTAATAATAATTATATTTGCCATATTTTTCAAATATTGTTCAGCATTGCTTGACTTCATCCAGCTGATCAACTCAACCCTGCTACGAAGATTACAGCTACAAAGAATATTCATTCATTTATCTCTTTATTGTAAAAAAACAACAACAAAAAAACGTCCTGATGTCATGATGTTGAAAGCATATACTTTTCTGAATGATGGCTAATATTGGCTTGGATCTTCATCCCTGATTTTTGAAGACTACTGATGTCTCAGTGATACTCTAATGCTGGCATGATCCTTCTACTGTGCCAAGGACAAAACATTTAATAAAACAAACAAACAAACAAAAAACGAAGAACACAATAATTATTTTCATGTTAAGCTTTCTCAATGCCATAGAAAGCCAATTCAAGGAAAAAAACAGCAACCTAGAAACACCAACATTTCTCATACATGTAACTACAGCGTAACTTGTTTGTAATGGGGGAAAAGTTTCTTTTGATAGTAAACAGGGGTTTACTGGAGAAATTTGGTGTTTCTCTGTCGCTCTTTTTTTCTTATAGAGTTTCTATAGAGCTGAACAATTGTGTTTTTTGTTTGTTTGTTTTGTCCTTTGGGAAGTAGATAGGGTTTGTGATAAGGCAAAGTGTGTAAGAGATTTGGTGTCGCTGGGTCATTGTTTCAGTACATAAGCCATGTTAAATACCCCTGAATTCATGCCATGATAAATACCACCCCCACCTGAGGTTCTCATTTAATTTATAGTTCGTCACTATTTGGATGATTCATCCTTTACTACTCTTGTATTTGTCCAATAAAATCCACTCTAGAAACTATCTCATGCTGCAAAGTAGCAACTCCGTTGCAGCAAATATGGCTTTTTTGTGCGTTTTGGGTTGTGCGTCCTCGCGCACACCATCCCCATTTTTTAACCATCGCTTGGTTCAGTTCTTGGACACAATGGTTGGTTTCTTCATTTCAAAGAGGGTGGAAAGTTGGCATTAGTTACGTGACAGACGCTTCTCAGAGGAGCATTTTGGTGCTGCCCAATGCCAGAATGTGAGACCGATCAAGAACGTGATTCTGTCTTTCATACAACATCTAGGCTTCTCAATCAGAACAACTATTCAGACGTGTCGAATGCCTCTCGGTAATGACCCTGAGAGGTCGCCTGTCACCATCGCCACTTATGTTCGTCCTTGACTCAAAAATGTGTGGAATAACTTCAACAACACGTGGCTTCTCCTGAGCTAGGATATTGTCCTCGTTAAAGTTGACAGGCGAGAGTGAAAATGCTCCACAGTTGAAATTTTTTTTTATGTAGTTCACAAAGGTACTGTTTAGTTTAAGTTTGCTGAGATTCAGTGGGGGCGTGGCTTAATCTCCCAGGATATTGGCTGTCAAACACTTCAACATACCATCACTTTGATTTCCTGTTTTAAAAGAAAATACATCAATATACAACATCAAATCATGGCTCTTAAACCATTTCATGGGACTTTTTTCAGGTTAATATTTTAAGAATGTCCACTAGTACCAGCTCGTTACTGGTCGTCACTGAGAAATGTTTAACTGTGCTTATTCTTCATCTCTCTGTAGGGTATTTTCTAGAGCACTATGGGTAAAGGCTGTAAGGTGGTGGTCTGTGGCTTGGCCTCTGTTGGCAAAACGGCGATTCTCGAGCAGTTACTGTACGGAAACCATACCGCTGGTCAGTCCTGATGTTTATACTGTACACACACACAGTGAAACACCAATATCTGTTTGTTTTATCATGTATATTTATTACTGTACATATACTCACACATGTAAGCACTGATTTTTGGCCTATTGGCACCTTTTATTCCTGAACATTTCGATTCAGTTAGATTTTACGTGCGTGTTAAATATAGACATCGTCACAAAGCAGGTTTACAAAAATCCGGATATATATTTAGATCCCTAATGAGCTAAGAAAACCTCTCTGAGACAACGTGAACCCTTGAGAGGAAGCATTCACCAAAGGAACTGCATCCTCTTCTGTGTGACACCGGATAGTGGGATTATAAATGATTACTCTTCCACTATTGTATACTGTCAAGTCAAACATTACTAAGGTGTGGAAAGGATGCTCAGTAAGAGCAACTTTCCACCCACAGAACCCAAACGAATTTACATTTATAGATCCGATACAGTTTGTATTGTTTTTAAAGAAAGCATCACCCTGAAACACATTAAATACACTCACCGTTCATTTTAATAGGAACACCTATACCGGGACTCATTCGTGCAGTTATCTAATCTAGATAAATTTAAGGGCGGTTGGGGCTCAGGTGGTAGAGCGGGTTTGTCCACTAATTGTAGGGTTGGTGGTTCGATTCCACATGCCGAAGTGTCCTTGAGCAAGACACTGAACCCTAAGTTGCTCCCGATGGCAGACTAACGCCTTGCATGGCAGCTCTGCTACCACTGGTGTGTGAGTGTGTGTGTGAATGAGAAACAGTGTAAAGCGCTTTGTAGAACCGCTAAGGTTAAAACAGCGCTATATAAGTGCAGACCATTTACGATAATCATGTGGCAGCAGCACAGTGCATAAAGTCATACAGATAGAGCTTCAGTTAATGCTCACGTCAAACATCAGTATGGGGATCACATGTGATCTCGGTGACTTTGACCGTGGCATGATTGTTGGTGGCTGGATTTGTAGTTCTGGAAGCTGATCTGTTTGAGCAGCATGTACAGATGAGGAGACTATAGGATTAAAGTGCTGCTGCATCGCTCTCTTTAGGTAGAGATGTAGTGAATCGCTAAATCCCAGTGATGCCACTGAAGACACCGGGCCTTATTCATCAGTCTTTTAGTAAAGTTGTGTGTAAACGTTTGCAGAAACCAAACCGAACTAAAGAATTTCCACAGGATTTACAAAAGTAAAAAAAAAACCCCGCTGATTTTCTTCGTACTTGTGTGTGTACGTCGATGAATGCCGATCACCCGTAAATTACTGAGCACATACACGACACAGCTGATTTGCATGTAGTCACGCCCACAAAACTCCATAAACGGTCAAGTGCACAGACCACTGTGAACACGTAGAGCAGGCTGAAAGACAAAAGCGGACGGTATTTTGACTCGCTACTATGCCAAGAAACATGTTTAATAATATTAAAAATAATAAGCGAGCGCTAAATCTTCCATCAGTTAAGGTGATTGTTTACGGCCCGTCCTACGTTTACGTTTACAAAGCGCCATTTTTATCGACGTAATTGAACGATTCGTTTTATTTGTCTTAATTTACAGGTTTATGTTGGCTCATTTTCTTTATTTTTTTTTATATTGTTTTAATTAATACCAATAATATAAAATGACTAGTTTTTACAAAATGTTCTCGATGGAATTTTTAGTCCTTGACCGAGTGAACTAGCATGAGGATATGTTTTTGAGTCAGTCTGGATAAGGGAGTCTACGAAATGCCGTAAACACAATAAAAATATAAACACAATAAAAATACACAATTTAAACTCGACGGTGTAATCCATGCCGATTATATGACCTGAAGTCTTCTTATGTATAAATTTACACACACCCAGCAGCACGAGTACGAACGTATCGTAAAAGATTTTTTTTTTCCCCTGAATGTACAGGATTTTCATGAATACCAGATTCCTTTTGGCCTATTGTGAGGCCTATTGTGAGTAATGTAAGAAACCATAAACCAAAGCGAAAATAGACTGACATGATAATAGGGGGGGAAAAAAGTTTAAATGAAAACAATCAATTTATTTCATTACAAAATAAATCTTTTGCAGAAAGTGTAGTTTATATGTTGATTATAAATACTGATATCCAAGTCATTCAGGGGTGCATTCTTTATTGGCATATATATATATATATATATATATATATATATATACACACACACACACATGTATGCAGTTTATTTTGTTTGTACGTCGAGCTGTATTTTTCCATTTTACTGTTTAGGTGCTGAAACAAAGGAAACCCAGGAAGACATCTATGTGGCCTCTGTCGAGACGGACCGTGGCGTGAGAGAACAGTTACGTTTATATGACACCAGGGGGCTCTACGATGGCCAGGAGCTGCCGAAACACTACTACTCGGTGGCTGACGGCTTTGTTCTGGTGTACAGCGTCGACAGCATGGAGTCCTTCAAGAAAGTTGACGTCCTGAAGAAGGAAATCGACAAATCCAGGGACAAAAAAGAGGTACAAAATGACAAGAACGTGACGGTGACATTAAAATCGCATAAACCAAGTCAAGGGAAGTCAAGGTTATGCGTTTGGCTTTGACGTTCATAGAAATAATGTTTTTGTTTGTTTTATGTTTGTTCTAAAAATTGTTCTCATTTTCAGCTGCAAAGTTCACCTGGAAATAATGGTTTATTTCATATTACAGGTTTATTATCATGGGGTATCATCATTTGCAACAAAGTGTAGGGGGGAAAAACAGAAAGAATCATATTAATATGTTTAGACATATATCATGCAAATACACAAAAGTAATTATTTTCCATAAAGGCAAAATACGCTACCTTTGTTGCACTGCAGTCCGTTGTGTCACATGTAGCTACACAAATAGCAAAGCCAGAATCCTGGAGTGTATCACCAGTTACTGCTTAGACAGGGTTAAAAACTAATCTATGGCACGATTATAAACTATAAGGCTTGAGCAGTGCATAATATCACCATGTCTCATCAATGACGCAATAAGAATTCACACTTAAATGCACACTTAAGTCCATAATGCTCTACTGGGTTCATGACACTAAACTTACAGTTCACTTGTCTGTCATTTTTGTGTAATTTGTACTTCGATGAAAGCTTATATTAAAGACTTTATCTTTGAAAGAGAGACGGACCCATCCCTGCCGTCCGAGTGTATCACTACGGAGTCTGAGAATCCGGCCTGTATTAAATTTGATATTTTATATTTGTTTATATTTTGTTTTATCTGTCACATTGTATCCGGCATTTCTTTTGTCCTAATTGCGTGACATTAACTTACACGTCTTCACCAGCTCGCTCTTCACAGCTTTTTAAACAAGGGGGTCTCTTGTCAAAAAGAAAGCTGGCTGAATGTCGGATTGTTGCCTTCGCTTCGAAGGATGCATGTAATGCCGTCTCCGGTTTTACCCAAAGGACCCTTAGAGAGACGTCCATCTTTATTTGGCCTTCTGATTGGCACACAGCCTTTCTTACTAGTGCAAGTAATGGAGACTCAAAAAAAAATAAAATAAATAAAAGGCCCGTTTATGCAGCTTCCGCTCGAATAAATATCTGGTATATCCACAACAACAGAGGTAATTCAGCAGTTAATATTGTGTGCAAACGAACAGAAGATTGTAAGAATCACTCAAATTTCCGACTCCGCCGTCGGGCCCTTGCGCAAGTCAATACTAGGACGCTTAAGGGAATCCTGTATGAATCCTGTTTGAGTAATACTGTATGGTGCAATGAAAGGTTAGGGCATTTTAGAGCATGTCTAGTTCCTGCACTTGGTAGTTTCAGAGAAATTCTGCATTGGAAATTGAAATTTGTTTGGGGTTACACCAAAGCATATTTAAATTTAAAAAAAAAAAAAAAAAAAAAAAAAAAAAAGGTATAGGTTGAATATTACAGCTTATACCAGAGCACTGTCCAATTCTCAAATCTGATTGGTCAGAAAGTGTTGATTAATTTTCTATGACAGCACGGCTCGGATCGTAGTTCCAGCTGTTTATATTAACGTTCACGAATACGTTTTCGTATCTACAGTAATACTTTATTCAAAGGGACTTGGAAGATACCCACTCCACGTAATCTAAATGTAATATTAAACAGATTGTTTGTTTAAAAAACAAACACACAAACAAAAACAATTGCTGATACAGTGAAGTATTTTTGGTAAGGAGGTTTTTTTGTTTTGTTTTGTTTTGTTTTTCAGTAGCATTAATGCAAGGAGTCTCCAGTGTCAGCACTTTCTAATAGTAGGTTTTCCACCATGGGAAAGTCTTCAGAACGGAGGATGTTGCATCTTGTTGTTTCTGTGTAACATGACAAGCTGCTTTTAAGAAGGAAAAGATTAGCTGCTGTAAAGGGAACACTGGTTTCGAGTTGCTACAACATTAAATGTAATAAATGGATAAGTCGTTCTTTAATTAATACAAAATGTAGACAAAAAAATGCTGTGGGGAAAGAGGAATAAAACGCTTCGGGACATGCTGTTATTAGAAAACAATCACGCATCCCATGAAGTTGATTAGAACACAATAAATCACACTTATGAGTAAGAATCTTCAGCTACGTTGTTGTTGTTGTCGTCTCTACATGAACAGGTGATGGTGATCGTACTGGGTAATAAGGCGGACCTGCGCGAGCAGCGTCAAGTGGAGCAGGAAGTGGCTCAGCAGTGGGCTCGGGCTGAGAAAGTGAAGCTGTGGGAGGTGAGCGTGACTGAGCGCAGCTCACTCATCGAGCCATTCACCACTCTCACCAGCCGCCTCACGCAGCCCCAGAGCAAATCGGCTTTCCCCCTGCCCGGCCGCAAGAGCAAGGGAACTCCGTCCAGCGACATCTGAGCTCGAGTTTCTAGTTAACGACACTGCCACATGAAGACGGCCGACGATGGAGGCTCAGCCAAGCACATCTAAATTACCAGTAGTCACTAACCTGCTCCAGTGGTTTAGATTTGAGTAGTAAGATAAGGAAAGTGGCAGATAATAGCAAGCAGTGTGATGCAGCTTATTTCAGAACAATTTAGTGTTTTCATGAGGAAAAATATGAATCTATAATTCTACAATGCTTCCACGACAGTACAATAAGCTGTTTTAGCAGTCGGGCGTCGATACAAACCTGCCGTAAGTGCTTTAATTTCAGCTCGTGAAGTAAATCTTCCAAAAAGCATTTAAATGAAACCTATTTCAGACCTTTAACGAAGCTTCATTGAGCTTGGCTTTGCAGTTTATCCTAACGCACTACAGCTTTGAGGTATTACTTAGATCATTTTGTAGCAGTAGGGAAAAATGTATTTTGTTTATTGAGCTGCTCGAGTGTAGGAGAGCGAGTGAGTTTTGTGTAGAGATTTATATTCGATTACTGTACTGCACAACTTTGTGTCTTGGCACTTGTGTGTAATGTGAACAGTGGGGTTAAGGAAATCATTTCTTCAACAATAAGGAAAAGTAGGCTAATAAATGTAATTTGTAATAAATGTGACTTTTCACAGTGGAATGTTGTTACTTCTCAAACCTTTTTTGTAGGTTTTCAACATGTTTCAATTCCCGTACTATCCCCTAACAAGACCTCGCTAGTCCAAGTCGACATTATTTATAGCCCTACTCAGCTCAGCTCACATTACTCCAGTCCTGTCTGAACCGCGTTGGCTACCGGGTTCATTTCGCATTAAATATAAAATAATCCTGCTTATGTTTAAATCACTTCACGGTTTGGTACCTCGCTATCTCAGTGAACTGCTTCTCCCCTACAATCCGACCCGCTCTCTCTCTCGGGTCCTCTGGGCTCGATTCCTCTCTGTCCCTACATCTCATCTCTCTACCATGGGTCTTTCAGTGTAGCAGCACCCAAGATCTGGAATTCACTCCCTCCGACTCTTCACAGCATCACATCCATCTCAGAGTTCAGATCTCATCTTAAAAACATAGGTTTGATTGTTCGTTTTTCATATGTTGTGTTTGTCCATGATTGTTCATTGTTTATGTATTACTGTACTGCTATCGTAAAGCGTCTTTGAGCTGTGGAAAGGCGCATCGTGGAAAAGTTCACTTTTTTCCATACTTTAATTCAAAAAGTGGATTTTCCATCTATTCTAGATTCATTACACAAAGTGAAAGATTTCAAGCTTTTTTGTTTTAATCTTGATTACAGCTTACAGCTCATGGAAATGAAAAAATCCAGTATCTCAATTTTAGAATAGAGAATTCAGACAACACAAAGCAAATGAAAATAACAGCTCTTACCCAGTAATTTGTTCATGATTCAGGATTCCAGAAGACCAAAAAAAAAAAAAAAAAAAAAAAAAAAAAAAGTGGACTTTACTTACAGCTGTACAGAAGTGAAACAACAGCAACCCTACTTGATCCAGCTAGCTAATGTACTTCATTTAACCCTTTCATGCATAGCGTCCACTCATTAGGCAGCAAGTTGATGTTGGAAGCAGGAAAAAAAAAAAGGGGAAAGTGTAAGGATCTGAGCGACTTTGACAAGAGCCAAATTATGATGGTTAGACGGCTGGGTCAGAACATCTCCAAAACGGTAGGTCTTGTGGGGTGTTCCCGGTATGCAGTGGTTAGTACCTACCAAAAGGTGGTCCAAGGAAGGACAACCGGTGAACCGGTGACAGGGTCATAGACACCCAAGGCTCACTAGTGCACATGGGGAGCGAAGGCTAGTCCGTGTGGGTCACGCAGCGGGCCTGAAACTGTTCACATTTTGTATGTTTAGAAAATTCAAATTTCTGAACTTTGTTTCCAGCATTACATTTTAGACCCTAATATTAAGAACTTTGGAAGACTTATTTTTTCTGGCAAACTACTTTTAAACACATGGACAATAATTTTTTTTAATATTTGATATGAATTTAGAGTCTGTCTAAATATCATGCAATTTTAAGTAAAACAAACAAAAACAAACAAACTAAAAAACCCCTAAATAATCTGGATGTATATAAATAATTTATGCATGAACAGGTTAAATCAAGTAACGTTATTTTTAAGAATGAGCCTAGCAGTACGTGTGCGCTCTTCATGCCCACAGAGTCAACCATGGAAACAAACAGGGTTAATGAATGTGCCATGATGTGTCTGATACCAAGATGAGTAACCCCCTTAATATCAGTATCAGAGATAACCCAAAGGGGGGGGGGGGGGGGGGGGGGGGGAT
>JANDJT010000021.1:18314953-18325981 GCA_024331685.1 Stegophilus panzeri | reverse complement strand
ATTTGCCGTGTATTTTTAAAGGCCTATTAAAATGTTCACTGTAAAATGAATATTTGTTGTGCTTATTTATTTGATTCCCAGTTAAAACAACAATCTACAACATTACTGTAAATAATATAACCAAGGCAACGAACATCTGTGGTATAAATTTATCTGAGGGAGGAGAAGAAGAAAAAAAGAAAAAGAAAAAGAAAAAAAAAAAAAGTCAGTGAGGGTCAGCAGAAAGCTTACATATCATTTAAAGCTTGAACGATCGGGATCAGCTGCAAAAAATCCTGATCAGCGTATCCCTAGCCCAAATCTGCTAGAATTTCGAAAAATTACAAGGTCCTCCAAATATTGTTGAGTTTGTGTTCATTTCTGTGATCGCAAAATTGTGAAATCCTGGAGGGACTGACTCAAAGTAAGTAAAATCAAACAAAATAGATTAGGTTCATAAAATAAATCCTAGCTTTAAATACAAGGCTCATTATTTAAGTACATACAATACTTCCTATCTATCTATTGGAGCCATAAATACTTGTTCTGGAACTTTCCATTGCCAAAACCCATTTTTAAACCCTTTATTAAAATGGTCATTAGATATTTTTTGAAGACTCCTGAAGTTGGGGCTAAACCCCATTTAACTCGAGTAATGGAATCAAACAAACTAAACCATAAGGAAAAACAACATCTTCGATAAATGTTGGGATGTTATTTCCACCAATGTATCAAAATTTGAAATAAAATGGAGGATGCCCTGGCTAGGCTTCTCCGGTTCCTGAGAAGAGTTCCCCAGACGCCAGTTTGAGAACCAGACCTGAAGGCTACTACCAAAATCTCAAGTGTTGGAGGAAAAAACCAAACCAGAACCATTCATTTGTTACACACCATTCATCTTACTTAACGACTTTCAAATCTGGTGTGAATGTGTCCCATTCACATCTCGAGTTGAGTGTGAAAACTGGTACATAAATACAGGACGTTTAAATGTTAATACGCTACTTATTCCCTACAAAATAACAGCTGACCAGTCGCTGCAAACACACGTTAGTCCTGTAAGTGAGTCAGGATGTGTTTAAAGTGCATGTTGGTAAGAATGGAGACGAGTCAGTAGTACAGCAGTAAAGCTGCGGGAAGACGCTGTTAGTGAATCGTGAGGTTTTGGAGAGTTCTCTGATCTTTACACGCAAGCAAACAATGTAATGAAGGTAATGTGTAAAGCTGGTTCAGATCGACTGAGCACCCAGAAATTTTTTTTTTTTTTTTTACATTAACTGCTTCTTAAATAATGATGCTTTCATAAAAATAAAATGCAACAAATGGACTATATTCCTCACATCTTGCACAGAAGGTTTCTCAGTAGCTTTCTTTGATGATTAACACTTCATCAGGTGCAGCGCGATACTCGAGGTGCCAATCATCCCCCCCGTGACTGACTCCAGCGCTCAAAACACATTAACATGCGGCCACGCAAACTCTTGCCTGATTACAGGAGAATTTCTGAGGCAATTCTGTAGAACGTCAAGCGACAGCACTACAAAAGTCTGCCAGGATAAACAGATCCAGAGAATTGAATTGGAGGAATCTGCATTAAGAGGGGGGGAGAAGAAAAAAAAAAACCCCACACACCAACATTAGATCAATTTTCACCCTCGTGTCTTTCAGCTCAGCGTCGGTGATCTGCTGCTGCTTTGACTGCATCTATAAACATTAGCTCACTGTAGCGTTACGATGCAAAAGGTCATGGCACCCAGGGGTTTTGTAAACGCACGCACACACACTCGCACTTTATTGGACAACAAGCAGCCCGTCAAGCTGCTCGGCCCTGAGGAGGAGCAAAAACAGGAAAGGCCTATGAAAACACCCCCGGGCTCAGCGGCACAGTGCACAAGCAGGGCAATTAGGGCGGCACACTGTTTTCAATTTCAGTCTCGGTCTCCTGAGTCAGCCTGCCGCGCTGGAATGCGAGGAATCCCAAACGTGTGAGACACCCATCAGCCAAAATCCATACAAGAGGTAAAAAGATGGAGGAATGGGAGAGAGAGACAGAGACAGAGAGAGAGACAGACAGAGAGAGAGCGACTAAACTATTTCAGAATCGTACGTCAGCTGGCTTGTATTCTTCCGTGACCACTCATACAACGGACGCTGATGTTAAACTGTGGAGCGCCTACGTAAAACGCATAAAGGTTGGCAGATGATAGAATATAACTGGGGTAAACGTCGCTGGATATTTTAGCGGTCTAAAGCCCTGTTCAGATTGGATTAGATCATCCAATTCAATCAGGCAGCAGACATCTTTGAGGTGACGTCTGCATACAAAATCGACACGTGCAGCCCTGTTAAAATGATCAATCGACAGCCGAGTCTGTCTGAAAACAGGTCATTCGGCTTGTAATTTCCACGGCCGAACCGGATGGGAGAAAATAAAGAAATAATTTTTTTTTTTTTTTTTTTTTTTTTTTTTTAAGAAGTCAGTGGAGCACCTGTAAAATTATCCCAGGACCCCATGTAAATTTAATCCCATCCGAATATACTTAAGATTGTGACGGGACAATTAAATTGTTTTATCACACAAGTGTAGCTGTACAGCGGTTTTCACTAGGCGGATTAATTAGCGTGCGCGTGAAAAGACTAATAAAACCCAGTGCAAAAGCTGAGTGGTGTGAGCGGAGTGGGAGAAGCAGAGAAGTGCTAGAGCGAGAGAGAGAAGGAACAGAGTAGTAGGGATAAGAGGGGAAAAAAAAAAGAAAAAGAAAAAAAAAAAAAGTGTCTTGAGAGTAATAACGTTAACGTAATAAAGCCGCGATATGCCATGATGCATTAAAGAAAGCACACGAGGGAAAAATAAACACATTGTGCCCCTGCTGTGCATCATTAACTTCATCACCTGCACAGGCTGCACCGTCTAATCTTTCATGACCAAAAAAAAAAAAACAAAAAAAACCCCAACACACTTGTGAATCAGCCAGACTGCTGAATTAAACAACACACAGGGAAAACAAGTTTAAGTGAAATCCATCACAGAGATTTCTGTGAACAGGAAACCAATCATTTCCCCAGAACGGTGTGAACAGGATACGATCAAAGACGAGAGCACAGGGTGAAGCCTGCAAGAAGCAGCTCCTGAAGTGCACACGGGGTCGAGACCCCCGGCGCTCAAAAACATCAACTTCACCCACTAATAGCCACCTCTGACCAAACCGTCTAAACCACACATGCTGACTATACGCGCTTGTGTATCATAACCTGGTAACGCCTCAGCAGATTAACCACGCCGGACGGCAGGGTTTCCAGCGCCGCAGCTGAAGCAGTAGAGCCGAGTCGTGTGTCCACCTGCACACAAACCCTAGACACTAGCGGAGTTAAAGACAGGAGTTCACTCCAAAAGTGAAACTGAACGAAGGGGGCAACATGAAGAAACAAAACAAATAAGTGTTTTATCTTGATTATGGCTTAATAAAACTAAATTTTAAATGACCCAAAAAAAAACAAACAAAAAAAAAAAAAAAGTAGAGATGGCACTACAGGTGGGCGATATGACGAAATATCACGCCATGACATTTCTACAACACACACTAGGCATTATGAGAGTACACGCCTCCTCAGAAACCACCAGCAAAACATTAACACTGCTTTTAAAAATTCTAAATTAATAACACTGAAAAGGGGGGGGGTCTGCAAAAATTTATATTTTACAATTTTAAAAAGATCAGCAAGTAGAAAATGCATCAAATATGCATCGAGTTTGTAAATGATGTTTAGAAAATCCATTTCTTAAATGCATTTTAAAAAGAGATCTCAATACCCACGGTATATCACAAGTGTATCGCGACATAATTCGTCACGATATCGATTTTATATCATCTCGCCCAGCCCTAGATAGCACGGAAGGAGTTTAATCTGATCCTGTAACAAATGATACGGACTGGATTTGGAAAAGATTGGGGTTTTGTTTTTTTTTAAAGCTAGAAATGTTTCAATATAAAGAGACTTGAGTATTTTTTTTTGTTCGGATTGATTTATATTATACGTATACTTATTTCAAATATCTGCACTGTAAGAGTTTGTTAAACTCCGACACTTAATTTTTTAAAATGTGGGTTTTGCACATCATGTTTTTAAGTTATGATATCCCCCGCCCCCAGTGCTTTAGTTAAACAATCATTTTGAAGTGTAGTACATAAACTTTTTATTTCATTTTATATTAAATTATACCACTCTCTCAGGCTTTCAGCATCAGTTTTGGAAAAAAAGACAGTGTGGTATTGCATCATTTCTAGTTTTCTGTAGGTGTTTACTGTATAGTTTGTTGACCTTATGCAGTCTATTTATTGCATTTACTGACTTTCGCGCTGTGCCACTTATCCTCTAGTCCGATATCTTGTCCTATTCTTGTATCTACTCTGGGGAAGCTATATTTTGTTCCTAAGGTTACATCGGTACATGATAAGAACTTACTTGACTTGAAATTCGAGTAACTAACACACACACACACACACACACACACACACACACACACACACTCCGCCTCAGCAAGAAGTTTAAGACGCCGCAGCTAAATACCTACTCGGTTCTCGTATCAAGGTCCAGACACCAGCAGAACACACAGCTCGAGTCATCAGCATGCAGATGGCTCTCCTCGCATAACCAGTCCATAGACCGTTAACGTGAACAACATGAACATGACCCACGGCTGATTTTCACAGACAGCGAACACTCCATGACTGTCCAAGACTTTTATAGAATTATGTTTATTTAAAAAAAAAAAAAAAAAAAAGTTAATTTACTTTCATTTTATAAAATTTAAGTAACAGTGTAGTAAGCTGAAAGTGATAAAAAAATTTTTTTAAAATGTAAATAAATAAATAAATAAATAAATAAATGGAGAATGCACTTTTCTTCCTGTGATCTTTGGGAAATTCAGATCATGTGGAACTTATCGAAAATATTTCGAAGTTCAAATATTTCGTAGGTCAAGGTGTTCAAGTGTTGAGTAAATTAATGTAAAATGTGTACACTTAAATAATTATTTTTAAAAACTATGTAGGAGTTCGGGAAGAATTTGTGCTGTCAATATGAACGCGTTAATTTTTGCATAAATAAATAAATAAATAAATAAATAAATAAATAAATAAAAATAAAGTTTATGCAGCTGTGTTTTATTTACTTCCAGTGGCCTTTCAAGGCAACAGCCAATTTTGAGGGTTTTATTGGAAATCTGTTGTCCATGGGAGAGAATCTGTGTTCAAAATAAAAAAAAAAAAAATTTAAAAAAAAAAAAAAAAAAAGGAAAAGAAAAGAAACAAATTAAACAAAAGTATTTGAAATTGTGCGATTAATTAGGTTTTTTGGTAACCATTTGAAAACCCTAAAAAAGTTTTATGCACGAGATATTAAATGGATTTACACTTCAGCACAAAATTATATGATTATATATATTATATATATATATTCACGCATGCTTAAAATGCTTTAGGCCTACATATTTGTAAAATGTAACCCCAGCAGAACCAAAATGGCATTCTGATGTTAGGCACATCTCAGCAGCAGCTCGAGTCCTGCGTTTGTGTTGATATGATGTGTGGAAAGGACACAACCTTAAGCTGGAAGTGCAACGTACATTCACAAACAAGAGGTAGTGAAATCCAACCTCACAGCTATTACCGAAGCCCTTTACAGTCAATTTACATTCGACAGAGGTATAAATGTAAAGTGAACGAGGTTATGAAGAAGCGAGCTGAAAACAGGGCCGAGTGGAAGGGGACAGAGGGGAAAAAAGAAAAAGAAAAAAAAAAAAAAAAGCTAAAATAAGACACTCTGGTGTAAATGGGGTCTGCTTGTGTGTAAACGATTTTGGCTCAGCATGAACTAAACAGACGACACATGACACAGTGCAGCAGATTTCAACACAACAGCAAGCCAGAAAACAGGAAACCCAGCGCACTTCGACATGGCTCCTCGAGCTCATTGTTAATTCATGGTGGGAACAAACACAGGAAGTCATTTCAGAGAGTAGTGACATGTCTGTGTAAAGTATCAGCACCCTGGCTATGAGGAGAAAGAACAGAGACAGCAAGTTGCCAGTAACCTCCAAAAAACTCCAAAGCCAAAAATAAAATAATCACAGTCAAGACCTGGCAAAAATAAATAAATAAATAAATTCTGAAAGAGAAACACTTGAGCTTGTGGACCAGCACATCCTGCTCATCATCATCTCCTGGAGGTTAATCCTTTCATGATCCACTCAAACTACTTTCATCTTAAAAGCTGAAGTGGCACAATACGATTTGAATCTGATTTTTGTTTAAGCTGCGTCAACACCAATTCAGATTTGACCCACTTTCATATGTGGTCCAAGATCAAGTAAAGATCTCAAATGCCCTCCGAACCTGGCTCCTTTCACATGTCCCTCAGTAATTCTTTTAAAATACAGCAAAAGCTACGCATCTGCACTTTTTATTCCTCCCACTTTCAAACCATAATCAGAAACAGCTGATGAGATGCCAGCCAACCTCCAAAGCAAGCGATTCGTTTCTAATTCCCCCTGCGCTACAAATATGGGGGGGGGGGGGGGGGGGGGGGGGGGTCATTCCAGAGATCACATGACTTTTCTGAGATCATCTTTACACGTCAGTGTTAAGATTTCCGAGTGTAACTACGCTCTTAGAAAATAAGGATTAAAATCTAGCACGCTTTATAGAAAACATTGTTAACTACCCAAAGAACGCACAAGAACATTTCGAATGTACTGTTCTGGAAAACTAAGAAGGTGCACTTACCTGCAGTTTGGTGGTGGATCCAACATGATATCAGCTAGCTCTTTCTGAATCCTGTTTAAAAAAAAAATAAAATAATAAAAACACGATTAAAACCCATACACACACACACACACACTGATCCTTCAAAACGTTCTGATCTCAGACACGGTGTTCTTTAAACACGGAAGCCATTAACCCAGACCTGGTTTAAGTCTTGATAGACTTTCTACAGAGTCATGTGCATCAGAACTTTAAAAGATCATGATTACGTTTTAGGAGGACGTCGTGCCGTAACGTCTGGCCCTGCTCGTTACATGCCTGTGAGACGATCAACGGTTGCTATTTTCTCTTATGCCTTTTTATGGTCTGATCTGGTCAGAGTTCTCTCTGGTGTTGGAATGGCTTGCGATGAAACGTGTTAAAAGGAGAAATTCACCCTGAACGACCTGCATGTTAATCTTTATAATTAACACAGCGTTTTAAATGGCGTCCTAGAGTTCTTTTGCAATGAAATAGAGTCGACATTTTTTAGTTTAAACCTCGTTCGTCGATAATTTGATGTGTTTTCATAGCAAACAACGATTTGGAATGTACTGAATAAAGAAACCTCTGGTGCACTGACAGACACGGAACAGGATACATTGCGAGAGTTATGAAGAAAAACCCCAAAACAGTCAGTGACATCAACAACCCTCACAGGGCAGGGGTGAAGGCATCACAATCCACCATTTGAAGAACACTTTGAAAGCAGAAATACAGAGGTCATGCGACAAGGTGCAAACCACTCATCAGCAGTAAGAATCAGAAAGCCAGACTGGAATTCACAAAGAAACACGGAGATGAGCCACAAACGTTCTAGAACCAAGATTAACCTCTACAAAAAGTGATGGAAAGGCCAAAGTGTGGAGAAAGAAAGGATCTGCTCATAATCCAAACCATACAAGTTCATCGGTCAAGCATGGTGGAGGTAGTGTCATGGCTTGGGCTTGCATGGCTGCTTCTGGAACAGTCTCACTAATCTTTATTGATGATGTAACTCATGATGGTAGCAGCAGAATGAATTCAGAAGTTTACAGAAACAATCTGTCTTCCAATTTACAGAGAAATGCATCCAATCTAACTGGGAGGAACATCGTTCAGCAAGGCAAATTTTTTTTTAATTAACACCATTTTAAATGGCATCAAAGATTTATTTTGTAAAGAAATCAAGTCGACGGTTTTAGTACAAACTTCCTTCCTTGACAAGTTGGTCTATTTTCACTATAATTAAACGCTACCCTACATCACCCGCACTTCGACCGCTCGACGGCCTGCTGATGGTAGCGCCAGGGGGATTAAGCACTTGGTTCCAAAACTTCCGTGCTCATCGTAACCGAGTCTCTCTTGTAACTTGAAACAACCGCGTCGTGTTTAAGCGAACTCTCGCAAGCAAGAGTGGTGCTGTTCTGAATATCAGCATGGACATGATGACCTGCTGAAATTCAGTATGACTGCATGGTTAAGTGCAATACTGCCTTTATGTAAACAAGAAGTGAACACAAAGCATCTGGCACGTCGGACAAAATACGGCCAAACGTCACGTTTCATTTTGCGCCGCCAATGAAAACAGTTCCCAAAGAACACGCATGTGGATAGAGCGTTGCGCGTTGCCATGCCAACGCGCAGACCAACCGATAGCCCATAGTAAGTGTAACGTTTCAGTGTAGCAAAAATATTGCTGGAACTGGACTTTTACGAAGCGAACACACAAGTGGAGTGAAACAAATAATGCCCCAGTGAAGGCTGCTTGTCCAATCGACTTCGTGGACAGGTAAATAACTCAACCCTGCAAGTAAGAAACCAAGCTCCTGCTCTCTCGTTTTTATGAGCTAAGCGCAAAACCAGACAGTAATCACTCACGTTCTATTAAGACGCCATCGTAAACGCGCTAGCAGACTCCTCCTGTTACGTCAGTTCGTTAGATAATCGCTACGTTCCCACAGGAATAAAGATGAACGTGCTGGTTGATGCCGTGCGGTCATTGAATGCAACATTTCAGGGTGGCATGACTACACGCGTCCTATTCAAACACTCTTGAATGCTATATAGAGGACAGTGAGACTCAATTACCTGCCGCTAACATTACAGCTCGAACGTTTGTGAATTTACACGTCTTCTCTGAGAAGACGGAGGAACTCTAATACGTTTCTTCAGGAGGTGGTCGGCACAAACGAGTAGCGCTGCTGCGTCGCACCTCCACGATCCCCGCTTCGATCCTGAACTCGGGGGACCGTCTGCGTGTGGGTTTCCTCCCACCTCTCACAAACATGTCGGTAGGTGGACTCGTAAGCGTGAACGTGTTGGTGTATACACGTTGCGCCATCCAGGGTGCATTCCCGCCTCACACACGGTATTCCCGGGATTGGGGGCTTCGAATCCACCAGGATAAAGCGGTTAGTGACGAGTTCAGCAGGTCTACGTACTGACCTTTTGGCGCTGGTTGACAGGAGTTTGGAGTTTTTGTTCACGCTGACTTTGCTCTCTCGTTTCTTGCTAGGTGTGTCTTTCTCCGACTGCTGACGGACAGAGGACGACGACGAAGACGACGACGAAGAAGAGGAGGAAGAACTAGAGCCGGCACGCGAATCCTCGTCCGACATCCTCGCGACCTTGACAAGATGGAAAAAAATAATTGATGAGACGAATACAGTGTGCGGAGCTGTGTGTAAAAGGAGGAGAACAATGTGATCGGTATGGTGACCTTTAACACCAGACTTTCCCATAATACAATGCGGGTTGTAACCTCTTTTAGACACAGAGAGAGAGAGAGAGAGAGAGAGAGAGACAGAGACACACACACACAGCGAGACAGAGACACACACAGAGAGACACAGAGAGAGAGACAGAGAGGGAGAGACACAGAGAGACACAGAGACAGACAGAGAGAGAGACACAGAGACAGACAGAGAGAGACACAGAGACAGACAGAGAGAGAGACACAGAGAGAGACAGAAAGAGAGAGAGACAGAGAAAGAGAGAAAAGACAGAAAGAGAGACAGAGACAGAGAGATTAAACAGCACTGTTATCTAAGAGTTGATGATTCATTTCATAACCCAGTAGTCTAAACCGAGATTAACCTACTGACCCCTGAGTTTGCTCTGGAATGGAAGCCGGTGTTGTTTATGAGTCGACACAAACAAAAACAACCGATTCGACGCCAAAAATAACGCTACAAAGTGACACCGATTAAAAGCTAGCAGGCTGAACCGAATAACCGACTGGGCGACGCCGCACGCGCATACACACATACACACACAATTCGCTTCACTTTTCCTCCTCCGTCCTCGAGTTCAACAAACTTTCGCCGCCACGCAAGGTTTCGTTTGCTCTACCGACTACAAAACAAACAAACCGACAACTAAACAGCGTCGAACAGAGCGAGTGCTAGGTTTCTTCGCGGCGTCTCGTGCTCGAGCACGCGACTGTCCAACAACAACAGACCCGAGTCTGAGTCTGAGTGTGTCTCTCTCTCTCTCTCTCTCTCTCTCTCGATTTCACCACGAACGGTTAACGATAAACTGTGAAACCGTTCGCTGATTTAAAATAACAATAACAACAACACGCTTTGTTATAAAAATATATATATACATAAAAAAAGATGGAGCCAAGCTACCTTTCTTTGTGTCTGCGCGAGCCTCTTCCGTCGCCTGGACGCGCGTGTTTGTAATCGCCCTCGCGCCGAGCGGAAGTACCGTGGCGATCCGGCGCAAGTCCACAGCGGCAGCACGGAAACTGTCCTTTTACAGGCCGTGTTAGGCGAATAAACCGCTTATAAGCGTTTATGGCACGTCAGGCGCTTCTCTTTCACGTTCTCGACGTAACATTTCAAAAGTAACCTTTTAATTATTATTATTATTTTTTAATTTAAGTAAAGAGTGATGAACCACGCGTGGAAGTCAATTAGCTCGTCATTGCCTGTATGTATTTACCCTAAATCTATCAGCCGAGCAATATATATATATATCATTTATTATTATTATTATTATTTTTTTAAGTTTTGAAGTACTTTTAAAGTTCTCCTTTAGTATTACCTCAAAAACATAACTCGGATTAATAGCTATAATTAGTACTTAGTCTGAACATTTATAACTCAGTATACAAAGCATATACACTACGTGGCCAAAAGTATGTGGACACCTGATCATCAGATTCATACGTTGTTCTTCCTCAAACTGTTCAAGCAAAGCTAGAAGCACACAATTGTAGGTGATAGAAAGCCTTTGTTTGCTGTAGAATTTAAATTTC
>JANDJT010000021.1:18270584-18281942 GCA_024331685.1 Stegophilus panzeri | reverse complement strand
ACGTAATGACGTGTGCCGTTAATCGATCTCTGTTCTATAACATTTAAAACAGGAACATGAAAGGGATATTCTAAAAGCGACTCGTGTAAACACATTAATCACAATATTGTCTTATTCAGAATAAGCTCAATAATTAGATTACTGCTGTCCATGTAAACGTAGTCAGTGTTGAATCATATGTGAGAACAGAAACTAATCTGTCTTGCAGATGTTCTACAGCATTAAATCGAAAAATAAACCAGTAAAAAGATTGATGTGTCGATCATTAATAAATGAAACATTATAAATCGCTGACGATTTGCTGGGAGGGTCATATTGTAATGGAACACGGCACAAAGTGAAGTGTTGCATTATTTTAGTTTAACAGCATGGTCTGGAGTGTTATTCTGCATATACCGCTTTCTCATTTTCTCTCTGTCTCAAAAAAAACACAGCTTTACATTTTACAGGGAAACCAGGAAAGCATGACTTCCTCTGTCCTGAAGACTTTCCTGTGCTGGGAAACGTTCCTAAAGCACCGCGACTGCTGCAAAGTCCTTTCAACCGAGACTCCTTCCATAAAAAAAGAAAGAAAAAAAAAAAAAAAAGGTCACCACATCAACGATTATTATACGTTTTTACTTTGCTGAACAACACATTTTTAAAATCCCTTTATTATTAGTCTTACATTATGCAGTCCCTCCACGATGTCACGATTTTGCGATCGCAGAAATTTTTCTAAATCACCGTAGAGTTTACACAGATTCGGGCCAAGACGCGTCATGTGACGTCCTCACAACGCACATTCAGCCGAAACCCTCTTCGATTCCCGTGCGTTGAACACGAGTACAGCTAAAAAGGTCTCGTTTACCATCAAACATCACTGCGAAAGAGCGTGCAAAACTATTTTGTGCAAAAAAAAAAAAAAAAAAAAATAGCACAAAAAACTCATTGCAAATTTTGAAAAAACAAACAAAACAAAAAAAACCGCAGCAAAATTGTTTATCATTTTTGGCAGAAACAATCACCAAAAAAAAAAACTGTGCGAAATCCTGTACTGGACTGATTACGTGGAGCATCCACCCTACAAGTCCCGGTATATGAGCTGTTACTATAGTAACAGTGACATAGAACGAGTGCATTAATATGAACCTATTGTCCATGTTTCATTCGGGAGCTACTGTCCTAACCGTACTGTTATACAAAAATACAGAAATAATGCACACATACTGACCAACCAGAATCGAGCATTTAACTACACTGTGATATAAATGAAAATAATAGACTCTGGGGTGCTAACTGTATCACACTTAATTATAATAACTTCTAATAACTAATTTTGCTTGAATTTCCTCATTTGTAAGTCGCTTTGGATAAAAGCGTCTGCTAAATGAATAAATGTGAATGTAAATAACTGTGCATTGTAATTTGCACCACAGTAATAAAATGACAGACCCCCCCCCGGTAGCTATGCTTCCTTAGACCCAACTTTCCCAGAGATCCGTGCATCTCCGCTATACCGACATCACTTCCGTTCCACTGATCAGCCACGTGAACCCGAGCCAAACCTCCGAATGACAAAGAATGCCTTTTTTCCCTGCGTTTATTTCGCCCATTTAAAAAAAGAAAAGAAAAAAATAAAAGTGTGAATGAAAGTCAATAACTGCCGAAACCCAAAACACATGAGTCCCAGGCCCTGGCGTGAAAGTCTGGGGAACATGTTAAACAGATTCCCACATGCAAATACTGTGAGAGGATGTGAAGAGAAAGAAATATATATTTATTCCCACCAGTCAGCTAGTCCTTTATCAGATTGACTGCTCACTTGGTCTCAGCAGGGGTGAAATAGAGAAGGACATGTGGATCTGGTATATGTTTCATGTCAGGCTGGAGCACGTTTGATAAGCATAGCGCCACAGTATTTTAGTATGAGTCACCGCAGTATTTCCCCCGTTCGTCATGACTGTCCGACTAAGATCAGTGTTCGTGATTTTACCATTAGATGAGCAGGGATCAGCGAGGACTAAAGCACGGCTGCCATGTGAGAAACGACGCTCATATCCCGAGACTCGCTGAAAATGAACACTGACAGAACATGGTGGAACCTTGTATAAAACCTCAAGACATCTAAGCTTGGCATCAAGGTGTTCTTTTTAGTAATCTTTATTTTGCCAAATAAAATGTAGGTTGTCCAAAAAACAATTATTATTATTATTATTATTTTTTATTCATATGTGATCGTAAACACAAACAGTGAGCCTCACTGATCGTACTGTATATTAACGAACTGATTCATAAACTATTTGCAAGAGAATTCAGACAAGACATTCGGCACTCGAAAATAAAAGGTTGTGTGGTGGAAATGTTTAGTTCTATTTGGCCTATAAAAAGCGTTTACTCACAGCGTTACTAAAAGGTTACGTTTACATTAATCCGGATAGATCTGAAAAAAACGGGCGTTTTTCGATCGTTTTCCAAAAATTGCTCGCACACCCCTATACTGCGCAAAGGTCCGGTTCTAGCACCACATGTATGTTTAGTATGTCAGTATGTTTAGTAATAGACCAACAATGGTCCGATTGCTGCATTCGGAGCTCCAGAGGCTACCTTTACAGAAGCAAACCCAAATTCTATCTGGTAAAACATCAGCAAAATGAGTAGAGAGATGAGTAGTGGCACCAGTATTAGACCGATATCAGATGGAATTTCTGGATTGGATATTGTAAGAAAAAAACGAACAAATATGATCACATCTTGTAGCCTGAATTATCAGGCAAATTGCTTGTAATAGTGGGGTGCACGGTGGCTTAGTGGTTAGCACGTTCGCCTCGGGGTTCGATTCCCACTGTGGCCCTGTGTGTGCGGAGTTTGCATGTTCTCCCCGTGCTGTGGGGGTTTCCTCCGGGTACTCCGGTTTCCTCCCCCAGTCCAAAGACACGCATGGTAGGCTGATTGGCGTGTCCAAAGTGTCCGTAGTGTGTGAGTGTGTATGTGTTTGTGTGCCCTGCAATGGATTGGCACCCTGTACAGGGTGTACCCCGCCTTGTGCCCGATGCTTCCTGGGATAGGCTCTCGGTTTCCCCGTGACCCTGAGAAAGGATAAAGCGGATGAAGATGAGTGAGTGAGTGATTGCTTGTAATAGTAACAGTAACCACCCAAGTTACCATCGCAGGGGTGGACAAATCTCTCGACTGGGAAAACCAATGTATGTGTCTGGGCTAGTTTTATTATTCAGACAAGTAGGTTTATCCTGTCCAAGATCCAGAGAATGAACACACTCGAGGAAATGCAGTCAAATCAATTCTGATGCAAAGCAGTCATAGAAATCTTCTGCTAGCACAACACACAGTTAATTTCACAGTTAAATATAACGAGAGAAAATAAAGATGCTAACCAGAATTGAATAATATCTCTTTTTTTATATATATATTTATATATACATGCAATTGGCCTCATTCATCAAGCTGGATCCGAGCAGATTAATCCGTCATTTGTTGATATGTGTGTTTACACAAGAAATGTGGTATTCATGAAAATCCCATAAACTCGGAAAAACCTTTATATCCTACTCATGCTCCTGAGTGTGTGTGTACACTTATACATAAGAAGACTAACTAACTTAAACCTCGACTTGATCGACTTCAAATCATATAATCTGCATGGATTACTGCACTGTTATATCTGGATTATACTGTCGAGTTTAAATTGCTTATTTTTATTACATTTACAGCATTTGGTAGACGCACTTATCTGGACTGACTTTATCTACTAAAATACTGAAAATATCTACTAAAAATATCATCGAGTACATTTTGTGAAACATTTGATATGATTGCCATTAATTAAAGAATATTAAAATAAAGAAAGAAAGTGAGCCAACACAAACCCCGTAAATGAAGAAAAATAAAACTAATCATTAAATTATGTCAAAAGAAATGCCGCTGTATGAATGGAGGATGGGCCGGTCTGTTTGTAGCCATAAACCGTAAACAAACACCTCAGCTGACGGAAGATTTAGCGCTCGCTTATTAGTATAATTAGTATTTTTTTGCCACAGAAGTGTCAAAAATAATTTCCACTTCTGTGTTTCAGGCTTTACCTTGATCATTCATTTCATGCCCCCAGCTGTCTGTGCACATGGCCGTTTATGGAGTTTGTGGGCGTCACTAAACGCAGCTGTGTCGGGAACGTGCTTTGCACTTTCAGCCTTTGTGAATCTAGTGGAAGATTTTAGCTTGGTTTGGTTTATGCAAACATTTACACACAACTTTACTCAACAATTGATAAATGAGGCCCATTGTGAGGACAAAAAAAAAAAGAAATAACAACAAAAAAAACAAACACGTCTCGTAGTCAAAACTAGACGTTGACCGATACCGGTAACCAAGTTGTGCTGTACCTGCCGATAACCGATTAATCAACAGATTCATTTAGAATTGATACTGAATGAAAACATAACACTCAAAGTAAAATACTGCTGAACTTTATAAAAGAAATACACAGTACTGACTGTACCATGAAAATGTACTGTACTTTTTAAAAATGAAATAAATAATCATATATATTAACTATTAATAAATATTCAGGTGAATAACATATATACATCCAAACTGAACCAAAAAGTAAGTGTGCAAATAACAAATAAAAATAGAGACATCCAAAACGAATCAAAAAACACTTGAATCAAATAACACAACAAAATGTGTCCGTGGTTTTTATTTCGCCTTTTGCCAAAACTGATAGTTCCAGCTTACTAGTTAAAAAATATCAGAGTGATACTGGAATTACTCGGTACTCAAGTTTGGAAAAGTGGTATGAAGTCAATGTATAGTTTGTAAGTCAAAAGGCAAGGATCCAAATGCACACTGAACCGGTGGAAGGAGCAATTTGGACAATTTTGCCAAGGACAGGACTTAAATCAGGTAAGTTCAGCAGGCAAATCCAGATGCCATGGAGGTAAAAGAATATACATGGAGGAATGTACCCGAAATTCCCCACAGCACCCTGAGAGACCAATCTGTAACTGCCACTGAAGGTATTGCCCTTAAACACAGGCTGCAATGCCTTTAGATTCTGTCAATTTAATGAATGACAGATGAATACTTCAGCGTTGGTCCCCGCGGCCTAATAACACGAATTAGACCTGTAGATCTAAACGATACATGCTTTTCACATAATTATAGTCCTATATATGGGAATAATATCCTAAGGGGAAAAGCTTCATTGACACTTTCCAAAGAAATGATGAGTACAAACACCTGCAAGGAAGATTTGCCAAAATACAGAGCTAATTAAACATTGGCGAATGTTTACAGCACAAACAGCTAGACTAGGAAGCCTTTAGGGTTTTAGCAGTTTGTATCACTGCAGCTGGATAATACCTGCCATTCCAGATCAAATGCTTAATGATACGATACTGGAATGCTACTGTTCTGGTTCGCTTGGACACACTTTACACCACAAGTGTCGAGTTCCAACCAGGAATCCACTGACATAATGGCCCTTATTCATTAGAAAGGTGTTACAATAAATGGAAAAGTGCAGTGCAGACTACAGTTATCCAAGATCCCAGGAAAGGAGTCAATCAACCAGGGAAAAAACATTTTTTTAACTGTAGAGCTAAAGGTGTTTCTGTCCGTGGGTGTCTCAAATAAAAATGCGTAAACCTTAAAAGGTATTAAAGCGCACAATGGGAAAATACAGTATAATTAATAAACGAACAGTTTCAGTGTAGGAAAGTATGATTCAGTAGGTTTGTCTATGACTACCATGTAGGAGTAGTGTTTTTTTTTTTTTTAATCAAAATCTGGTAGAAAACTGAGCAGGCATGTGGAGGCAGTTATGGAAGCTGTATTTATAGCTAGGATTTTATTCATTTTGGAGCTCGAATAGGTCGTATTTAAGTGAAGTCCGATTGAATTAGTCTTGGCGAGCCAAGTTTCCATCCTGAACAAATAAACTAATATAAATAAAACACACGTAAAGAAGTTAAAGACGTAAGGAGTGTTTTAGTGTTGATATGAAATTGGGAAATAAACTCAAAAAGCCTGCCATGATATCCATAAAACTCAATGAAAGGACTAATGAGCTGATAAAGATCTGAATTCACATTTATATCTTATTTGTAAAATATATGTAAAGTACTTGTTTCAGTTAAAGGAAACCATCACCCTGAAGCACACTAAATATATTTATATTGTAGCATTTGTGACGTGTTTAGTGATTCTGGTCTTAGTGCTGTATTCCCGCTATTCACGTGATAGGTTAACGGTAGGCGAGGTCCGCAGTAGGCGAGAAAATGTCAACAAAATCCAAGAAATCCAGCAATGGAAGTAGCGGAGAAAGCAAACGTTGGACTCAAAGTTCCAGAAGTTACGGCAGAGACTCGGCTTGGCTGGTTAGCCATCTGCGAGACGAGCACAACCGCATTAACGGTGGTGTTAGCATGAAAGTTGAATTTTTGGAAGCTGACCTGTTTGAGCAGAGCATACAGATGAGGAGGTGAGAGAGCTGGACACACTAAAAGATTAAAGAGCTGCTGCATCACTCTCTTTAGGTAGAGATGAACCAAGGACTAAATCCCACTGGCACCATTATCAGCAGGAAGTCAAATAGCATTGTGGGTAATTAACCAAAGTATGAATTGACAGACTAAAAATAAGTTTAGTGGATTTTTCCTTTAAGGACATTGACCATGATCCCACAGCTTGGCCATGCCCTTACAGAAAACTGCAAATGTCATCCTGCAGCTTTCGCCTGGTTTCCCACTGAAGATAAGTAGGGTTGAGCCTGGCCAGTACCTGGATGGGAGACCACCTGGGGAAAACTAAGGTTGCTGTTGGATGTGGTATTAGTGAGGCGAGCAGGTGGTGATTAATGCCCCAGTATAGTGAGGGGGACACTTCAGATGAGAAGTTAAATCGAGGTCCTGACTCTCTGCAGTGGTTAAAAATCCCAGGACACCTCTAGTAAAAGAGTAGAGGTATAACTCGGGTGTCCTGCTGAAATTCCCCCATTATCTATCATACCCCTAATAAGCTCCATCTCTGAATTGGCTTCTCTCCTCTCCACCAATAGCTGGAGTGTGGTGGGCATCCTGGTGCACTATGGCTGCCGTCACATCATCCAGGTGGACGCTACACACTGGTGATGGTTGAGGAGATTTCCCCTCATACATACTCATTCCCCTTTGAGTCCCTAGAAAAGCGCTCTATAAATCTAAGGAATCATTATTATTATTATTCATTATAAATATTCTATAAACCATCAAATCAGTTTATAACCAGCAACCAATACAATTCAGCCCAAATCATACTAATTAAACTCTACACTCTCTAGCATGTAATGACTAGAGTTAATTAAACACATTTCTGACTAATTAAGCCTGTCTTGAAATATATTCATATTCACGTTAGTTAAAAAAAAAACAAACCCAGGCGAATTCTGTTTTGAGACGCCACTGAAGAGGCTGAAGATGGTTAATAAGAGAGCGTATGCACCGCTATGTAGGCTACGCGTCCTGACAAGTGTGACAGGGATCCTGTGTACTTCTTGAGCTGGAGTGGACACTGTAAAAGGCAGCAGGAGAGAGGACAAAATCCCCACTGGCCCCCTGCAGAGAAAAGGCTCTTTTCAGGTCTTTGTGGCTCAGGCTAAAAGACCCGTGTGTCAGCTTGTGCCAAGCTTTTGTCCTTCCTCATTTAGGCGAGAAAGAAAGCAAGAAAAGTACAACACAGGCAGTCCAAGAGATTCGACAGGACGTCCAAGTTGATGTGTGATCGTTGCGACCGATCTCTCAGTCTCAACAATCCTCCTTTAAACCCAACCCGACCCTGCTGTAGAGCTGGCAACCTCTGACCTTTATATAAGCAGTAAACCAATTGTAACAAGTCCCCATTGGCTCGGGCGGCGTTGCCTAGCAACCCCTCCCGGGGGGGTGGGATGAGCTATCCCTGTGTTGCCGCAGGCGAGGATTTCCATGGAAACGACACTGAATCGCAACACGACAGGACAGCTGCCATCGGACGCTGTACAATTACCACTGGAGGATTACGAGGCACTAACACTCTTCTTGCATCACGAGGAACCGGGAATGTAGCAGCACTCGACTGTAACCACAACAGATTCTTATACATGTCTACACATACATTCATTCATTATATACATCCCCAACACGTATTTAATGTAGCTACAGGTACCACTTTTCCCCCAATCAGAACATCTTTTATTGGATTATTTTCCATACAGTCTAGTTAGACTATGATGTGAACATTTGGGCTTAACTTCACTGTTCACGTTCATCTCCAACAATAAAACATTTACGGTTTCTAATAAAGGAGCATTAAAAGGCTCCAGAAACCCCCTTTACTCATTCTACTCAAGTCGTTCCCTTATGCTGCAATCCAAAGATAATCTACCGCATACGCTCACAGGCCATTGGATACGCCTGCTTATTCGTGCAGTTATCCAATCAGCCAATCACGTTGCAGAATGAAATCATACGGCTTTAGTTAACATCGAACATCAGAATGGGGGAAGAAATGTGATCTTGGCATAGTTGCTGGTTTGAGTTTTTCAGAAACTGCTCATCTCCTGGGATTTCCACACTAAAACAGTCTCTAGGGTTTACATGGAATGGTGCGAAACACAAAAAACATCCAGTGAGCAGCAGTTCAGCGACTGGAAACACCTTCTTGATGAGAGAGAGAGAGAGAGAGAGAGAGAGAGGTCAGAGGAGAATGGAAAGACTGGTTCGAGCTGACAGGTAAGCTGGAGTAACTCAAATACCTAGTCTTTACAACCAAGGTGATCAGAAAAGCATCTCGCAATGCACATGTCAAATCTTGTTTCGCTACAACAGCAGAAGACCGGATCGTGTTCCAGTCCTGTCAGCCAGGAACTGCAGGAGGCTTCAGTGGACAACTGGATCAGGCGGCATTTTTTTCCCAATCTCCAAACGCTCCAAATAAATGGTGTTATTTGACACTTATGATACATTTACATTTATTCATTTAGCAGACGCTTTTGTCCAAATGAGGAAATATAAGCAAAGCGATAGATCAAGTGGAGAACAATACAAGTAGTGCTACTATACAAGATTTATAATCGAGTACTTGAGAAGCACAGAGTAGAGGTGTAAGAGACAGAGTAAGTTTTTAAAAATGGTTTTTTTAAATAATGTGGGGTTGGTGTTAGGGCGCACGGTGGCTTAGTGGTTAGCACGTTTGCCTCACACCTCTAGGGTCGGGGGTTCGAGTCCCACTGTGCCCGGTGTGTGTTTTGTGTGTTGGTTAGGTGTTCACGGAAGAGGTGGGTCTTTAGCTGTTTTCTGAAGATGGTGAGAGATTCTGTGGTCCGGATTGAGGTTGGAAGGTCATTCCACTACTGAGGGACAGTTAGTGTGAAGGTTCTGGAAAGGGATCTTGAGCCACGCTGAGTAGGTACTACTAAACGTCGGTCAATAATCGATCGTGGATTGTTTGAGGGAACGTAAGCCTTTCAGGAGAGTGTTGAGGTAGGAGGGCGCTGTTCCAGACAAGGTCTTGTAGGTGAGTATCAAGGCCTTGAATTTGAGCGGGCGGCTACAGGAAGCCAGTGGAGGGAGATGAAGAGGGGTGTGACATGGGTCCTTTTGGGCTGGTTGAAGACGAGGCATGCTGCTGCATTCTGAATCCAGTTTTGACATGACAAGAGCCTGGACTAGTAATGTATCAATTTTTTAGGACTGCTCCACCTCAAACCTCCCCCTAGTCACGCCTCTGATACAACAAACTCTTGCAAACCGCAAACCAGAGAACAAGTCAAGTGAGAGTCCTTCTGTTCTTTACACACAACCTTGCATGGCATTTCCTGCAATCTGATCATCCATTAAGTGACAGAAATGTGTAAAATACGTATATATTTTGTTCTATTTTGTCGCATTGTTATACTAGTTGATTTGTGAGCGTCCTCACTACACATAGGGAAGTTGATGAGTGAGGAAAAGAAAGAGGGTTCAGGTTCGACAGGAAATCTTCTCTGACTTTCACTTGCAGTGCTAGAGCAAATAAATTGCGGTTATTAAAAAGAAAGAAAGAAAGAAAAAGCCTACAGTGTTTAATCAGACCATCTGCTAATATTTATTTACTGAAATCGATGTGCAGCAGCCAGAGTGTGTATGACAATCCCTCTTTACTTCCTCAAACAGTGGAGCTTAATAAATGAACAACTTCTTCCTGTCTCGATCTCTATTTCTGCTCCATTAGTGTTTTCGTCGTATGGTTCTTAAAGCCCAAATGATCGCACATATTTCTGCTGCGTTAGTCAGTGAAACCGCTCAAGCTTTACAATCCTGTACTGCTGTGTGGGACGTTTTCCTCTATCTCCTGCAACCAGGACTGGTAATGTGCCCATACATCCATGCACACACACACACACACACACACACACACACACACACACACAAACACACACACATACAGCTACAGCTACCAAGAACCCCTCAACCCTCGCAGAAAAGCACACACTACAGAAGATTAATTCCTCTCATTTTCAGCCCACATACATCTTTAAAAGATCTTTTCTGTCTGGCAGAACGCTTCCCTTCATCTCCCGCTCCTTTCATCAAGATGATTAAACCCTGACCAACAGGCTGAATGAGGCGCAGACTGTGTGGAGTAGCACCAGACAGAAATTATCCACTGCACCTCTAGAGACCTGCAGAAAGAAAAAGAAAAGAAAGAAAAAAAACAACCCTCTCTAGTCATCCAACACGGTTATACGCTAGAAGTCCTTGACAGGAGAATGAAATGAGAATTAGAAAAGGCAGCGTGGATACGAGAAGATACGATTGGAACTCAAAGATCTCTTTGACATCTGCGTAGACTCTCCGCTCGGTATCATAGCTCTCTTCAGACTCTAAATACACATCTACACAAGTGTCTCCAAAGCTGTTTAAGTGATGAAAACAATACTTCTCTGCTTATTAACACGTGTGTGTGTGTGTGTGTGTGTGGTTTTCAGTGAAGAAGGCTCTCTAATCTGAGCTGCAGGATGAATCATGTTAATGCGAGCATATAGAAGAACTCAACTGAAACTTAATGGATCTGTCAGCTGGATAAAAAACATATATATATATATATATAAAACTATATAAGACTACTATATAAAAATATAAAATATAAATATATATATAAAAAGCCCCTCCAGGATTTTTTAACACAAAATCAAAGAAACTCCACAATATTCAGAGGAGCTTGCAATTTTTCATGATGGGATATTCGGCTACCTTTTATACAGCGCAACGGCAATGTGTTTTTTATTTTATTAATGCACTTAATTACTTAATAACTAGCTCACCATATGTTATTACATTACAGTAGCTAGCCTAGTCGGTGGGG
>JANDJT010000021.1:18184944-18204815 GCA_024331685.1 Stegophilus panzeri | reverse complement strand
TTATTATTATTATTATTATTATTATTATTATTATTATTATATATTTTTTTAAACCAAGTTTTAAGCAAGTTTTAACCAACTATGGCAACAATGCTGGCGCTAATGCTAACTAACAGCATTATTGCTAATCTCTCAAATGTTAGCTAGCATGATAATAGACCATAAAAACTAGTTGAATGCTAATCATCTGTCACTATGTAAACTGCATGGATAAATAAAGTGTACAATGTAGCAGATAGTGAAAGGTATTAGGTATTAGTTCACTAAAGTTTGTTAGGAATTTTGAAACTGTCTGATGCTAAAAACAACCTTATATCTTTAATTTCTATGATTATAGAGAAATGTAATGATGTACAGTATGATTGAAAATGTTGTAAGTAGAAAGTAGAGATTTTTCTTTTGAAGTTTTTGAAGTATTAGGTGAAAGAAATACTCAAGTACAGTACAAGTACCGAATTAATCATTGCTGTAAAACAGCATTGTTAGTTACAACAAATACATCACTGCCACTGTTGCCAACTATTTTCAGAGTAAAGTAGCTAAAGCACAGTCAAAAAGGTGCACTGTCAAGGGTGATCAGTGATTGGTCATTGGGAACAATGGTGATCAGTGATTGGTCATTGGGAAACAATAGTGATCGGTGATTGTATATTAGGAACTATGGTGATCAGTGATTTGTCATTGGGAACAATAGTGATCAATGATGAACAATGGTGATCAGTGATTGGTCGTTGGGAAGAATGGTGATCAGCAATTGGTCATTGGGAAGAATGGTGATCAGTGATTGGTCGTTGGGAAGAATGGTGATCAGTGATTGGTCGTTGGGAAGAATGGTGATCAGTGATTGGTCATTGGGAAGAATGGTGATCATTGATTGGTCATTGGGAAGAATGGTGATCAGTGATTGGTCATTGGGAAGAATGGTGATCATTGATTGATTGCAAGCGCCACACGGTCAGGCCTTACAAACACTGATGGTGAGTGGAGCAAACCTGCTTTTTCAACTCGTATATCAGCATCTGCGATGTGAGCTGGAGAGCTAAGAGTCACTAACATGATTTTTTACAAATGTGCTAGATTTGCTGCTGGGCTCTTTTTTTTAAATTAAAGTCGCTAAAGGGTTTAAAAGTCGCCAAATCTAGCGGCAAAGTTTTTAAGTTGTCAACACTGATCACTGCATTACTATATGACACACATCACTGTGCACTTCCAGAAATGTTTATGTTGGAGTCCTTACAAAGCCATAAAGAAGAAATGGTACATTTGATCACAAGTTGGGTCCAATATTAAATTACCCGAGAGTATACAAAGTGTTTTTTGTGGAGTGTGCATTCTTTAAGACTCAAATGTTTTTGTCTTTACATTACAGTGGTTATTTATGGCGAGCCTGGTCGATTATTGATCTAACCTTAAAGAGTTTCTTAGAGAGAATGAGCTGCAAGAGCACTATTAGTGTATTATCTAGGGGCACTATCTAATAACTGTACACCATCAAAAAAGCTTTTGTTCTGAGGAATGGGCCAGAAAAAAAACCCCTTCATGTGCAGTATGGTAAAAAGCACCACATGTTGACTTTAGATAATAATAATAAGAAACTTACATTTTAGAGGACTTTTAGCTGCTTTTTCTCGCTAAAATGCTATGCGTTATATTTTGTGACGTTGAATTATGTGTGCCTACAGTGTTTCTCCAAGTAATTAACTTTAACAACTCTTGTGTACCTTGTTAATGTTTCAAATGGTATGTGCACATGCATGTATACCACACTTAATTGGTACTGTAGAACAAAGTATATCATCATAAAGACATGAGGAGCTTGTAATGGGATTTTATTTGGGAGTTACATTGTTGGACCAATTCCTTGAGTCTGTACCCAGGACTCATTGAGGAAGGGCGTCATCAATGCAGATTTATTTTACAGACTGTCAAATTCCCTCCTAACTGTGAACTGATTGCGCAATTCTAAATGCCCCCTTGCATAAAATGTTTACATAACAGGAGATATAGAGACATCCCCGTCCTTACTGTCCTTATTTATGTTGATTTATACAACAGTGCTGGTGAATGATCAAATCTGATTGGTCAGAAGGTGTGCAGAAGGTGGTTATTTTTGTGTAACCCCATGGCTCGGGCAGTAGTTCCGGCTGTAACATGAACGATAGGTTTATATCAATGCTCCAATGAATGAAAAACGGTGATGTCATTTAACAAAGACAAACATAGTGTTTTGTAACAGTTCGTTTTCAACCATAGGAAAGTCTTCAGGACGGTAACAATTTCTCAGTAACATAACAAGCCATGTTTTTGTTTTGTTTTTGTTTTATTAACTTCAAGAGGAAGAAAAAAAATAGATGTTGGACATTCCACAGCCTTCAATGTAACTATAAGTGGCTCTAAGTATGACATGCTATTCATTAATATATTACAATTATAATAGTGAATATTGGCAAATAAACATGTGGTTATATAATAAAACACTTTGAGACACGGTGCTATTGGGAAAATAATCGAATAAATATAGTAAATAAACAACTTCAGTTGCTTCGTTTTGGGTTGTATTACACCACGCAGTCATTGATTTATTTCCTGTAACAGCACACCCGGTTGTGTTTATTCGTGTATGTTTTATTTAATAGTGTTTCTGTAGTTTTGCTGCTTCTTTCTATTTTGGTAATTGTTTTTTAAAATTCTATTTACCTTTGATGAAGACTTTCGAGGACCACAGAGCCACTAGAAGCTATGAACCTCTTAACTAGCTTTGTCATGTTCTCTAATGCGAGAGATCTCTAGATCAGAGACAAGAAAATACAAACCAGGGATCCCTTTAAATATACTAAAGAGGGGGAAGGGGGGACACCCACTGATTTTCCACTGTGTCACTGCTGAAATGTCCTTGCAAACAGTTTCCATGGCAATAATGTTTTTTCCACGTCCTTGCTGTTGCTTGTAGTTATAAAGGATGAAATACAGTTCAATCTGGCTTGCCTTCAAGTCCATGAAGGCCACAACAGAGATCTAAAAAATTAAAAATTCCAAAATGCACAGTGCCATGGATTGGAACTCTGCGGTCAGAATCTGTCGATCTCTTTCCGTCTTACTCTCTAGACTTTTCCTGTCTTTCCGTCTCACTAACTCCGTCTTTATTTATGGGTGTTAAAGCACAACGCTCATGTCATGGTACACGACAGACAGCCGTGCTCTTCTAAAGCATTTTGCTTTGACAAGTTTACCAAATTAAAGGTTTCGGTTCTCCCTGTGTGTCCGTGGAATCGTCTTCCAGCTCGGCAGGGATAAGCTCTTTCATCACTGCGCTTTCAACACACTTTCTTATGACTGTATGATCTTTGCAATGCCTATTCCCAACACATTTCAATTTACAGATCATGCTAATTCAATGGCCATGGGGTGCTGTAAGGTCATTTGTGAGTAATGAACTGTTTTGGTACATGGGAATGGGACGTTTAATTAATGGTTCGTTGTAACTTTTAGAAAATAATCATACATTCACATTTAGGATTATCCTACACGCATCTTTTAATAACTGATTTCTGTCCTTTTGTTTTATCACTGAGGACAATATTGCTGTATTTTCAAAGTATTTTTTTACAATTGTATTTTGATTTGTATAACAATTATACGGACAACTGTGAAACCAATTTTAAAATATGTCATACATGGATTATTAGTAAAATAATATACTGCCAGAAAAAGATGTTCAATATGGTTGAAATGGGAGTAAAATAGCTTTTTCAGATTTAAATGAGTTCATTTTAATATCGAATTTTATAAATACGATGAACATGTAGGTTCATTTCTACACTAGTTAACAGCCAATATTTTCTTGAGTTCCTTGTCTTTTGTACTAATTGATTTTATTTGTTCCAACCTCTGCATTGAATAAATGTTTTTTCCTTTATAAGCCTAATTATTTGTTAGTTCTCAAATCCCCAAAATAGAACCAGTCTGTCTAGTAAACAATAATGTGGTCATCATAAATACTACAAAATATTATCATGAATATAATATAAGCTAAGAATAACATCAGATGCTTGCAACAAACATGCACTAATGTGAAATGTTCTACGATTTTTTACAGTGCCATTTTAAAAAGGTAAACATAAAAAAAAGAAGTGTTGTCGCTCACCAGTTACCTTGAGACTGTGCCTATGGGCAGCGTCCATTACGGAAGGCACCAGATCCTCAGTGGGTTCTCCATGTTCATCTGCCACACCAGGCGGGTACCAAGAGAGAACGACTACACCTAGAAAATGATGATTAATAGTTTTGTCTTTGTGTCCATGCTGTTTATTTAAGATCTGCATTATTTATTAACTTCTTGCATTTGACTTTGGACACAATAAACTAAAACTTCTGCATATGGACTCACACAACTCTGATTTTACACCCAGTACAGTGTTTGGTGATTTGCGAGCTCATTTATATACTGCATTTATTTAAGGCCAAAAACACCATAACCATTAACAAAGTATATACAGCGCAAAAGTCTAGTGAGAGACATTATTGGCTGAAATTCATTCACTGCTCTTGAGTAACGGCTTTATCCTAGTCATGGCCATGATGGATCTGGAGCATATCCCAGGAACACTGGGTGCAAGGTGGAAATACACCTTGGATAGAATGCCAGTCCGTTCCAGAAAGTAGGGCCAGTCCACCTACTGTGAGGAAACCGGAGAACCCAGAAGAAACACATGGGAAATGGGGAGAACATGTAGAGAAACTAAGCAAAGACAATAAACCAGGGAACCTGGAGCTGTGAGGAGGCACCCCCATGCCACCCATCACTGGCTGACAAAAAGAAAAAAAGAAAAAAAAAAAGTGAAACCCGCTTACCTGCAGCAGCTGCTTCGATTTGCGCCATGTGTGACTCCAGTACATTGGGATCCCTCGAGCTGTAGGGTCCCAGCTCAGGGTAGAAACTCGATGCGATGTCCTCTGGTGGATTGTGCCTTCCTTTGGGGTGACTGGCAGCTATTTTGGGGTCCCAGTGAGGAACGAGGACATGGTCCCAATGGATGTAACCACGGTCCCCAGGCGGTGCACCATACCACAAATAATAGAAGATGTGAACATCATAGAAGATGCTGTGCTCGTGCCCAGCTTTGGACAAGACGATCTTGGTATCGCTTACGTCCACATGGTTAGGCGCAGGCCGCTGGTCCAGTTTCCCACCCACGAAGGGTACAAGCTCCATCCCTGGTGCAAGATCTGAGAATCCATCAGTGGGCTTGAGGGTCCGTAAACCCATCATGGTGCCGAAGATGAAAAGAGCGAAGAGGAAGAGGGCCACGCAGAACTTCCTGCGCAGACGAGTCATTGCTGCTGTCTATGGTGCTGAAAGACGCAGACTTGAAATAATAATAATAATAATAATAATAATAATAATAATAATAATAAAGCGTGTTCAGTTCAAGTTAAGAATTGAGTTTGAGTTATTTCATTACTGTACATTGGTGATATACAGTGGTGATATAAAACTTGTTTTCACTTGCGTACACAGGGTACCATTATTTCGCACCTTATGTATTATGCTTATAAAGACTATGGATCCACGGACATGTTTGCTGCGTAAATGCGCTTCATGGAATCTATGGAAAAGAAAGTGAAACAGATCTTTATCTCATTCCTATTAAATCCATCTCACTGCTGTTACATCCATCTCATTTCAAAATGCCAGTTCGCCTTTTTCAACCTCCATAAGAAGAAAGGCAGGATTTTCCGGACTGTTCTTCATTTCCAACCCACGACTCCTCATTCCTTTGATGCTCCATCATCTTTTTTGTTTCATCCGATTAAAAGCTGCTACAAATGTTTGCTTGTTTTTTTTTTGTTTTTTTTTTTGCCTCTCTTCTTCCTCTTGCCTTTAATATGTTTTGTTTTGAATGTATGCAATGACCAGCTCCATAAAGACTTCCGGTCCACTGGTCTATGAAGAGGATGGCAGGATCTTCTGCAGGTTTTTTTTTTTTTTTTTTTGCACGTCTATGGACCACAAGCTGAATCCCAAATGACTCGATTCCCCCCTATTTAAGTGCACTTTTATAGGGTACTAAATAAAGGGTGCTACGCTCCATGTAGTGCACTTTATGTCCAATAGGAGGCCATTTGGGATCCCACCATGTTCTTGTTGCTGAAAAGAGGAGTCGCGTCACTGGTCCCTCATTGGATGATTCTTCTCTGGAAGGGGCGGGGCTTGAGCATAATCAAATGGAAATGGGAACTTTATATTTATTTGAAGAGAAACAAACTACTAAGGAGCAACCTGTGGTGCTTATTATTCTTTAATATGGACTGTTAATTCTGTCAACAAATGATTATAGATTAGACATAACAGTGTATATACAGTGCATCAGTAATGATATGGAATTATAGAATTATATAAGACTTGCACAGTATGTAAGAACTAGTCTATTAAAGCTTTTCTTTTATTACCTTACACCTCACCTAACATGGCATGGCATGTAAGAATATTAAGTGAAGTTCTTTCTGCTAATTTAATATTTTCTTGCTTAGCAAAGTGTTCAATCGGACAATTAATTATTAAAATAGAAATGACACACCATGAAAGACATGAATGACGAGAAATAAACATTAGAAATGTTGTTATTGTGTTACTCTCTAAACATGGCATGAGAGAATGCTCAGGACTTGGAATATAGAATTTTGAGGTTTCTTTGAATCATTGCTACAGAACAATTTGAGCAATCATATTACACCCAAGCACCATTTTCTTACTAATCACATGTCTACATAGCAAAATCCCCAGTGTTGATTTAACACTGTTTCATTTACACCCTACAGTTTTACATAGTCCAGTTGGACACAAATGAACACTCTGGGTGTTAATTCAGTACTAGGGATTTTACTGTGTACTTATTCTTTAATGTCCATTTTTTCTTCTTAATTACTTCATAATTCATTTTCACTAGAAAACAAATCAAGTCAGGTTTCATGGGATAGCAGGGGTGTGTGATGGCTTCTTATTCACTTGGAAATCACTTGCTGCTGCTGAGCATGGCCCCACATGGACAGCCTAAATATTCATCAGATTACTGTGGATGGTACTGCTTAGAAACCATGAAGATGGCCTTGCACTCAAGTCTCCATACTTCAACAAAATAGACTTGATGTGAAAACTATTGTGAATTTCCCGGTTACACGATTGCACTGTGCACAAGTACACAGTTATAAAAGGGATTTATTTTTAATCATACTATCCGGTATCACGCAGATGAGGATGGGTTCCCTTTTGAGTCTGGTTCCTCTCAAGGTTTCTTCCTCATGTCGTCTCGGAGAGTTTTTGCTTTTCACCATCACCTCTGACTTGCTCATTAGGGATACCTTTATACATTTTAAATGTATATCCTGAATTATATCCTGAATTTATACTGTATATTTCGGAAAGCTGCTTTGTGACAATGTCCACTGTTAAAAGTGCTATGCAAATAAAACTGAATTGAACTCATGTCTCTGATTATAAATGTAGATATTTGCATTAAAAAAAAACAAACATTAGTAACATTAGTAACGTTAGTAAAAGGGCAGTTGATATGATATGACACTGCTATTAAGCACTGATTCAAATCCACTCGGGAATTTTGGAAAAATCCAGAATGCATTAAGGTTCGACAGCACTAAAGGGAAGGGATGAGATCTAAGCATCTAGTGATGAAAAAAATGAAGCATTATTATGACTTGTAATGCGTTCGTATTACTGGAACTGTGTTTAAGCAACTGAGAATTAAACAAATTATTCTACTAATTATAATTATAACTTTACATTGCATTTCACATGCATGTAAGAATACATGTCCCTTCAGTCCCTTCAGTCCATTTATAAGTTGTCTATGCTCACACAGAAAATAGTGGTTGGCCAATGTGATGTCCTTCACACTGAGAATGAGCTACTACAATCTTGTTACAATAAATAAAAACCTTATTTATAGCAGTAAAATGTAAAGAGAAGAATTTCTGTCATCACAAATTAGTAGTACAAATAGTTCTCTTTACTATGGTGTTATTTAAGGAATATTTGGTCATGTGACCATGTTGGCAACATGTTGTTTCTTTTTTCAGATTGACCACCTAAACTAACTGAGGTTCTCGTCATTTTCAAAGCAATCTGGAGGCATTTACAAATTTGTGATTTGTGATTTGTGATTCACCATCCCAAACACTGATTCTCATATCATAATTGAATCACTCTCTCAGGTTTACATCTTGAATGGAACTTTAAAAAAAAAATTATAATCAAGTACCATTTATTAAATAATCAGTCATTAGTTAACGCTGTTTAAGGATGTGTTTTGTCTGGCCATTACAGTGGCACAAGGGTGACTTGTATATAACTGTATAACATTTTGCACCTCTTACTCAACTCAGTGGATAAAATAGAAATGATTGAAAATGAAATGTTACAATGCCAAATAAATCAACAATTTAAATAAATAAAGGCGTCAGTGTTGCTGTGATGTGTGTTTGTACTACCACCAGGAGGCAGTAAGGTTCAATAAAAAAGAAGCCCTCTCCTATTTGTTAGAAAATATTTGTTCTATTAAAAAAAAAGTTCTTAAAAATCTTAATACTATTTTTTTTAAATGATTGTAGCAAATTCCCATTTCTTATTTCCTTCTGATTCTGAGATCTATAGAGGTACCAACGTTTGATTGTTATAAAACTTGTGATAGAATCTAATCATCATTGTATGAGCTTTTCTTACACTGTCATGAGGTGATATAGTGGGTCAATGAATGTCATAAAGAGATAAGGATATCGTTATATAGTTACACTGTTAATATTAGCATATACTGGTATATCCTGATGTAGTGCATCAACATCATTTTAAACAGTTGCTGTAGCTGTAGGTGTCTTTTTAAACACCAAACACACTAGTAGAAAAATCAAACAAAAAAAATGCATTGTTTTGTTAAATGGGGTTCACTTAGTGAGTCAGTTTCTAGGTGTTTCTGTAAATAAATAATTTTCATTTACAGAATTTATCAGACGCGCTTTTCCAGAGAGATTTACAAAAGGTCAGGGACTAAGAATAGCTTCAAGCTAAAACCCTGCTTATGAGGTTAGTACAGCATAAAAAACACACAAGACAAGGTTTTTTAAAAATAGATTAAATAAAGGCTTGGTGACGAGGTAGGTCTTTTGTTTCGAACACAGTCAGTGACTCAGATGTTCGGAAAGCCAGCAGTTCAGCTGTCACTTGAGCAAGGCCCTTAACCCTCACCTGCTCAGTTGTATCCTGTCTCACTTGGGATAAAAGTGTCAGCCAAATGAGGTAAGTGGAAAGATCATTCCACCACCTGGGTGCCAGTACAGAGAAATCATGACTCATTGTACCTTGAGCCTTGTACCTTTAATTATTGACATGCAGTTGTATTTCCTCTTCTTGGAGATTGTAAGCCTAGATACCAGTATATATGGGAAATATATAACAGATATTGGACTGTATAGTTTTAAATGACTCCAATGAGATGTTCAGGTGACTCTGAAATGACATAGATAGAGCTCTCCAAGGTGCTGAAGATGTATACTATTGTCCTCTCACTTTTCTTTTTAATATTATCTCAGTTATTGTCTTGATCCTTCTCTCTCTTTGTCTCTCTCTCTTCCTGAATTTTGTGTCTCTTTCTTTTCCTCCCTCTGTCCCTCGTCACATTAGGGAACAATTAGGATCAGTTTTATTGGCCAAGTAAGAATCACTTACAAGGGATTTGACTCAGCAGTTGCTTACACTGGAAAAAGCAAGAATGAAGTTGTATACAAGAAAAATTAAATAAAAAAAAGTGATTTGAATAGAATACTCTTCAAGCATTGAAAGTGTAATAGAATTTACATTTGATTTTGTATATAAATCCTCTTTAAGATATGATATGCCTTTAGACAGTTGCGTCATAAATCTTCTTGTGTTTAAGCATGATGCTGAAGGGCGAAGCGTGAGCCCTGATGGACAGGAAACTGAAGTCAGATTATGACTGAGCTTTAGCATTTCACACCACCATTTAAATTATTGATTATGTACTGGTTCCATGGGGACTTTGGAAGAGCACTGAGCTGACATCTTTCCTTTTGGGATGCTTGCCTGGTGTTCAGTCTGTTGTCATTGTTGTTCACACACACATATAAACATGCACAAACATATATAACTAATACATGCTTGCATAATGTTACATACTGTAGAATACAAGGGGGGTTGGGGTGTATACAAGATATGTATTTCTATAAAAGTGTCCACACAAGTATAGAAATATCTGACAATGGTGACATTTGCTTGGTCTCCATATGTATGTGTGTGTGTGTGTATGTGTGTGTGTGTGTGTGTGTGTGTGTGTGCACGCACGCATGCGCACTCACTTCCACGTGCCGAATCATTGTCCTCAGGCACCTCTGACTGACTCAGGTCACATCAAGACCTCCTTCCTGGTTGCCATTGGGGGTGAGAGCAATTCATCTCCATGGAGATCTCCATAGTGATTCTACAATTGACTCATTTGAATACGGCCTACCAAATGCAACCAGCTGCCTGGTGTAATCACTGCATAGAATATAGAAATGAAGCTGAAATTACTGCATATACATTACTGAGCCCTTCATGCTTTGTTTTTTATGCTTTGGACCATTGCATTTTACTAGCTTACCGTCTTAACTTGCATAGGTCAAGTTCAAAATACATCTTATCACTTACATTGAAGAAGCGGTAGCTTAACAGATAAGTGTCTGCACAGGGGAATGGAGGGTGCAAGAGTGGCATTGTTAAGTGTTTGAGCAAGACCTCTAACCACAATGAACATATTTGCAAGGTCTACACTGCAGAAACGTGACATAGTTCATATATTACAATGACAACTTTGTAATACATCATTTGCTAATTTCTAACCTCTGTTGTATTATCCTTCCATAAACTGTTCGGACTCCAGTTTATTTTTTTATTGGGTTAAATATTTTTGGTTTACAAGACAGTGTTAATAACCTGTTTATATCTGAGTTATGGTTACATGATACTATGCTGTTAATACAATACTTAATAATGAGGTTTAACATGTTTGTAGTATGCTATTAAGGAGTATGCTACACGATACAGCATCTTAAAATTGAACTGAAATGAATTATTTATTTATCACCACCTAAGGAGCTTGTAGCCTAACCTGTTCAGCTATTATTACAGCAACTAGCAATGTTACAAGTAGTCTAAATGTAAAAAAAAAAAAAAACTGTTTAAATTTTTTTTTTCCTCATAAACACTTACATTTGTGTTGTGTGTTTCTGCATATACTCAGATATTTATATGATAGCTACGGTATGACAGTTGCATATCTCTCAACAAAAAGTTACATTCTGTTAACCTAGGATCTCAAGAGAGGTAAGCTGAATGGACATTATGTCTGTGGGTCAACCTTAAGTGACCTCCTCAGCTGCTCTGAGGTCAGTTGAGAACCATTCTGATTGGTTAGTCTTGGAATACAAATTCAAATTGATAACTGGAGATGCTATGTGAGGTAAAATAAATAAATAAATAAATAAATAAATAAATAAATAAAATGAAAAAAACTTATGAGGTCCAGACTTTGGTGTCTGTATAGCTAGTTAAAGCCAAGCTTCTAACCCTCAACTGCTCAGCTACAGTATATCATTTGATTGTAGGTTACATTAGATGAAAGAGTCTACCAAATCAATAAGTGTAATGTAATGTACAAAACACTCTATGGTCATGCCCTAATATACCTGCTCACACTCACAGGTCTTCTTTTGAATTGGTTCAGGTGAATTTACGTTAACCAGCTAAGTAAACTAGCTAAACTAGCTAGCTAATAATGTAGTTTTCTACTCAAAGTTGTTGCCATTTCAAGTTTGAATACAATTTTATTAACTTTTTGTTTGAAGAACTGATAGCTACACAGCTTTCTTCATTCTTGCCTGACAACATTCTAGGCACAGTCACTTTTAGCTAATTGTCTAGTGACATTATCTATTGTATCAGTGTTTTATGTTAACAATGGCAGTTTGTTAATAGCTTCTATTACTTTATTTGTAGGTTTTAATCTGTTGGCAACAGAAGCTTCACATTAGAGGTCGACCAATTAATTGGTTTTGCCTGGAACTACCGGTTACCCACAAAAAAATTGGATCCAAAAATCCACACTGATAGTTTTTCCAGGTTGCGTCCCTCACGGGACCCGCTGTCATTATACAGTACAAGAGCGACCTCTAGAAGCGAAATAAAAATGATCACTGACCAATTTTATTGTGCTATTTGAAGTATTTTTTTTATTAATTTTTTGATGTTTCTATTTTTATTTGTTATTTGGAGTGTTACTTTTTGGTTCAATTTGGATGTACATCTTTTATTTACTTTAATATTTATTAATAGTTAACATATTAACATTTATATATTTATTTAATTAAAAAAAGTACAGTACATTTTCATGGTACAGTCAGTACTGTTTATTTTTGTAATAAAGTTCAGCAGTATTTTGAGCAGGTACTGCCCAACTTTTGTTATCGGTATCGGTAAAATCCACTGTCTGTCGACCTCTGCTTCACATGCTTGAAGAGTAACCCCTACTTGTACATATGTACTTATGCTTGTTTGGACACCGGATAACCACCAGGGGCAGTGAGAATCACATGCACCTGCCAAACCTTCCAACAAAGTGATGCAGTGATGCATGATGTGCAATAAAATTTACAATAAATACCATTGTCATACAGTTGTCTGTCTCTGAAACTTTTCCCACTAACTGTCCCTGGTTCTGAATGACAGGTATCCCTGATGGTTTACACAGAACGATGCGAAAAACAAAAAACATCCAGTGAGTGGGTGGAAATGCATTGTTGATGAAAGAGGTCAGAGGAGAGTGGTCAGTCTAGTTTTGTGCTTAAAAGAAGGCTACAGCATCTCAAATAAGCACTCTTTACAACTGTAGTGAGCGGAAAAGCATCTCAGAACACACAACATGTTGAAGATTAAGGTGGGTGAATTTTTTTATCCGTTGTTACCCAGATGAGGACGGGTTCCCTTCTGAGTCCAGTTCCTGTCAAGGTTTCTTCCTCATATCATCTTAGGGAGTTTTTCCTCGCCACCGTCGCCACCAGCTTGCTCAATTGGGATAAATTCACACACTTAAAATCTGTATCCTGTGTTTATATATTTCTGTAAAGCCGATTTGAGACAATGACCGTTGTTAAACTCGCTATACAAATAAAATTGAATTGAATTGAATTGGATGAACTACAACAACAGAGGACCACATCGGGCTCCACTCATGTCAGCCAAAAACAGAAAAATCTGTGTCTAGAGTCACAATTATCGGAACTTCTAGAAACTCTTTTGAGCAAAATACAAATGAAGCATGTTTACATTTAACTCCATATACCATATAACTCTGCATACAATTTCAAATACTCCTGGAATTTACATCTAATGCCATGTTGAACTTTTTGAACATTTTACTACCTACTTAATGTATATTTCGCTTCATTCATTTTGAAGACATTAGTAAAATATTTTAAGCTAAAGAAGCTTTAGCTGCTTCTTCCCCACATCTCTATGATACTGACCCGTGCTTTCCGTGAAACGGCCATATCTGTGACACATGAGTCATTCTGATTGTCCAACTGTCTCCTAATCCCTCTTGATGACAAGCCCCCTTATTAATTAGAAAGGGGTTTATGAGTAATACCTTACACGACACACTAGTTTGTAACTCTCCACTACAACAGGTGCTCAAATGAAAGACTCTGCAACCTGAATCCTTTTAAAGTAGCGAGTTTTGGGATGATGATTAATAACAACTGGGAAGTAGGGATGAATGATTCATTAGACAGTAGACCATTGCACGTCTTGGGAGCCTGGTAAAGTAGACTGAATGTGATAGCAACAGCAGCTACGCGTCCTGTGACTCATCCGTGTTCATTTATTCACACTTCAGTATAAAATGCATCTGAAAGTCATTGGTAGGCTCTCACGCTTCTATCCTGACCATCTGGATTAAATGAAAGACTGAAACTGGAACATGTAGCACAATAAAGGTAAGTTGCTCGTTATATTTTGTTAGTCATTTGGTCCAGGTGCTGAAATGTATTATTAGATCATGACCTAAACATAATAATAATAACATGGAGTAGGATATCAAAAGAGTTTAGAGGTCCTGTCCATAATTCATGTTAGAGTTAAACAAATTTAACAGCCTTTACAGTAAAATGTGCTACATGTTGTGAATTATGATCTCTATAGAGAAAAATATATTTCCTGTAGTGGCAAAACTACATAAGAATATGGGTTAGGTTAACTGTAGCCTTAATTGTAGCTGACCATGGACTAGTTGGTTTTGTACTGCACAAGATACAGTATACACTTCAAGTATATTTTGATATATTTGATGAAAAGGGAAAAAACATTCCCCTCTGTAAGTTTTGGACAAGAAACTGGTTCAGAAACATTGATAACAAGTGTCCATATAAAAAGTAGACCAGGGGGGTGACTTCAGATTAAGATTTCACTTGTACACTCTTAGGAAAAAAAAAGTTCTTCAAACGTTCTTTAATTGGTTCTTTGTATAGTTAAGAGTTCTTATCTCTTAAAATGCTTCTTGTTTGAAGTGAATAACATTGATTATCTCGGTACAATGGCACCTGTCAGTGGATGGGATATATTAGGTAGCATGTGAAGAGTCAGTTCTTGAAGTTGATGTGCTGGAAGTGGAAAATGGGCAAGTGTAAGGATCTGAGTGACTTTGACAAGGGCCAAATTGTGATGGCTAGATGACTGGGTCAGAGCATCTCCAGAACAGCAGGTCTTGTGGGGTATTCCAGGTATGTAGTGGTTAGTACCTACCAAAAGTGATGAACTGGGGACAGGGTCATGGGCGCCCAAGTCTCAATGATGTGTGTCGGGAGCAAAGGTTAACCCATCTTGTCCAATCTCACAGAAGAGCTACTGTAGCACAAATTGCTAAAAAGTTAATGCTGGTTATGATAGAAAGGTATCAGAACACAGTGCATTGCAGCTTGTTGTGTATGGGGCGAAGTAGCCACAGACCGGTCAGAGTGCCCATGCTGACCCCTGTTCACCACCAAAAGTCGCTTACCTGGGGAAGAGATTGTACCAGGATGCACTATGGGAAGAAGGCAAGCCGGCGGAGGAAGTGTGATGCTCTGGGCAAAGTTCTGCTGGGAAACCTTGTGTCCTGGCATTCACATGGATGCTACTTTGACACGTACCACCTACCTAAACATTGCTGCAGACCAAGTACACCTCTTCATGGCAACGGAGCCATGAATCACGATCGAGCTTCTGTGGGATGTGCTGGACAAACAGGTCCCATCCATGGAGGCCCCAACGTGCAACTAACAGGAGTTAAAGGGTCTGCTGCGAATGTTTTAGTGCCAGATACCACAGCACACCTTCAGAGGTCTTGTGGAGTCCATGCCTCGACGGGTCAGAGCTGTTTTGGTGGCACAAGAGGGACCTACACAATATTAGGCAGGTGGTTTTAATGTTATGGCTTATCGGTGTAAAATCATAGACTCTTCTCCCCCCCCAAAAAATGTGTCATAAAAATTAATTTGTGTTATTTATTGGTAGAAATTGCTTTCTCTTTACTACACATAATTTACCATTTTTTTTGTTACATTAAAAAAAAATTTGTTACACAACCCATCATGCATTTAGGACACATTTAAATAAAGAACTTTTCATTTTGAGAACCCCTGCGCTAAAATCCTGTAAAATAAATCCTACAAAATCTTTCACCTTTTAAATGATCTGTCTGTGATTCTACTTTTTGTAGTCTCTTTGACTGTAAAATAATTTTCCCTCAGTGCAGATTTATCTCATGAACATTATTTAAATGTGTACAATAATATTTTGTCTAATTATTAGATCTTTCAATTCCTGAACTATCCACTGAGAGAATACATTATGTCTCCATTGAGGGTGTTTATAAGTAAGCTAATTGTTTTTGAGTTACTGAGGTTTGGATTAAATTCGTTTGTCACATGTAGTGGACTATTCACATTTTTAACATCATTTCACATGATTTCCACATGCTCATTTACTTTTCACATGCAGTGCATGTGCTTTAATTCTCATCTCAAGTCTGATTTTCTCGCATGAATCAATCTTCTGCATATGTGATCACACATTATTAACATGTCACATATGTTTACTTGTGAAATTTCATGGCATAATGTAATGAAATGCACATCCCCCCCCACACACCTGTTTTTTAAATCCTATGTTCTACAACTCTGAAAGATCTTCAAATTAACTTTGAATATTATCACCTGATACTATTACAATTGTAATAGGTGCAAATTGATGAGGCTACCGTGAACATAAATGAGTATATAATAGGTAAAAAAGGTGTTTACTCCACCTCCTGTCTTGTTGCTGAGCCATGCCTGTCTAATATGATGCCTGAAGCTCTCTCAGATTAAGTTAGGGGTCATGTCTTCATTGTGATTGGTTGATCAGGGACCAATCAGTGACCAGGCATTATTCATATTATAAAAGCTTAAAATTTCACTGGTTTAAACCAAAAACCATGTGATGTCCATTCCAATGGACAGGGTCTGAAGGGGATATTATGTAACAGACCACTTTTCAGATTTCCTTATAAAACTGCACAAATTATATCTTAGACTACTGATGGTTTTTTTTTTTTTTTTTTTTCACACCAAATATTGGCTTTAGTTTATTACATTTTATTGCTCTTTATACTATATTTCATTATCTAGACGTGTTAAATTGCGTTATCGTTGATGGTATCTTTGCTTTACAGCATTGCTTTGCATGAGAGCATTAAGAAATTCATTATAGCCAAGAATGTTAATTATGAGAATGTCTTAATATATAGTTTTTAAAAAAAACAACATAGTCTTCTGTCCATATAATATTAGAACAGTATGTTGATGAATTTTTCTTGAAGATTTTTTTTTTTTTTTTCAAATCCTATTATTGGAATTTCATTTCTTGGTGACATAAACGTACACTACAAATAAATAATGCTTTTAGTAATAACAGGATGAAAGTAAAAGCCTGACCATAATGGAAATATATCCTAAATGATCAAACATGAATGTAAAAATAGGTTTGTAGTCCATTTTGACACTTCCTCTTTAGAATATGGAAGATAGAAACATTTTTTTTCCTTTACATGTAGATAGTAAACAGATAGATGAGATTTTAATGGATATATTTTTTAATTAATTGCAAGAAAGCTTAGACAAGCTGGAAATTCAAAAACCGTTCACTCTATAATATATATAAATGAAGGTTTTCTAAACCATATTGTTGTCATTGCTGTAAGAAATGAATTAGAGAATACTGTTCACCAGAACATCTTAATGTGGTCAATTTTACTTTAATCTACTGTACTCATACAATATTAGAAAATGCTTTTTTTTTTTTTAAATCCTGATATTTAAATTTGGATTTACTGATACAATTTATTGATATTTATTGATATGCTCATTAAACTGTTTTTTTTTTTTTTGTGCAAAATGGTAAGCTATGCTTCTTTACAATATGACAGAGACATTTAACATAGTCAACATCTCGATCATTTCATAAATATATTAAAAATGAATAGCCTTTTAAATTGAAAGCCTAGACAAGGTGGAAATTAAAAAACTGTCCCAATATATCTGAATTCTTCTATGTATAAAAAATATAATGATGTAAAAAAAAAGTGCTTAAAAACCGTTAGGACTGGTGTAATATTTTGGTGCATATTTCTTTATATATTATTTGTGTATGTGACACTGTGGGGGGATGAGGGTGGGTTAAGGTAGTCCCAGCGCGTGCGTGCGTGCATGCAGGCGTGTGTGTGTGTGTGTGTGTGTGTTGGGGATGGTGGGGGAGAGAAAAAAAAATATCCCCAAGGACCTGCTAGTTTAGGTATAGGTCCAACTCTGTCTCTGATTGGTCAATGCGTGAATATGGGACCTATCGCACCCACAACCGCAAGGAATGCGCAATTTATCAGCAATTGAGCATCACGTGGACTTGACCGAAAAGGTTGGGGGTTGTTCCTGAGATGCTTAGAGTTAGGACATGGGGCAGGAGTGTTGAGCCAGAAACATTATCTATACTACATGACCCAGTCAAGGAGGATTATTAAAGATTATTAAAGAAGAGGAAGAAGAAAAAAGGCACACTGGATATATCCTAAACCATGGCTGAAGGTATAGTATTATTCCTATTGTTGTTGTTGTTGTTGTTGTTGTTGAATAGGGGCCTCTACAGATCTCTCTGTTGAAGGTGGGCTGGCTTTAACTCATTGTCTTTCAGATTTAAGGACCCCCCCAACCCCCTGCTTTCTTTCTTTCTTTCTTTCTTTCTTTCTTTTTTAAACATGAGCTCTAACTTCTTTCGCACTGATAGGCTTAGAAATACCCCCAAACTTCCTTTGTTTCTGCATTTCTACACCGGCTGCAATAGATTTCGCGTGAGAAATTCGAGGGGAAACGGGGTCGCCATGTTTCTGAAGGGCCCCTGAGGACCAAAGAAGGAAAAGCAGAAATATAAATTCACAGGACATTTGGGATTGGATTTGACGCAGGGATTATGGGAGAAATGGGATCGGTTTTTGGTGATTATTATAGAGGTGAGCTCTTTTTTTTTTTTTTTTTTTTTCTTTTTTCTTTCAGATGGGATGGCTGGATCTAAGAATTTACTCTATGACAAATGCTTCTATTAAAGAGGCATCAAGGGGAAAAAGTTACAATATAACCTAAATAACTTTTGTGGGAAAAATGTAAAAATTTTCCGTGCAAATGATTGATACAATTATTATGATTACTATAGTAGTAGTCTAATAATAATGATGATGATGATGTAGGGTGTGTATTTAATAGTGATGTTTCCCATGGTTCAGTTTGAGAAGGAAGAATAATAACCCTGATGTCTGCACAGAAAGCACACTGTTGCAGGACTGAAACACTGTCAGTACGCGCGCGGAGTGCCGGCGTAAAGCTCGCGCGTGCCACGCGGAGTAAAGCTCGCGGGAATTAAACGCGCCTTCTACGTCGCGCGCTCTGTCCGCTCGCCGTTTAAACACGTTCTCGTGCCTTTCCCTTGTACTCCTTTAAGGGGGCTGTGCGAAGACCGAAGACGAAGAAACGCAGAACTCCGAGGAGGACTCGGCGTCATTCAGTGGCAGCGGCGTGTGTAAGTGGTTCAACGTGCGCATGGGCTTCGGCTTCCTGTCCATGACGAGCAGAGAAGGTGCTCCGCTCGACCATCCTGTCGACGTCTTCGTACACCAGGTGAGACATCGGTGCCAAAACGTATGCTGTTGACCTTACGAGTTGGCTAGGCCTTTCTGTGAATCACCTAGAGCCTCTGCACGAGCGCGCGCGCGTGTGTGTGTGGGGCAAACTTTCATTTGGTTTAGGATTTTATGCAGAAAAAAAAGGCATGGTTCCTTATAAACACTGCTGTTTTATTGCGTATTTGATAATCGCTCTGATCAATCATATTGACAAGCAGATCCTTTTAGAGGAGTCTGAGAGACATGCATGCATTCATATTCACGTTCAATTCTCTCCTCTTTTAGACTGAGGAGCAGGAGAATTTCTTGCACGCGAATGTAAAGATGCAAAGGTGATCCATGTTGAAGGGAATATAAACACAGACTAGGATACATTCACAGCTGATGTGCACAGGAATTGTTTGTGCAAGTCCTGTTTTCCTAGGGTTTGGGTGCATGTGTAACATATCTCTCCACCTTTATACATGCTAAAGGAAGAGACAAATTCAGGGATTGAGGCCCCTAAAGCAGTTATGGATTTGTATTATTATTATTATTATTATTATTATTATTATTATTATTATTATT
>JANDJT010000021.1:18155085-18167666 GCA_024331685.1 Stegophilus panzeri | reverse complement strand
ATATATGCAAGGGATAAAATACTTTAAGGCCCGGTGAAGTGCCTTGAAACACGGCGCTGTAAGTTGTGTTGACGTAATTTTCACTGAAACAGGAAGTCAGGGCAGGACATATTGACTGGCTCCTCCCACTTTTTAAATAACCAGTAGTGTTTAGCTTACCTCATCTCACAGCTTAGGCTAAGCCGTACTTGACGGTTAAGCCTCTGGTATCCTTAATTTTTTTTTACGTGTATGCGTACAGTCATACGCATAGCCTTTCAAAGTACACACTACCCCTCCTGGCCTGCAAGAGTCAGTACAGAGCAGTAAACCAGGTCTTATGGTGTGAAGGATGACAATGAAGAAGAATCACAACAACATGAAGAACAATGCTTGGGCAATCTCTCGGCACGATTAGCACCTGTATACAAATCCTTATACTCTTTAAGGCTATAATTATACAAATGCGGGTACTTTCTAACCTGCACTCATTTCTGTCTCTTCTGTTTTTTTTTCTTCAACTACTTTGAGAATCAACAGCCCTGGGTCACTGTTGCCACCTTGTGGAAGAACTGAATAGTGCAAAAGAATGAAATGTGCATGTCCGACCTGTTAGAAAAATCGGGCGGCGCACGTACTGTACTCTGTTGATGATGAAATTTGTGTCACGTGTACTGTACGCTGTCCCTGGTGTATGCGTAAAAAGAGAAGCATACTTTCTGCTTTACTGTGTGTTCAAGTTCTCATGGGAAGTTCGTATTTACGAGTTAACTCTTAATTAACTACAAACAAATACAGCAAGGTGTTTTAACGCTACTTCTAGAAAATGAAGAACAGTGAATATGCATCAGGTGTGTTTAGCTTTTTTAAAAATATTTTTTATCAATTTATGAAGCCACTGTAAACTTTATCGTACCATATTATATCGTAATCGTATTATGCTGTCGTATTTTGTGCAGGGGATTAGCTTTTTTTATTGTAAATAAAAAAAACTGACCATAACTTGCTGCATATACCAAATACATAATAACTGAAATCAGTTTCTGTGATGTATAAACCTTAAATTTCAACAAATTTACTGTCAACTACAGACGTTACGTCGGTTGACTCCACCATGTTTTCTTAATGACACGCCCCCGACTCGGAAACTCTGAGCTCAGAGAAAATCCAGAGTTTCCCCACTCGTAAATCCGATTATGTGGTGATGTTCATGTGCGTTCAACTCGTAAATACGACCTTTCCGCCATGACTTGAGCGCACCGTAAGCTGTACTTGACAGTTAGCACCATGGATTTTTATAATGTTGGGGGCGTGACACTTCAGATTCGAGAAAGCATTTGATTGGACAGAAAATCTGATGAGAAGCTGTGAACGATTGGTGGTAGAGAGAGACTGTAAATTCTGAATTTGTATTTTGTCATTGTTTGGGAGCACACTAGCTTATACATATCCTTATTCATATTAAAAGCCACAAGACTTTCATTTTGAATTCATGGGGACTTTAAAGATGTGCAGTTACAGGAAACTAATTCAACCCCATTACAACCCTGAAGTTGATTATTTTCCAATAACAGAACATTTGGAAGCATTTTATTCCTCTTTCCAACGATTAAAATTTTTAATTTGTTAATGAGCAGCGCTTCATGCTTTTTAATCAACTCTAGTCACACTTACAGAAAGCTGCACTATATCAATGATATGTTTTTCTTCGTTAAATAACAGCACATTTATTTTAACCGTATATTGTTCTAGATTATATGGAGTGTCCGCAATACAAGTCCCTGTGAATGAGCTGTTACTATAGAAACGATCAGTGATTGGATGTTAGGAACATGGGCTTGTACAAGCACAACTCAGTCCTCTATAACACTGTACACATCATATAATGTCAGGTTTTAAAAGTGTGTGTGTGTGTGTGTGTGTGTATATATATAATATATATATAATATAAAATATAGCCATAACCAGATACATTTATATTGATATTTTTTGCTGCCCAAGCCTCATTTTTGTCCCCTACACATTGCAAAATCCTGACTATAAAACACTGTTTTTAAGATGCTTCGGTCTAAACAAACAAGTTGTTCTACGTTAATCGTGTGACAATAATTTCTACAAGTGACACTGAGTGTAAATTAAATGTCTCACAAATAATATTGATTCCACTATTTAACCTTTAGTTCAGTGCTGCATGGTACCTGAAGTAAGACTTTTAAGGTTGTTCACGTTTGGGTGTTTCCAGACTCTGAGAGTTCGATATGTTTGCTGAAAGCTGTTTTTGAGCCTGGGAGTGGTCCAGAAAACTTTCTGGTCCTCTTGAAAACCGTGGTGTAGGGCTTACTTCCACTGAATTACGTTGCGCTAGCCACTCCGAGCACTGCATGCTGAGTAAAGAGTTGTTCTTGTCAAAGGAAGAGACAGAACGCCTTATAGGTGAATAAGATACCAAGGGACACTCTTTTTCGGGAGACTTGGAGGTGCTGATTTTAATCCGAGAAGCTTCACAAATAACAGTGAACACAACCCCCACAACACTCCCCCACTGCCCCCCCCCAAGACAAATTACATTATCCTTTGGGGGAGTTGTTTACTTTGCTCGGTAGGAACTTGTCTTTTTTTTTTTTCCCCATGTAAGCTTTACTTACAATAACATCAATACCATTCTGAGTAGGTTCTGAACGTTATGCAAGATACTTTATTCACACCGCTGAGCAGTTGCACCTGGAACATTTGGAAAATGATGAGAATGCTTTCATTATTAGTTTATGGTGAAATATACACTCACCAGCCATTTTAATAGGAACATCTGCTCATTTATGCAGTTATCCAGTCAGCCAGTCATGTGGCAAGAGCGCAGTGCATAAAATCATGCAGATACAGGCCAAGAGCTTCAGTTAATGTTCACATCAAACATCAGAATGAAGCAAAAGAGTGATCTCTGTGACTTTAACCCTGGCATGGATGTTGGTATCAGATGGGCTGGTTTAAGTGTTTAAACTTAAACAGAAACTACTCATGTCCTGGGAATTTCACACACAAGTCTCTCTAGAATTTAAACAGAATGGTGCGAAAAACAAAAAAACGTTGAGCGAGCTGCCACGTAGGATATAGTAACTCATATAGGGCTGCAACTAATGATTATTTTCATAATTGATTAGTTGGCCAATTATTTTTAAACTGAGTGTTACAAATATAAACTTCAGACTAAAACTTTACACAACTGTTTGTCCAGTTATATAAGACTGAAAAGAACCCAATACACACACACACACACACACACACACCAGAATATATTTTATTCATTTAGGACTGTAGTTTAATTCTGTGCTTTTTGTGCGTCCTTAAAAAATAATGCATAAAAACTTATATATAATATAAACTAAGTATATAACTAAGTATATAAACAGTAAACTGAAGAAAGTCATTGTCGGGGTATTAGGCTAAAGCTAGCGGCGTAACATTACGTGTATATGACGTCATACGCCGTCGACTAGGAAGCGGCTTATACTTCCGGTTAGTAAAATAAACGCTAGTGTTCTATTTGAGATGATATTACCTTTCTAAAATTCATACACTAGACGGTAGAGTACATAGTACATAGTGTAAGTGTATAGTACTTCATTTGGGACACAACTTTAATATTTACTCTACGAAGCATGTTTTTGGAACAGAAGTAACGTAATGAGTAAACGTACCCTGTGCTGCGCGCAGACCGACTAATCCATAATGAGATTCGTTGACAACGATTTTCATAATCGATTATTATCAGTTTTATCGATTAGTCGTACCAGCTCTAAACTCATATAATCACTCTTTACAACTGTGGTGAGCAGAACAGCATCTCCGCATGCACAACACATCGAACTTTGAGGTGGATGGGCTACAACAGCCGAAAACCACATCAGATTCCACTCCTGTCAGCCAAGAACAGGAATCTGAGGCTAGAGTAGGCTCACCAAAATGGTTGTAAATAGGTTTTCTGAGTTGCCGTAGCCTTCATGTCAGCCTGAACCTGTCTGGCCATTCTCCTCTGATCTCTCTCATCAACAAGGCGTTTCCGCTCACAGAACTGCCACTCGCTGGATGTTTTTGTTTTTGAGTGACGCAGATGGTGTTTGAACGCAGGGACATGCCAACAGGAAAAAAAAAAACAGTTGCAGCTGGATCAGAGAACAGTGTTGGGTTGCTTTTGTGTTACTCGCCTCAACTTTTCCGACACGGTGTGGTTCTTGTCACCTTATCATTTAAAATATAATAAAATATAATAATATTTGTAATGTAATATAACGTTGTTCGAATAGCATTATGCTTAAATGCTTCTCAAACTTTGTGCATATCTATAAATTCTATAAATCGTTTTCAGGTGTGTTTGCATGTACTTATCGGATGTTTATTGTATTCTGTCGGCCCGCAGCTGAGGAAGAGGATGGTGAGCAGACAAGCCAAGTACGAGCTGATTCAAGAGGTGGGCCGAGGCAGTTATGGTGTGGTGTACGAGGCTGTGGTGCATCGGACAGGAGCGCGTGTCGCTGTCAAGAAAATCCGCTGCCATTCGCCTGAGAACGTGGAGCTAGCTCTGCGGGAGTTCTGGGCCCTCAGCAGCATCCAAAGCCAGCACCCTAACGTGATCCACCTGAAGGAATGCGTGCTCCAGAGAGGCGGACTGGCTCAGAGGATGAACCACGGCTCCGACTCCTCTTCATACCTGGAGGTATGTTCATAGGTGATGATGATAATTCCTTACATTTATATAGAGGCTGCTTTACACTGAAGGTTGCTTTGCAACTCGAACGACTTTTCAGGACTCCTATGGCAACGTTTGTTGCGTGAACCCGATTTTTAAATATGGCCAAAAGTATGTGGACACCTGATTTTAACACTCGTGTGCTTGTTGAACATCCCATTCCTGATTTATTCCCCTTTGCTGTGATGTCCACTCTTCTGGGAAGGCTTTCCATTAGATTTTTGGTGTGTGGCTGTGGGGATTGGGATTGTTAAGCCACGAGTATTAACGAGGTCAGACGAGAAGGTCTGGGGTGCAGTCGGTGTTCCAGTTCATCCCAATATGTGTTCTGTGGGGTTCAGGTCAGGGTTCTATGCAGGACACACAAGTTCTTCACAAACCGTGTCTTAATCTTGGAACTCGCACTGTGCACTACGGACTCGTGCTGGAACAGGTTTGGGCCTCTTAGTTCCAGTTTGGGAAATACAAAGCAAGCAGTTTGGGGAAGAACCACATATGGGTCGTGTATTCCTCTTGGACTATCGTTTTTTCATTTTTGTAACCTGCTGCGTGATGCCAGTCAGCCAACCATCATTGTGAGATACAGTACTAGTGCAACAGGCCTAATAGTCTGCACCGGAACAATACATCCTGTATGTTGATGCTCTGAGCTCATGCAGAAGAAAGTGTGGATTAACATCACATCTTGAGTGCAGCTGCTGTTGGCTGAGAAGAGTAGAATGGCATCTTGTGCTGTTGCATGCTACCAGACACAGGAAACTGGAGGCCGTTCAGAGAGAAAAACATTGGCTAACACTTCCGCACATTTTTATATATTAGGGTTTTAAACACATGATGTGAAGAGGGGAAGAAAAAAAAAAAAAAAAAAAAAAAAAGTGGCCACTTCATGAGTCTAGGAAGACGGTTGTCTTGGATCGCTTACCAATAAGGTTATTGGTTACCATGCTTTATATAGAAAATTACAGATGCATGTAGCTGGATTTTGCATCCTAAAATATCAGTTCTCTATTTTTGCCCCAGACCATATAGATAAGTAATTCTCACGGTGCTCATTACAAATTGTGCCAGACATGTAAGCTTCAGCATGTTATTTCAGCCCACGACACATTCCAGCAGGATGAGCACACGTGTATGTGCACATACACACACGCTATAATAGACATTTGTACTGGGAAGTCCATCTTCCAGTGAAACCTAAGCATTTAAGCCATTTCCTCAGGTCTGCTCTTGAATTTCACGTGAACCAAGTGTTACACTTTGCTCTGTCTTTAATATCATCTCATGTAAAGCCGCATGCCGATTAGGCCTGACAGCTGTCTAAAAAAATTAGAAGTAATCCAAGAATGCTGGAATATTTATTCTCTGCATACCTGCATGACTGTGGCAAAAATGAAGCTCTTTTGAGCAAGACATTTCTTTGATCGTGCCGATAGAGAAACTTTCGATGCGGCAGGATGTGGCGAGACGTTTCAGCACACAGCAGATGCTAGTGGTTTTGCAGTTATTTTGGTTCTGATCCATAAACAACACTGATATGAACCGTGATTGGCACAACTGGGGAAAAAATTGGAGCGTTTTGCTGCAAGCAGTGGAGCCACACACGGAGGCTCATTTCAATGGATAACTTAGTAAATGCATTATCACAAGAAGCGTGCATTACTGCATGTTTGAGCGTGCATGCACTATAGCATATGCACTTAGAGTTGTTTATAGCTGTGTTAAACAACACAGTGAAGCATGCACACTTAAACTTGAAAGCTCTAATGCTTAGTTTACCATCACTTCTCTGGATGCTTTTGGCTATGAAATTTCTGTATCTTGTTGCTTGTAACAAAATTTCAAGTCTAGCAACGAGGCTCTTGCTTGGTGTGCTCTTGCTTTCCTTTCTCTGTTCCTTTCTGAAAGACGTTCTTATGAAAGACTCTGCTGGTGCACGATTATAGTCTCTCAGTGACATCTAAGCTATTGTCCAATTCCTTGTAAAACTGTACAAAGCTCCCTTTGCCAAGAACCCCGTAATATTTACACTTTTGTTCTTTCTCTTTGTCGCTTTAACTTCTTATTTTATTATTGTTGTTGCTCTTTTTAATTGAATCCTTTTTGGCCTTGTCTTTCCTTCGCCTGTCCACAACTAGCAAACGTTAACAAGACAAAATTGCGTATAACGGTTTTGTGGCTCGGATTCTGTTAACGGTATCGATCAGCACACTTTATGGTCCATTGCACACAAGTTGCTTTGTAAGTAATGAAATTTGTCAGGCTACACACTCACCAGAGAGTGTTACGTCTTTATGTAAACATGCTTTTTTATGTAGTTCAGTGGTGTCAAACTCCAAATTCTGTCCGGGCCACATCAGTATTACTTTGACGGACCATAAACTGAAGCTATTAATTTTTTAAAAACGTTTTATCTATTGTCAGAAAACACCCAATAATAACCATGGCTATAAATATTAGAAAAGGATAATTATAGGAGTGGAAAAAAAATAAGTGCTAGCAGAAGTATTCGACTGAATTGTACTGTTTAAACTTCAGCTTTCATTTCTTCATATTTACGTCTAGATGTGTTGAACAACTTAGAACAAGGCACCTTTTGTTTGAACCCACCCATTTTTTTTCAAGCGATCAAAGCGATTGAAACGTGACTGATGTGGTGTTTCTTGCTGCCAAGGTGTGCCCTGTTCAATCGATTATTTGAAAGAATTAATCGCACTGAGTGTCTACTCTTGGTTTAAGCCCTAGGTTTCGCCTATGAAGACTGCAATTGTTGTTAAAAAGGATAAACCAACATGAAGACCAGAGAACTATTTGTGGGAGAAAACCAAGCCATTTTGAAGCTGTGAAAAGAGGGAAAATCTATCAGATGCACAAGCATTCGGGATGTCCCCAAAAAAGAAAGAACTCCCTGGTGTACTAACAACCAGACATGGAACAGGTCGGCCAAGGAAAACATGAGAAGTTCATGACTTCAGCGGGATAGACTTCATGTTGAGACTGTGATGAATTTCCTGATTAGACAGTTTTTGTTTTATCATGTAGCACATAGTTATAGAAGGGAATGATTTATAATTGCACTATTGGGTGTCACCCAGATAAGGATGGGTTCCCTTTTGAGTCTGGTTTCTCTCAAGGTTTCTTCCTCATATCGTCTCAGGGAGTTTTTTTTCTTGCCACTATCACTTCTGGTTTGCTCATTAGGGACAAATTCATAGGTTTAAAATTTAGATCTGAAATGTATATATTTCTGTAAAGCTACTTTGTGACAATGTCCATTGTTAAAAGCGCTAAACAAATAAAACTGAAGTTGATGACAGAAACATTGTGAGAGCTGTGAAGGAAAACCCACAAAATAGCCGTTAGTGACCACCAACAACCTCCACAGGGCAGGGGTGAAGGTCTCACAATCCACCATTCGAAGAAGACTTCGAGTGCAGAAATATAGAGGCCATATCACAAGATGCAAACCACTCATCAGCAGTAAGAATCAGAAAGCCAGATTGGAATTCACAAAGAAATACAGAGATGAGCCACAAAAGATCTGGAACCAAGATTAACCTCTACCAAAGTGAAAGAAAGACTCATAATCCAAACCATACGAGCTCATCAGTCAAGCATGGTGGAGGTAGTGTCATGGCTTAGGCTTGCATGGCTGCTTCTGGAACAGTCTCACTAATCTTTATTGATGATGTAATTCATGAGGTTAGCAGCAGAATGAATTCAGAAGTTTACAAAAACAATCTATCTTCCAATTTACAGAGAAATGCATCCAATCAAACTGGGAGGAACTTCATCATTCAGCAAGACAACGACCAAGAAAGCACTGCCAACTCAACAAAGGACTTCATCAAGGACAAAAAGTGGAAGGTTTTAGACTGGCCAAGTCAATCACCAGATCTTAAGCCTGTTGAGCAGCATTTCACCTCCTGAACGAAGCAAAAACCCCCAAAACAACGACTGAAAGAAGCTGCACAAAAGCCTGGGAAAGCAACACAAAAAGATAAATGCAACAGTGGGTCACCGGCTTGATGCAGTTATTGCAAGCAAGGGATATGCAACCAAATATTAACTGTTATTTACTTTAAGACGTTATCTGTGCCTATACTTTTGCTCACGTAATGAAGCGGTATGCCACCAAAGGTGTCATGTTTTAAGTTGTTTTGACACATCTAGATGTAAATATCAGGAAATTCTGACCTATTGTCTCGATAGAAGTCAATAGAATTGGCCTTGCTGTTCCAATACTTCCGGAGGTGGACTGTATTAGTGTTTGCATCGACTAGTCAATTAGACTAATACATTCACTAGTCACCTTATCTTGACGTGATCATTCTATAGGAAAGCTTACAGATAATGTTAATAAATGATGTTACTAGAAGCAAGCAGATTGTTACAGGATGTAAAGTTGCTCATTTTTGCCTTCTCAGTTGGTGGAAACATCCCTGAAGGGTGAGCTGGCGTTTGATGGGCGCTGTTCCCGCTACCTGTGGTTTGTGATGGATTTCTGTGATGGTGGTGACCTGAACGCGTACCTGCTCTCGCGTAAACCGAGCCGCCGGACCAACGCCAGCTTCATGCTGCAGCTGGGCAGCGCGCTGGCCTTCCTGCACCGCAATCGCATCATCCACCGGGACCTGAAACCCGACAACATCTTGATCTCGCAGGGTCCGGCCGAGCCTACGCTTAAGGTGGCCGACTTTGGCCTGAGCAAGGTAGGGGCGTAATATCTTTTAAAAGTTGCCAAGACGATACGATCACAAATTCAAGGTCTGATTATTGTAATGTACGACTGAATGTAATTTATTACATTCCATTACATTACACAAACACCAGCCATATGACGGTCATAAAAATGTAACAGTAAGTAGAATTTAAAAGGATAGGCATTAAATAATATTACTATTGTTTGTAACGAAACGCACACTGAAATTGAAAGCGACGCGAAAGTTGAACTTTTGTTGTTTATCATTTTAAGGTTTGCTCAGCATCAGGCTTGGACCCAGACGAGCCGGCGAGCGTTGAACGCTGCTTCCTGTCCACAGCATGTGGCACTGACTTCTACATGGCACCTGAAGCACGTGAGGGCTGCTACACGGCCAAGGCGGACATCTTCGCGCTGGGCGTGATCATCTGGGCAATGGTCGAGCGCCTGACGTTTGTAGAGGCGGGCACACAGCGTGAGCTGCTGGGCAGCTACGTGCGCCACGGCGAGGTCATCGTGCCACTCGGCGAGGCGCTGCTCGAGAACCCCAACATGGAGCTTCTGATCCCAGCACGGATGAAAAGCATGAGCGCCGGAATGAAGCGGCTCATCAGGGAGATGTTAGCGGCCGACCCGCGCCAGCGGCCCGACGCCTTTGAGCTCGAGCTCAGGCTGGTCCGTATCGCCTCCAGGGAGCTGGACTGGGACACGTGAGGAGTGTCCGTAGATAATGTGAATAGAAAATGTTTTTTTTTTTTTTTTTTTTTTTTCTTTTTTTTCATCTAACCAAGCAAAATGAACATACAGATAATTGCGAGGTTAATACTTTTCCTGCTTTGTTCACAAGCACAAGTGAGCAATGTTTAATGAGGTATACTGGGCTTGTAGATGAATAAGCATTTTGTATATGCTGTGCTTGGTGTGCATTGCCTCCAGAGAGATGGCACTGGCACGGGTAAGGACGTACATAGAAAACCTCTTTCTTTTTTCTTTTTCTTTTTTTTTTTTTTTTCCTCGCTCTCTCTTTATCCTTATACCATCAAACCAAACGAATACACATTTCCTGCCTTTTTTTTCTTTACTTTTGCTCCACATACACACAAGTGGGCAATACTATACAGTAAGTTGACTGGCTTAATGGGGTAAATAAATGATACCATACCTGTTATGGTAAATATACCATCTAGATAATTTATATGGTAAGTGTATGTGTGTGTGTGACAAGCACATGGGAATTGTGGGTCTAGCTTTATGCCACACTGTGTCTCCATGGAATACACCTCTGATCCACACTTTTCTTTTCTTTTTTTTTTTCTTCTTCTTCTTTTGTTTCTGGATTAAGCCCACACACAGATCCGACTTTTTGACCCCGAGCTAATCATACTAGCACCCTCGCAGAGCACAGCAGTTTAATTGGGCGTACCGCACTCTGCTTTGCAAAAGAAACCGGTGACCGGTTTTCCCCCGGTGCTTCCAGCTTTTGTAGAGAGCATCGATTTTGTCCACTTTGACAGCCTGAATTTAGCTTGCCGGAATTTTGCCTGCCTTGCTCTTGGTGCTAACGTAGACGCAACGCAAACCCAAACACAGGGAACGCATCCAACTCCTCCATGTTCAAATCTTAAACCTGTGTTTGCTGACGGATCAATAGTTTCACTGTATTACTTTCTCAGGATTATACACTTTGTATATTTGATCTTATCTTAAACATTACTCACGTTTTCCTACTCAGTGCGAATTGCAAGAATACTGTGGATGGAGTTTTGCAGGCAGAGGAAGTACATACGAGCTGATTTCTCATCCAAGTTTGATCCATAAATTAACGGAAAACCAGAGTAGGGGTCAGCAAGTTATTTAAGCCTTTGCTTCCTGAATAATGTCCAGCAGTGCTCTAAGCCAGCCCAGTGATTAATGCTTGCAGTGTCAGTAGTGTATTTCAGGATGAATGATGTTCCTAGCTCTTCCATGTATTCACCCCAGTCCAATTTTATTCATTTATTTTTTTTTTTTTATTCCAGCTGAGCTTGCCAGTGTCCAAGAACTGACTCAAACATTGACAGATTTATGTTTTCCCTCTCCTCTCTACTAATATACTTTTATTATTATTTTTGGATGTGTATATGTCAATCTGTTTATTCAAGGAATAGAAAAGAAAAAATGTAACAAAGAATGAATACATTCGTGGAGAATGTTGGCTGCTTTGCATTTTACCAGTGCCATTACTTGAATTTGCAAACTTGAAAGTCAGTCTTAAGACAGAAATGCTGCTGTTTAGCTGGATCGAACTGACATTCATACGCAACAGCACTTATCCCCTGTGACTTCACATATCTTTTCAGCACCTTGAACAGCACCGCCTCCTCATGTGTCTTGTTTGAATTTTATTTGTAAGCGTCCACGTTGCCTTCAGGGTGACAGTCGGTTAACACCAGCACCCACACTTGTACACTGTGTGGAATATATTTGTAAAGCCGTGAATGCCACTGCGAGCAGAACCTTTTGACGTTCCTCACGCTCTCGTTTTCCCTTCACTGTAATCCCCCTCTTGTCAGGCAAACGCTAAGCCTGTTAAATTGTCATGACGAAGAAAACAAGGCTTTGAAAATGGATTGAAAATGGCATTCAAGTCAGCATTTTGTACCGAGACTAAAGAGTCCACAGAGTTCACTGCGGCAATCGCTGTCTTCCTGCTGCGAAGTTAGAAAATTAATTAAGTATTAATATTTAATACTGTTTGAAGAAGATATTCAGGGTACCCTTTCTATTGGTGTACTTATTTTTGAACCAGCAAACATTTTCGTTCTGAGATCACGTCTTTTTAAACGTCCACTTTAACAACAGAATGCATAATTCCCTTCCTGGTTTTGGATCACCAGAATACTGTTTAAGACTACAAGGTTGAAGTGACACAAATCTGATTTTCTTTTCTACCAGACAGTATGGACAAAAATAATAATCACATCTTTTCAAATCACACCTGAGACACTTTCGTATAAAGTCCAAGATCAGATTGGGATTCCTGTTACTTTCTTTTTTTTCTTTTTTTCTTCCAGTGGACTTTAATGTGCACACACTGACTACATTTACACGGACAGCAGTAATCTAATTATTGAGCTTATTCTGAATAAGACAATATTGTGATTAAGGTGTTTACATGAG
>JANDJT010000021.1:18096911-18138063 GCA_024331685.1 Stegophilus panzeri | reverse complement strand
CAGTGTTGTCACATGAAAAGATATAATCAAATATTTACAAAAATATGAGGGGTGTACTCACTTTTGTGAGATACTGTGTGTGTATATATATATATATATATATATATATATATATATAGATATATATAAAATGAGATATAGTGTTATTATCCTACTTCCAAAGTTATAAGTGGTATATATGTAACCAGAGTAAAGTGTCTTGAGTCCAAAAATTGTTGCGTGAACCTCCAAGTTACAGTGTACCGAATTTGAACTATACGTATTGGAGCATTCTGTTTTGTAGTGCAAAAATTGTGCAGCATCTGTAGTGCAGCCAAAAAAGAAATACCCTTGCCCAGACTCAGTACTCTGACAGAAAGGTGTTGTAGAGTCTGATAGCAACCGTGAGGAATGACTTCCTTGAGACCTTGGTGGTCTCAGCTTCCTGTGGACAGTGCTTCTGTACTGTTCCAGTGTGCTGTGTGGTGGGTGAGAGCCCAGTACATAGTATAATAAAGTAATAAAGAAGAAGAATAGTCTGGTTTAGTGCATAGCCTTCTGCAACTTAAATGGTCCGCCTTCTAAGTAGCTGATCATCAGAATGACAGGAAACAGGAAACCTAAACACTGACAATGTATTTCTGACCGATTATTATGACACCTTTTTAGCTTTTCCGCTTTAATAATTTCCTGCTTGATCTCAGGGCAGGCAAACCACCACCTGGACTCCATTTGGATGTAGTTAAAGGAGACAAGTTGATAGAGGTAAGACCGCTTTGCCAAAAAAGAGAATTGATTGTTCATTCACTACACTATGTTGTGTCACTTGCTGAGAGTTGCCTGAATGCACTTTGAGCATGCAAGTACTGAAGCTGTTGAATATTATACTGCATTTTGTCATCGACAGTCTGCATACGCTGTATACGTGCATGCAAGAACATTGGATGCATTTGCACTTTGACATTTCAAGCGAGTTCCACACAACAGGTTAGACAGGTGTAGAATACGAACAGCCATTATTACAACCACGACCAGAAGATGGAGCCTGCTGCTCCTGATATGCAGCTGAGGTTATTGTCTCCTGAGACTGCTTTTTTCTGACTATGCTCGTGAAGTCTGCATATGATGTAGAGCTCTGAGTATTGTCACAATGGCAGATGGCTGATACTGATTCGATCAGCTGGTATAAATGGGCTAGCTGGGCCTGTCTGTTTTTAGACAGATTTTTGACATCCACGAAGAAGTAAGCCTGGGGCTGATTTCTTTCTATCCCAGATTGTAGATTCACGCATCCTATCAGTGACAGACAGTCGTGTCAGCTCTTTCTTTGCACTGGCGCTGATATTTTTCAAACCCATGTCACTGACATGTCATCGGCAGTAACGGAGAAGGTGCATCTGAGATACAGTCAAGGGTTAGTGAACTTGAATGTGTTGGATTATTTACTCAGTCATGCTTTTTCCCCCCAAAAAAAACATTCGGAGGGGAAACTAAGAGTAGATAGACTAAGCATACGTTGTCAAATCAAAATACAAATGGCACAAAAGGACAGTTATTTCAATTATAGGGTTGCAGAATTTCTGCTTGGCATGTTTGGTATTCGGAGAACACATGGCATGAATCCAGTATGACATTATAGACTTTAAACACTTAAATAGTAATAGTTTGCCACACACCATTATTATTATTATTCCATTGATGAGACTTTGGCAGATTCTGTCATGATAAGCCAACACTGGATTTGATAATGACATCATCAGGACTCTCCGTGCTTCTGTTGTTATGCGAAACAAAAACGATTCATGCTTTAAGACAGTTTTTGTGTCGCTGGATTATAAGCAAGATCTGTGTTGTGTAAGTGATCCTCACACACATTTACATCATGCATAAAATAATGCTATAGTTAGCATAGGTTTGAAAAAATAAATAAAATCCAGCACTTTAGGTCCGAGGTTGGGAGGGTTACTTTAAAAATGTATACTGTTACAGTTACAAATGACAAATGATATAAAAAAAATTTAAAAAAATGTAATCAGTAACATAATCCAAGTATCACAATATGAAAGTAATGTAATCTGATTAGTTTATTACATAAGGTCACATATGTAAATAAAGTCAAGAGAAAAGCAATATGATCTAAAATACTTTTATTTAGAGCTTTAAAACATGTTCAATGTTTGGATTTGTTTTAATAAAATAAATAAATTTGTTGCTCATGTGAGTCACAACTGGCAAGAGAGAACCAGAGCTATAATCACGCAGCTGTCTATATTGTGTTGTGTCAAAAGCAGGGCTCCAGACAAAAAAAAAAAAAAATCTATTAAGGAGCCATTGGATCCTATAAGGAAAAAAAAAAAAAAAAACAGGCACAAAATGATTTTTTTAAAATGCCAAATAAGAATTTTAATTTTTTTTAAACTTACTTTCAGTCATCCTATCAAGTGTGTACGTCTGGCTTCTTCTACAGCATCAGCATTTTCATCCAAGTTCACATAAAGTGGGAACTGAACGTCTTTTCCAACTTGAGAACTATATACAGTCACAAAGAATTGTTCTTTACATCATGTCAGCATCGCTTGGCCATCGAGTGTAGTGTGGCCTCCTCCTCTGTTTTGCAGAAAGCCAGCGTTTGACACATGATTCAAGATCAAACTGCTCAAGTGATGGGCCCTCTGTGCTGATCCTGACAGAGTCTTCCAAGGTTGAATTGCGTACTTTTGATTTGATCCTGTTTTGAGCTGAAAAGCCACGTTCACACTGAGCTGCCAAAATTGGTAGGACAAGCAATATCTCAACTTCTGCTCAAAACACATGCTGTATCGTTGTCATATGTCCTGCACACATCCTGTCCATTTTACTGCATTAGTAATATCTGAGACGTAAATTTGGTGAAAGGCATCTCTTTACTGCACTCATATATTCAGTGTTGAATTTTATTTTTAGCTCCTTCCATTCGGTCTCATCTTGTAGTTCACATGCATGAGACACTGCTTGTGCTAAAGGTGTGTTTTGTGGAGCACTCTGCGATTACATAGTCACGAGCTTTTTTATGCTTTCGACTATCGCCCTGTTTTCTCACAGTATCTTTCGTTCCAGTAATGAAATCCGTTTTCCCTGCTATTTCTCTGCCCGCTTTGGAACAAAAGTCACAAAACATTTTCTGTGTGCGATGATCATACCTGAGTTGTGCAAACTCTTGAATCCAAGAAGTCTTAAAATTGGCTTTCTGCACTGTTACTTGGGCGTTCCTTTATGAAAGATGATCCTCTGTGTCTCCATCGTTTTCTCTCTGTCTCTCATGCTGGCACAGCAGGAGCATGCTTTTTTATTAGCAGGTGTTGGCATCAGCGTTGGTGCTCGACAGAGATGAGGATTGTTTGAAAAAGTCTGATATTTATCGTTTTGACATGTTTTTCTGACGCGGAAAGCTGATCCTCGCGTTCCCCTGTTCGTATTTCGGCGCTCTGGATGAATTTGAACTTTCACGCGCAGAGTCTCATTTTATTACGTCAACACTACAAATTGTGTGCCGGGCTACTCGTCACAGAACACACAATTAAAAAGACATTACATGCAAATTTTGATATCATAACGTGTAAATTTATTGGCTATTGTCGCCAGGGGCGATCTCAGCAAAAATATCATTGGCAGATTAATATTTTTGGTCGCACCGTTTTAGGCACAGTCTGGAGCCCTGCAAAAGTTTGATTTCTTTGGTTTTAAATGAAAAAAAAATTATAATCCTGATAGTATTCCCATTTTTTTACATACCCATAAATATGTTTAGGTCAATAACAGTCCAATACCAATACTTATTAAGAGATTGCTACTTCCTTATCATTTGCTCAGGACCTAGTGAAGTCAAATGTCACAATGTCTTTAATGATAGTCGTTCCAGTGGCTGGTCTGCTTTTGCTTCTCATATCTAAGACACATGTTTCTGTCCTTAGAAACTAATCATTGATGAGAAAAAGTTCTACTTGTTTGGAAGGAACCCAGACCACTGTGACTTCACGATAGACCATCAGTCATGCTCACGTGTGCATGCAGCACTCGTCTATCATCGTCACCTCAAGAGGGTCTTCCTCATCGACCTCAACAGCAGTAAGTGTTCATGCTGACACGAGCACTGAGAAACAGAACAGACTCAATTTCTTCACTGAAGGCTAAAATTAGGTTTAGAAAACTCATTTGTTTGCAGTGTAACCCATTTTTCCCCCTGACAGGCAACATCTATAGTTTAACAAGTTCTAGTTTTAGAAGTGTGCTTCTTTGAATAATGGCTGAATGGGAATCTTACTGTGCTGTTTCTCAGCTTTGAAGATGAGAGATGAGCAGGTATGCAAATGTCTTTCGGAATAATTAAATTAAGAGCAAAGTTATTTCTAATTGATAAGAAAGTTATTTCATTGATAATGATCACTTTATATTACGGTTTACTTCGCTATGAGGCAATAAGAAAACACATGTGAACAGTTACAAAGCAGTAAATAAAAAATTGTCCTTGTCCTCACCTACCTGTAGCTTCAGGGTCCCTCCATTAATTAGTGTTCCAAACACCCTATTGTTATTGTACCTTTTTCTACTTCTTCTGGCTAGGGTGACTATGGCAGCCCATAGAACTGTCTGGTAAAAAGTTGTGAAATTTGGCACACTGATTGGGGAGGGCCTAAGGAACATTCTGAACAAATTTAGGCCGAGTGCTGCCAACGCTCTAGTGCCACCATCGGGTCAAATTTTGGCCTAGCTCAGAAGTACTTTTTTGGTCATAACTTATTTTAACTGTGTCCAAAAAAAGGTTAAAAGTCAGGTATCCTTGGATTCCCTGGGTCAAAATGAGTCAATGCACCCTATGAAGTCAATTTCTGCCTAATTAGAGTTTCTGCCATCTTGGATTTTGTCAAAAACTGTTTTTTTCGCTACTCCTCATACAAATTTTGTCCAATCATCACCAAATTTGGCACACATCATCTTCAGAGTAAGCCTCACAGAAGTTATCAAAATAATTTTGAATACGTCAAACAGTTTGCCCATAATGAGTCAATGAATCTGACAGTGATGCCACCAAACGGGACAAAAGGCTGTATCTCAGCAAAGGCCTTGCACACTGACACAAAGGATCATGCCCTGAGGCTATGCGACAAATTTTGTGACAGCGCCACCTACCTGTCAAAACTCACAATAACATGCCGAAAATCCTTCTATTTAACTGCCATTTGTGCCACTCCTCCTCCAAATTTTGTCCAATCTTCACCAAATTTGGCTCACATCATCTTGAGACCTGTCTAAACAAAAGTTATAAAAGGAACTCTGATATTCAAAACCGTTCTCCCATAACGGACTGGCAAATGAGTGAAACTACAAATCATTCTTGAACCACTTTGCCTATAGTTATGGCTCTGCTTTCGTGTGATTGCATATGCAACAATTGTAGCACATCTGTAAATGTGTGGCTCAACAAGTCTGGGAGCTTGGCCCTCGAATATGCTGCTTGCAACTTTAATTTCAATATGTTTTTCGGTTACATACACAGTTTATGGACAGAAACCAGTAACTGCCAATAGACTTCCATTATACACTCACTGGCCACTTTATTAGGAACAATTGCTTGTTTGTGCAATTACCCAAATAGAAACTCCTTGTTGATTTAAAAATGTCAGAGAACTGGTTCAGGGTGACTGGAAGCCTACGGTAACTCAAATAACCACTTTTTGCAATCGTGGTGAGAAGAAAAGCATTTCAGAACACTCAACATGTCAAATCTCAGCAGCAGCAGAAGACTACATTTGGTTTCACTCCTTTCAGCCAAGAACAGGAATCTGAGGCTGTCATGTGTACTGGCTCAACTGTATCTCCTTTTCACAATGCCTGAATTTTTTGTTCTAGTTTCAGTTCTATTACGGGAGTTACTCAAAAAATTCACTAGACAGAAGCACAAAGCATAAGTAGTTGCGATAGACTCTCGAGTTAATTTTGTTTGATGTTGTATTTAATGCTGTTCTGTCCCACCGAAATCTATGCTCAGAAGCCACTGCTGTAACTGCAGTCTTATTTTTTTCCTTTTCCAGCCCATGGCACGTTTTTGGGTAGAATTCGTCTGGAGCCCCATAAACCTCAGCAGGTGCCCATCGACTCCACTATGTCGTTTGGGGCATCCACGCGAGTATACACGCTGAGAGAGAAGCCGCAAACGCAGCCCAGCACTACAGCAGGTGACAGTGGTGTGGAGGACGAAGAGCTGAAAGGACTGCTCGGCTTACCGGAAGAAGAGACCGAGCTAGATGTATTTATTTATTTATTTAGTTATTTATCCTTGTGTGTAGACAGGCAGAGATATATTTAATGGACTACAGAGAAAAGAGAGATTTCTCCTGGGAGATAACCAAATGGAAGTGCTTGTTCTCATTTTAATGCTGATATTCTCATGTAGAACCTGACTGAGTTCAACACAGCGCACAACAAGCGCATCTCTACTCTCACCATCGAGGAGGGAAACCTGGACATCCAGAGACCCAAGAGGAAGAGAAGAAGCTCTCGAGTGTCCTTCAGCGAGGAAGAGGAGATCATTAACCCTGGTATGTATGGAGTACATAAACACAAGCATAATGGTGACTTTGCTACAGTATTTTTAATGATATTATAATCCCCATAAGCAGAAATAGCTGCTACAAACCATGAAACTCAAGTCTTCCTGGTTAACAGTACTAAAGCTGTATAATTATTCTTATTTTAGTAATGTTTATGATTGAATATGATATTTGTGAGCTTGATTAAAGTAACTGGTTACTGTCAGATTAGATATGGACTGCTGTTTTTTTTTTTATTGACTGGGACTTTCTTCCCTTGTATGTGTGTTATTGATCTAATCAGTTGCATAATGTGGTGTGCTAATGATTTATCTAAGGAATAAATTCTTGTAATGTACATTGGTCAGAAAGTATTCATTTTCATTCAAGTTTATATTAATACGCTCACGTGATAACAGGAGCTAACTTGTTTCATGGATGTTCCACAAGGTTAAATTGAACTAGAAATGGTTCAAATGTTCAAATGGTTCAAATGTATAATGTTAATTATATTAATTAATGTTAATAAAGGAATGTCATAAATAGTACTGACCTTCTTTTTTTCTGAAATTTCTGGACTTTCACCGGCTATTTCCTGTTTGTCACCTGTTCTTGAACAGTACATGTAGTTTGTGCACGGTGCTGTACAGTATATTAGATAGTATAACAATACACTTTTATTGATCCTTATGCGGTCGATAAAGTGTTTACAATGATCCTACTAAACATTTAGACAGCCTGGCAAATATATTGACATGTTAGTGCTTTACTTAGCTCTAGCTATGTTTTAGATATATTACATCATAATACACACACACACACACACACACACACACACACGAACATGAAGTATTTTGTTCATAATTATGTTGGCTTGAGAAGGCCAACATACTATTTTGCTTTATAAGCTTATTATTATTATTATTATTATTATTATTATTATTATTATTATTATTCTGAGACCCAAAAAATTTAATTGCTGCTCCTCCCAGAGCTTTCAAGCTACATGCACAAAACTTGGCAAAGACCTTCAGCCTGTTCTGACTCGAGTTGCTTTGACTTTTATAAGTGATCGGAATTCTGGAATTCCCGGTACGGAAGCTCAAATAGGCCAAAATTCACATTGACTTCCATTAAAAATTTCTGACTGATGTAACTCCTTGAGCTTTCAAGCTACTTCCATCAAACTCAGCACAGTCCTTCCGGCCAATCCCACTGGTCAATTTTTTTTTTTCCAAACTGATTGGACCCCCGGTATTCCCGTTGCGGATGATGAAAATTCCCAAAAACTCCCATTCACTTACATTGAGGGAATGTTCAGAGCCTGGCTCCAACTGTCAAAACACCTGAGTGCACACGGCCTGAAGCCTAAAAGTATTGGCACGCTATCTAACTCCAAAAATATTGGGACACCGCCTAGCTCCAAAAGTACTGGGTTGCTGCCTAGCTCCAAAAGCATTGGGACACTGTCTAGCTGATGGCTTGCGTTCTCAAGCCAACATCAAAGTCTAGTTTTTATTCATTTTTCTAATTTTATCAGATTAATGTGACAGTTTGTTGACTCTTCTCTGTGTTTGTGTTCTCAGAGGATATTGACCCATCGGTTGGCCGTTTCAGAAACATGGTGCAGACCGCAGTTGTACCCTTAAAGGTAGATACTGTTCTTTGTTCAGTATATAATCCAAACAGACATGACGGATATCATGTCCTGTAGAAGAACTCGTATTTTAACCCTGAAGATGCACGTTTGCTTGTAACGCACGATATATATTCAGTACTATATACAGTAGAGTAACCTGTAAGCCTTCAGTTCCACCGATAAAATAACAAAGGTAAGAATTTGTCGTTTAACACATTTTGGAAACAAGCTCTTCAGATTTGGAAATTGAGTGCAGGTTTAGGATCAGATTGCATGTTGTTGGTGAAGTGAAAAGCCCTTTGGGGTAGAGTCTATTACAAAACAAAAGGGACATAAACACAACCACAGTCTGTCACAGAACTTTGTTTTTTTAATGTGCTTGCTGTGACCACAAAACATGAACAGTATTTTACTTGTTCCTGCATGTACTATTATTGTTTAGTACTGGTAAAACAGTAAATACAAAAACTACAACACCTTTTAAATGTGTAATAATAGTTATAATTATTTTAGTGATCCATTAAGTTATTAGATTACTCATGCTATAATCACAAGAACTTATAGTTGGTCAGATATGAAGCTGATGTGTCAGATATGATATGTGTGGTGCTTTCACTTTATTTATTCATTCAGTCGTCTTCAGTAACTGCTTTATCCTGGTTGAGGTTGCTCTGGTTTGTGAAACCAACTAAGTTCATCCAAAATCTCACAAGCAAATACAAACAAAAATAACTGTGTGAGCAGGCAGGAGTGGTCAAGCTTTCTGCCAGAGCGGGTGGGAGTGGGATTTATTTAAAAAATGGCTCCGTGTAGAATATTTCACTGCAGTCACCCTTCTTTGATTTTCTTTTCCTCATTCACATTACAGAAGAAGAAATCTGAAGGACATGGCGCCCTTGCTGTGGAGGACAGCGTGGTACGTCGTTTCCAGAACTTCCCCCTCAGTTCAGGCCTTTACGGGGACCTGCCCCCTGCCAGTCATGAGGCGAGCACCCAGGACAGCGAGCACCAAGCAGGCTCGGCCATCTTGAGCGGCCTCCCTTTGCCCTTCCCCAACCCAGCTCCAGAGGTGGATGTCTTAACTGCCACAGCACAGCCGGCAGCCATGTTGAACCCAAGCCCCGCCCCTGGACCATACACAGCCGAATCTATGAACGAGCCACGCAAGAAAAAGTATGCCAAGGAGGCGTGGCCTGGAAAGAAACCCACACCTTCACTACTCATCTAATGCGTATTATTGGATGGCATGATGACGTGTGCTTGACTTTTATGCGCGAAACATTAAACATAAAACTTCTAAAGTCCCAACACTGCATTTTCAGAAATCTCCGTCATGTCGCAGTATCAGAAAAAAGCTCCTAATTTGTCATAACTCATAGCTAATGTGATATCAGAGACTTACATAAACAACTCTTATTTGTTATTGTAGGTTCTTTCCTGAGGTGTTTTCCTACTGTTGTGGACTTGTCACCACATATTTTCTGTTAGTTACACAATGCAGATCATAGCACACCATTAAAATAGCAGATGACTATAAGGCTAGAATCAGTAGATTCATTCTTAATGTTCAGTCACTAAGCATGGTATACGAACTACTTACATGAGTTGTAACCTTTTAACTTCATGAATGTAAATGTCAACACTACAGTTTCCGTAATGCAAGAACAGGACACATCCTTCTCATTCCGTTTGTTAAACGGCTACGGTATCAGAGCGTGCAGACGTGAGTTTGTTTTGTGTGTTTTATATTTTTATATCTGAAGATATGTTATAAAATGGTGTGTGAAAAGTGCAGAGAAAATGATTGTAGGAATTCCTAACTTTGCTTATTTATCTAATAAACAGGATTCCTTTCTATAAAGCTGGATATGTGGGTTGAAATGGAGTTGGTTCCTGGAAGTTGAGCTGGACGTTTATTCCCTTGAGGCATCTCGCGCCTCTAATGGGTTTCTCTCTGTGCCATTTTGAAAATGGGCTAGTTATAATTTATCCTGAGGTAATGAGGCAAATGAAAGTGTCCCGGGCTTTAAGAATTCCCTGTGGACATCATATTGTCACTGAGTTTTTCCTTCTGGTTTATATCACTTAGTAGATTCAAAATACAGTATTCTGGGCTACTGTTGAAATTGTGCTTTGTGTCATACTATTGTGAAAGCTGTCTGTTCACTAGAGGGAGGAAGAGGTGTAAAAATGATCAGTCCATCTGTTTTAATGTGAACTGAATTTGTGAAGTAGAAGAAAAAGGAAATGCCTAAATATACGTCTGGCTGAGGTGGGGAAGTTGGGAGAACTTTACTTTGCGTCCACTTCGGAATATTCACATAACATTCATTCATGTAAATGCACATTCATACCTAAGGGTAAACTAGAGTTGCCAGTCCACCTATTGGCATGCCTCCCCGCCCCAGTAGATGCTTCCAGTACAGTATTATGCCGCTATAAGATATTCACATACCAGTAGTTGCTCCCATTTATTTCTAGTTGATTTAATTTGTTTATTTATTATTTATTAAGTTCATCCATCCATCCGTTTTCTGTACCGCTTATCCTACTTAGGGTCGTGGCGGAGCCTGAAGCCAATCCCAGGGCACAAGACAGGGAACACTCTAAACAGGGTGCCAACCCATCACAGGGCACAGTCATTCACACACACATTCACACACTACGGACAATTTGAAAATGCCAGTCAGCCTACAACGCATGTCTTTGGATTGGGGGAGGAAACCGGAGTACCTGGAGGAAACCCCTGAAGCACTGGGAGAACATGCAAACTCACACACAGGGTGGAGGCAGGAATCAAACCCCCAACTCTGGAGGTGTGAGGCAAAAGTGCTAAGCCACCATACCCATTTATTTATTTGTTTGTTTGTTTGTTTGTTTGTTTGTTTGTCTCTACCTTTTGTAAATCCACTTACTATCTGCGTTGGAGAGATATCTCTTGTCAACTGGTAAGGACTATTTCTAGTCCAATATGTCAAGCTAAAATAATTGCAACTAAGTTATCTGCAGTTCTGGATCTCCTATTTGTTTTCATGTTGATGTCTTAGAGTATGCAAATGATTGAGTTGTGACCTTTTACAATAATGTAAAAAAAATTTTATATTACAATGGCAACCTCCCCTAGAAAAACAACTAGCTGTCCAGTGCATCTTGTATTTTTTTTTTTTTGGTCTATTGTACATTTCCAGCTACACTTCCTTATCTGTCCAGCAGGGGTCTCCCGTGTACCTTATTGCCTGAGCCTGCTCTCCACCTCAGAAAAATGACACCTCATTAATCAAATCTGCATGAATGCGCTCAGGTTGCCATGGCAATAATTATCAGAGCTGCCTAATTAACTTTCTCAATTGCTTAATGATATACGACCCTATGAACTCCCTCATTTCTTCTCTCTCTTTAATTCGAGCATGCTTCTTTTTCTTCCCTCCTTCATCGCCCCCCCCCAACTTTCTTTGTTAACCTATGACCGCTGTTTTATTAAACGCAAGAAAGAACAGATTGTCACTCACGGGGATTCAAGAGAAGATTTGCGTCCTGGCTCATGTCTTTAACCTTTCTCTCTTTTTACCAATGAAAAGTGGAAAGCTGGATTAAAAAAAAAACTTCCTCACTTACTCATCAGGGTTTTATCTTGAAATAAGTGGCTTTAAATGTAAAAGTCATCATTAAAAAAATGAAGGTTTATCTGCTTGTATAATAGTTATTTGTGTATAATTCTAGATATACTCTGGGTCAAGATTCTTTTGTATCTATATTATATGCTTACAATAAGTAAAATACACGTAACACACAGTGCTTTGCGTACGTATTCACCCCTCTTGAACTTTCCCAAAATTCTGTAGAGTTAAGCATATTTATGTGTTTTGTTTATTGTCACAAAAAATTGAACAAAAAGCAGATATCTTCTGATTGCATAAGTATCCCTATTGGTCAATATTTGGTAGAACCACCTTTGATTGTGATTACAGCTGCAAGTTCTCTGGAATATGTCTCTGTCAGCTTTGCACATCTGGATTCTGATATATTTGCCATTCTTCTTGCCAAAATTGCTTAAGCGCTGTCAAATTGGACAGAGAACTTTGGTAAACACCAGTTTTTAAGACTTTCCACAGATTTTCAAGCTCATCTTTGAATGGGCCATTCTCACACATTTGGCTCCTTGATTTTGAACCACTCCAGTGTAAAATTGGCAATATGCTTAGGGTCATTGTCCTGTTGGATGGTGAACCCTTGCCCCAGTCTCACAGGTTTTCTTCCATGTGTTTGGTTCAAGCCATCTTGCTCTCAACCTGAACCTGTTTCCCAGTCGTTGCTGATGAAAAGCATCCCCACAACATGATGCTACCATCACCATGCTTCATTGTGGCAATGGTGTTCTCGCTGTGATGAGCGGTCTTGTGCTGATGCCAAGAAGTTTGGTCTCATTAGATAAGAGAACAGTGCAGGCAAACTCTAAATGAGTTGAGCTGTGGATCTCTCCAGCTCCTTCCGACTTCTGGGTTTCTTCTCTGACTAATGCCATCCTTAGCTGTTCACTGACATTTGTGACATCTAGGTCGCAGTTGTGCCATATTGTTTACATTTTAAAATAATAGATTTAAGTATGGGATATTCAAAGTTTTGGATTTTTTTTATAATTAAACCCTGCTAGATACCTTTGTAGAACTTTGTCATTAACTTGTTTTGATATTTCCTTGGTCTTCAAGGTAGGTGTTTGTTTATCTATGTTCTGTAATATGTTCTTTCAGGAACAGGTGCATTTATATTTAAATCACACGACACAGTTGAACTCCATTCAACTAAATTATTTGACTTCTGATGGTAACTGGTTGCACCAGAACTAATTTATGGATTTCATAGCTCATGATGTGTAATTGTAACACTACAAAATGTGGAAAAGTTCAAGGAGGGTGAATATATAAACATAAGTGGCCCTGCATTTTTGGAGAGGAGACTGGGATTATGGGTAGGATTTGTTGCATGATTGGGAAAACAAGTTAGTTTAGAGAAAAGTAAAAGTGAAAGTGTGTGAGATGTCTAAATGTTGGAAGGAAGGACTTCTAGAAATTAGGTGCTGTTCTGGAGAAAACATGGTCAAATCTGTGGAATACTGATGGAGGGATATGAACAGACGGGTAAAGGAAAAAGTAGTTGGGTTGGAAGAAGAGAAGATATCTGAGGGCCTTGTGGATGAAGATAATTTTGAATTAGATGAATTGGTTTGTGAGGAGTAGTAAATACCAAGTGTTGGTGTTGGAGACCAAGTGTTAGGAGAGAGAAGTTGGGAAAAAAAGTATAAAAAGTGTGCTTAGGGTGATAAAGAAGATGCTGCGTGTGTAAAGTGACAGGGCTAATGTTAGGTGACCTTGTCTGACAGGCTGAGTGAAGGTACTGTCATTGCCTATGTTGTGAGCCAGCCAGCCAGGCGGAACTTGCCAGAACACCTGCTGACACTTTGCCTGCCCGCCTGCCTCCACATGACACTCTGTACAGTCGTACAACTCACTCCTCACATACAGGCATCACTCCACTCACACAGTCCCAACAGATCTTTGTGTGCACAGCCCACTTTACTTGCTAACACTGTGCTTGCTTGTGAGAGTTGGAAATCTATTAACCCCCTGCTGCCCACATACACGCAAAAGTTCTCTCTCTCTCTCAACACCTTCAGTGATGTGCGTGTGTTCACACATAATTATCATGAATCCAACACATTTCACAGTCACTCTACCTGTCTCTTCATCTATTGTACTGTCTCGCTTTCTTTCTTCCTCTTTGTCTTTCTATGACACATAAAATCCTGGCTTTTACAAGAGAATCTTTTAAAACTCCGTGTCTGACAGTCTCGATGCATACTGTTTTAACAGTTTAGATTTTATGAATTCAGCAAGATGAAGAACTTAATCATTGTCATGATAAATCTGGAAAGATTGGAGACCTGCATTATGTTCCCACTGTTTGAGTTGCTGATTTAGTGGAGTGGGAGATCTCAGATGAGATTAACTGTTGATTTGTGTTGGAAAAACCTTCAGCATTCTGTTCCCTGGGAGAGAGATCCCTTGCAATCCCTTGCAGATATCTTGTGTTTCTACTAGTGTATTTTCTCCTAAAAGTGAGTGAGATTTCAAAATGTAGTTTTCATGGCAAGAGGATGTAAGGATGCCCTGCTGAGACATGGTCAGCATCACTTAACCTCAGAGAGGAGGAAAAGGGCAAATGCAACAGAACACAATGCACACAGCCAGGCAGGAAGTATTAGTCAGTGTTATGCACAGTCAGTGTAGAGGGACAGAGTTCCAGCACTGTGGCTTTGGCCGGACTGCTGTAGTTACGTGCCAAACACGTCTCTCCGTTTCTCCCTCTCTAACTCTTTCTCTGTGACATTGGAAGACCACATGGTTGGCAGAGGCCCAGGCTTGTGGAGGAGGCTCATTCCTGGGATGGCCATTGGGGCAGAAACACCCAGATGCATGACTTATGCAATGCTACAGAACTCAGAGACAGAGGGAATTAGGATAGGTTTGTCAAAAGAGGGGAGGCTAGGACACTGCATAAGAGATATTATAAGGATCAAAAGTCAGATTTAGGCAGTCTAGATGCAACAAAGTGAAAGATATGATGGGGAAACAGGTCAACAAGCTAATTAATTTAATGGAAAGGAAAGATATAGAGAGGGAAGATAATCAAAAGGAAAGTTAGATGTAGACAGAGATAAAACAGCAAAGATAATTAAGAACATTAATTCATCATTCATCTTTAGTAACCACTTGAGCCTACAAAGGGTTTGCAGTGGAGCTGGAGCTTATCCTGGGGACCTGGTAGCTTCAGGCGGGAATACACCCTGAAAGGGACACCAGTCCATCACAGACCACTATTCACCCACACTATTCACCTCATACCTAGGGGTAATTTTAATGTCACCAATCCTGGCATGTTTTTGGGAGGTGACCGGGAACCTGAAAACCCATAGGAAACCTATGTGAACATGGGACGAACATGCAAAACTCCACACAGAGAGTAACCCGAGGTGGGATCCTGGAGCTGTCAGATGGCAATGCTACCTGCTGCACCACTGTGAAACCCAAATTAAGAAAAGGAAGAGCCTAGCCAAGTACATTGCTTTAACTAAACTCAGTAAATATGTATGCATGGCCACAATTTTGGCAAAACCCTAACCAGAATCCACTAATGACCAATGGTTTTAAAGATATTATGGGGTAGTGCGTCTGTGAAGGTTTTTCATACATCCGTGCTCAATAAGCGGGACTGTGGAAGTCAGGGCAAGATCTGGAAGACCAAGTAAACTCTCAGACAAAACTGCCCATATGCTGGGCAGAAAGTCATAGCAAAATCCCCAAATGACAGCAAGAACCTGCAGAAAGGTTTAGACATGAGTGGTGGTGCACTGTTCTACTGTGCAGCAATACTTGCACAAACATGATCTGCATGGAAGAGTCATCAGAAGGAAACCATTATTGGGACCTCTTCACAAAACATAACATCTGAAGAATTCAAAACAACATCTAGATAGCCAGAAGCATTTTGGAAACAAGTGCTGTGGACTGATCAATAAAAATGGAACTGAGTGGCCATAATCATCAAAGGTAAATTTTGGTGGATGGAAGAATGGATTCCAGTATATATCAGAAAATTCTGGAAGCAAATGTGACACAGTTGTCAGAAAACTGAAACTGAAATGAGACTGGCTTCCACAACAGGACAATGATTTAAAACAAACCTCAAAATCCACCATGAATTACTTAAAAAAATTCAAGCTGAAAAAACTTTTGGAATGGCTCTCACAGTCCTGACTTGAACATCACTTAAAATCTGTGGGTAGATCTTAATCATACTGTGCAGCAAGCTGGCCCAAAAATATCACAGAACTTGAAACATTCTGCAAGGAATGCTGGTGGAAATTCTTAAAAACAATTCATCAAATATAAAGTAACTGTGCATTTTTAAATGTAGTTTGCTGCTGAGGTTGTGTTACTTCTTTTCACTTCAACAAATTTACAAAATATGTAACTTGGCCAGGGGTTCTCAAACCTTTGCATACAGTGGTGTCTATTAGCATATGCAAAGAGGAATAGATGTTATAGTCTTAAATATGTTTCACCATGAAACAAGTATCAGCTTCCAATCTGATATGGACTAACATGTTGTCTGATTTTCTAATGTTTAATCTTACTCTCAATAACATACTGTGCATTCTTTAAATTACATTTACTTAGGACTTTGAGAATGGACACCTACATGTCTTACTGCAAGGTTATTGCAATAGACAAGTAGTAAAACAGTCATAGACAGCAAGTTATTATTTAATCAATAATGAGTTTGAAGACTTAATGTTCATCACTTTTTTCGAGGTTTTGAATGAACATAACAGACCCAATATATATGCAACCCAGTCCCTTATAATATCTTCCTACAAAGCAAAGTCCCAAGTGTTGAATTAACTGTTAGAGTGTTCATTTGTATAAAATGTGTATTTTATAAACATTGTATGTGTAAATTATACACAGTGACTGTTAATTCTACACTTGGGGTTTCATTGTGCACAGACGTTCTTCTTCAAGGTAAATCATCGTTTTTGTAGTACAAAGAAATAAAGTACAGGAAGCCTAATAAACGTTATGTGATTTATGAATTTTCCTGCTTGTTCTGCAGCAAGAATGCATGAAAGCTATGTCCTTATTGAACTCTAGCCCTGGACTGCATACTGTACAGCGGGGAACTCAAACGTGCAATTTTAAGTAATCGTTTTTGCAGATCGACATCCTGGAAAATGACAATAGCCATATTCATTTATTCATTCATTCAGCTTCAGTAGCCACTTTATCGTTGTCAGGGTCACTATGGATCCAGAGCCTGTCTGAGGAGCTCTGGGCACGAAACAGTAACCTGAACTTAGATCGAACCGGGGACCCTGAAGCTATGACAGCATCAACGCTTCCTGTTTTGCCCACCCTAGCCATATTTCTCCATTGTAAATCATAATTAAGCTCAAGTTAAAAATACCATTGTTGCAAAAAAAAAAAAAAAAGCACACATACCTGCTGTGTAGGCTGTTTCACATCTGGAACAACCACTTCACATCCAGAAGTACAGACAGAATAAACTATTCAATTAATCACGTTCGTAACATTTCTTATGTTTTCCTGTCATTTGATAAAGGACAGGTATGTATAGAGGTTACACAGATATCCAAAAGGAACAGGGTGAGGTTATGAAGAGGCTACATTTTGTTCCGTTTTATAGAAATTATGCAGTAAGAAAAGTTAGGAGCACTAACTTATGTTGTAAAAAAAAAAAAATTGATTAATGTGACTTGTTATGAATATGCAAGTGTGCCACCATGTTGGATATTTACTGGATATTTGCCATGTTACCATTTTCTAAACACAGCTAGACATGATTAATGGAGATAATTACTGTAAATGAGGGATAGACACTTTCTACAGCAACAAATTTTCTATGTGATGTAGATAATACGTATCTTTAATAGAGAGCATGAGGAAGGCTGACCTAAGCACATAGAACATTATCAGCAAGTGTTGTAATTAACAAAGAGGTGCAAGGTGCACTGAGACATCCATCCATCCTTTTTCCATACCACTTGTCCTACACAGGGTTGCTGGGGAGCCTGGAGACTATCCCATAGCCCTTTTCCACTGGGGCTGGAGCTGGAGCCCAATCTCGAACCGGGCTGTGCTTTCCCGCACAAAAAAAAAACCCCTGGGCCTGTGCCCAAATCCTGGAGCCGAACCGCCCCTGAAACTTGCTGGTCTCAGACAAGGCCACTGGTGACGTCAGTAGGCAGAGCTTTCACTACAGACGGCAGTTTGAAAGCTTTTTTCGGGAATGCGGTAAACATTAGAAACCAAGATTAAACATGTCGGTTCAACAGTGGTTGGCAGAATAGACCAATGCTCTCCTTACCCTCGGGTCGACGAGAGAAATTCAAGACAAATTGGAAAGTAACATCAGAAAAAAGCATGTATATGAGGAGATAGCAGGGGAAATGGCCACCTTAGGATTTAGCTGTTCTGCTGATCAAGTGGTCAACAAATAATAATAATTAAAAAAAACTTAAAAAGGAATACAGGGACCAGACAAGAAAGATGAACAGAAGCGGCAGTGGATGGAGCAAAATGATTAATTTTGATGTCATGGACATCCCCAGAGGGATGAAGCAAATGTGCTAACCACTGTGTCCCCTGTACTGTAACATGAGCTCCATTTCCCCTTTGCTCAGAAAGGTCTTACACCTTGCTCCCAAGTTTGAGACTTTGAGGTGGCAATAAGACATATGTCCTCACACTGTTGATTAGTCACTCTTGCAACCCACTTTCTTCTGGAAACTTATTTGAGAATCTGCAAAATGACTACTTACTACTACTACTACTGCTTCTTTTTGGCTGCATTCTTGAAATGAGTATTTTATGGTGCCATGATGAAAGACGTCTTACTTCTAAGTGCCTTCAGAAAATCTTCCTTCTTCACGGTTTGATATGCAAATGACCATTCAACTGATATGCAAATGAATCTATTGCGTCATCTGACGACTTTCTGAACGTGCATTAGTTACTTTCCCCTTCTCCGCTTGTCAATACCTTTGTGTGAGCACAATTCCAGGGGCGCACTTACTATTAGGCAAAGGTCGGCAACTGCCTTGGCCCCCGAGCTACCAAAAGCCCCCAAAACGCTACATAAATGTATACTGCGCATCTGCGGAAATGATTCAGGAAGAAAGGAGCCAACTCGTACAAACGCCGGCTACGTCACGTGTAGTGTAGAGACAGCAAAAATGAAGCGAAGCAGCGGTGCTGTTTTTTTTTTTTTTTTTTTTTTTTTTTTTTAATCAAGGCCTGTGAAGTGTTTTAATTAACAGATTTTGCCTTTGGCGTGAAGGCAAGGCTGTAGCATTACAACCAAAGAACAGCGAGGCCGAGACAGGCAGCAGGGCTCATTCTCTCTCTCTCTCTCTCTCTCTCAGCAGGGTTCATTCTCATTCTCTCTCATTCTCTCTCTCTCTCCAAATGGAACCCTGAACTCTGTATACATGATCATATGTGAGTTTAATGTCATGTTGATAGTGGGCCATTCAGATGTAGATTCATGTTCAGTGCTACTTCAAATAAATATGTTTGAATGTTACCACAATTTAGAAAAAAGAAGAATATGATAATAAGCTGCTGTCCTACTGTACCATACAGCGACTTATTGTTTGCTCTTGGTTAGTGGCCATAGTGAAATAGACTTATTTATTAATATAAGCCTAATATCAAGATTAATTTCACAAGATTAATATTAGAAAAAAAATACATTATTATTATTATTATTATTATTATTATTATTATTATTATAGTAAAAGTAGTAGTAGTGGTCTGTTTTTTGGGGGTAAAATGATTAGATGTGGATTGATGTTAAATATAAAGTTTCAGTCCTGATTGAGGAGTTGTATAGCTGAGTGGTGCAGCTCTCCTACACTGCACTCAGATAATGCCCCCTGACTAGCTAACATGCTGTCTTGATTGTTTTATATTCTTTGTCTATTTATATTGTTTGTCTATTTTACAAATATGGCTTGATGTCTGGTCAGTGCTATTTCAAATAAATATGCTTAAATAGCATTTATGTTTCTGTATTGTGTTATATTTTTATGCTAGTAAGTGGTGTTAAAAATTGGTCTAAGCATCAATGAGCCGGTGTGTTATGATGGGGTGTGTTATGGGCCGGGTGTGGTGATCCGCTCAGGGCTAGAAAGTCCAGGGCCACTTTTTAGTCCCAGTTCAACCCTGATTATTGCTATTAATGCTAAATAACATTTGGTGAAAATTTAAATATTGAGGTTAAAACACTGAAATGAGGCCCCCATTCCTACATTTTGCCTAGGGCCGCTAAATCACTAAATTCGCCCCTGCACAATTCATGCACTTTTTAATGACCACGCAGGCTGATAGGGTCCTCGCGCTCCATTAAAAACACGATTTAAACGCAATTACTTCTCTCTCTCTCTCTCTCTCTCTCTCTCTCTCTTTTTGTCTCGGCTCTACCCTCAGTCTCTGTAGATTAATAATAGCTGGCGGAGGGTTTGAGGACTGAGGAAACGGTTGCCAATGACGACCGACCCGTCAATACTCGTGCATAGTGTCACTAGGGCGCCTTTTCCCAGCACAAATAGTGAGCGGACGGGATTTTGGCGAAACATCAACCAATGTCGGAGGCTCGCCGCTGGCTGGAGATAGAGCATGGGGGGCTGTGCGATCCGGGTCCGGCGGAATTCCCCCTTGCCAAATCTGGCACTTTATCAGCGCTTTGCACGCGGCCGGTAATATTAAATGGCACGTTTGCACCGGCCCCGCCCACCCGCGCTCGTGCATAGGACACAAATCTCTCGCCAAAAAGCCATCACCATCCAAATATGCCACTTTCCTGCCTCCTTCTCTCTCCTCTGCGGATTTAAACGCGTTTGGCAGACAGATCTGGCGCTGAAATCGTCTCACGTGACCGTTGATTCTCTCTCCCTCCTCTCCATATAGCTAGCACCTAACATTTATCCAGGTCCAAATTTTGCCAGAAGAATTGCCAGGAGCATAAGATGCATTGGAAGAGGTGCACCGAGGCGTTAACACTCCTGTCACATCTCAACCTGTCAGTGCAACAGGTGGCACACGCACCTACACTAAGAAAAGGGGGAAAGGTTACAAAACACACAACAGAGTTGTTTTCAAAGCTAAATTCATTAAGCAGTCTGTATTTGTAATCCTTGGCTGCTAATAATTTTGTGATTGGTGCTAAAACGGACCACTTAGTCATTTTATTAAATACCTTTAATAAATGGATTTATACATAGGCCTATGTCTATGTGTCTACATGTCTATATGCATGTATGCATGCCCATGGCATTTTTTCTTGCAGAACAAACCTAAAGCATAGAATATTAATTGACAAGTGTCTCACTGGATAAACCTGGGCCAGAGGGAAAGATTCGTTTCCAGCCCTGTGCATTTTGTCTGATAAATAACACGCGCAATTTAGACACGGAGATGAACGAACGCACGTGGGCATAAAGATCATGTGCGCGCAAATCGTAACGGAGACGCTCGTTTTGCGCGTTTCTGCATTCCGTTTATTAACGATTCCCGTGAGGTGGTGTAAAGGCGGTAGTTGCGCGCGCGCTGACACTCGTTGCGTGAGCGCCTGCGTGTGAATCCTGTTACAAATCTAAAGAGGAAAAAAAGAAAAAGAAAAAAGAACCAGAGACAAGACAGAGATTCGACTGATTTCCTCTTACTATCTTTCTCTCTGTTTTATTTTATTTTATTTTTTCTCTTTGGAGCTCGATGAGATTAAAATTTACGAGCTCGCGGGCTGCCTTTTCAAGCAGTCTGTCAGAACAATCAACTGTTGCTGCGCGCAAACGATTTGAAAAGGGGAGTCGAAATTTCACAGGCTTTCTCATGTGGCTTTGAATTTGGCACGGCGCGGCGATGGGCGTGTGATTCCAGCGCGCCACTGAACTGTTCAGTAACATGGAAGAAAGACTGTTGCTAACAACGATGCGTTGGCTACACTCGCGCGCTCGCTTTTGATATTGCAGACGAGTCTTACACAATGAGCGCGCGCTCCGCGGCTCGCCGCGCTTTTGGTTCGGGCTTATTGCATATTTGGATCCGACCGTGAAAGACGACCGAGCGGACAGTAATAAGACAGACTCGACGTGAAAGATCGTGGTTGGATTTACGATTTGGTTGATTTTTGACCTTGTCCAGCGTTAAAGAGAGAGAGAGAGAGAGAGAGAGAGAAGAGAGAGAGAGAGAGAGAGAGAGAGAGAAAAACCGCCCAGATGCTGATGATGGAGAACGGCGGGATGGACGCGCATCAGGTTGAACGTGACGGGGATTACGGCCGCGCGCGCTCCTGCACCTGGCCACAGCTGCCGCGTCCGGAAGAGGAACTCCGTGTTCCGCCAGTAAAAGAGGAGCCGTTTGACGTGCCCGCGTGTCGCGCCGAGAGAAACGGCGGCGGAGCACCGACAGAGCTGAAGCACCCTACCGGAGCACCGGTACCACTCGCGGCCGCCGCCGCTGCGCTGGACGCGGCCGGCCAGTTGCGCAAATCCAAATCGTCGCGGCGGAACGCGTGGGGCAACCAGTCCTACGCCGACCTCATCACCCGCGCCATCGAGAGCACGCCCGACAAGCGCCTCACGCTCTCCCAAATCTACGACTGGATGGTGCGCTTCGTGCCATATTTCAAGGATAAAGGGGACAGCAATAGCTCTGCCGGCTGGAAGGTATGCTTGTGCAACAACGATCGTGGTTTTATTTTGCATTCTCGTGCATGAAGCCGCTGCACGCGTGCTACATAGGTACATGGTACAGGGTACAGAGAGCTTTCACTGCTCTAGTAGTAGTAAAAAATCCCATTGTGTCCTCCGGTGACCGCAGCACACTGAACTGATCAATTAAAATGATGCCTCGTATCATGACGCATAAGAACGCGATGAATGGTGAGCAGTGGGACGTGGGGGTGGAGAGGGTTCACTGGGTTCGTAGTGCTGGGCTCGCGTTTAGAGAAAAACCCATCCGCCCAGCTTCGTGCGAATGCGAAGCTCCATGACGCATTTGAGCTGATGAGATTGTAGTGATGTGTAGTGTATGTGTGAGCCTCGGGTTGACGAGTGTAAAGATCTCCAGGGAGGCAATCCGGCCAGGGGGAAATACAGGCTACACACGTAAACCAGCCCCCACCCCCCCAACTCCCCACCCACACACATTTTACTGTCAGAAATAAAAGAGTGCGAATAAGAGAGTTCAAGAAATCGAGACGCACCGTATTAGATTGTACCGAACAGTAATATGATGAGCCAACTGCAACCGCAAAAGTAAACCACAACATACTTGGCGACAAATGAATGCAAATGATGTCACACTGGGACGGTTAACCGGTTTATTTCCCTCAGAGTGGCCTATGATTTACTTTCATAAGAATCTAATTAGTTGTGTGTGTGTGTATTTTTTCGGTTTTTTTTGTTCACATTGTGGCCAACTGAGTGCACATGCTTCATAATGCAGCACATAAGGGATCTTTCTCTCTGGTGTGTTCATATTTTCTCTGTCTCTCTCTCTCTCTCGCTCTAAAAAAAAGATGGGATTTGACTACCTCTTTCTTCAAATATGATATTCTTAATATTTTAATGTTTCCCAGGAGAGGTCCAGAGCACGATTTTGGAACGGAATTTTTGTGAATGATTTGTGTCATTTTGGCAGAACACTGAGAAAGTCACAACACACACACACACAGAGCGAGAGAGAAAGAGAGAGACATGTGCCTAGTTTGGAAATATGAACTTAAAATTAAGACACAAGACAAGAAATAAGTTGTGCAGTCTATTCAAAATGATTTACACATGTGGACCTTTAGGCTGTGTGGGGTTTTATAGTGTCTTTTACTCGAGCTTGGTCGTTTATGAGACTGTTGTTAAATATGGAATGTTGTTAGTACCTGAAGAGGGTAAGTAATAGCAATTTTATTGTAGCCTATATGATTTGAGAGCATGTAAAACGCTATTAAATAATACTGCCTACAAACCACTGGACTCACTTTTAGCAACGGATACACAAAGGCCTCAAACTGTCCATATATAATATACGTGATGTTAAGTCCCTAATGTGTCGTTGGTTCGGACATTTTGTCCTCGGTGCATTGTATTTGTATTTGCCACATCTCCTTTCATTATGATTGAATGTCATTGTTTACAGCAGTTAATTTAATATCTGAACGGATATTACCCATGATAGGATTTCTTTCAGATGTAGACCCCCCAGTCCAAAGCTACTGTAGCTTATAGTAAATCGTAAGATCATAATGTCAAAACTAGATTTAAATCTGGCCTAATTCCTCTGGATGTGTTTGCTTTGCCCCGGGATCTACAGCTGGGTGTCCGTCATCCGCTCCCATTGGACACTGCAGCAGGGTGCAGGCTTTGATTTGTCAGAGGGGTGTGATAAGAGTGAAAAACAACTTGATTCAATCAAAATAATGTTGTGGAAAACAGGCTCACACACTCACACGTGTTGGCCCCTGAACAGTTGGCATCAGCGTTTAATGTGCTTTTAATTCTGACACATGCGCACACACTCAAACACACTTAAAACCCCCCCATAGTATACACATAAACAAATGTAATCACTCTCTCAAACACATATACACAGACACTGGTGAAGTTAAATGGGGAGGTGGGTAAAGTAAAAACAGATGATCAGTTCTGTGTTAATAAAGCAGTGTGTGTGTGTGTGTGTGTGTGTGTGTGTGTGTGTGTGAAATGTCAATGTTTGTGTTTGGAGTGTTAGGACATAGTAACAAGAATATCTACAAGAAGTATGTGGTGAGTTGTTTTTTTTTTGTTTTTGGTGGCTCCACTATAACGTGCTTATTTTACAAGAAAAGATCAGTTTGTCGAAGCAATAATGTGAGAAAACAGAATACTGAAGTAGAGGTATGTGTGGGACTCTTCATATCTCACTGAAGGAATTCTGACCAATCCCTCACGCATCTGCATGTTATTGTAGTTTGTACCCTTCCACAATATTTTCTAATGGACTGAGCTTAAATCACAGTGACCCTGTTCAGAATAAAGAGTTACTGAAGATGTATGAATGAATCCCATTTACATCAGGTAACGTTAATGTGTCGCATGTCCAATACACTCCTATCTTAAGCAACATGGCCTTTCTTTGCTTAGCATGAGAGTCAAAGCCGCTACACTGAATTATGGGAAGTTGAGAGAAGGCAGCGTGGACTAGAGGTGAAATAATTGCTAAAAGAAGCAGAAGATCACTGAGTTGGCCTTGTAGACATGAAAGAAAAAATATGAATCAGCAGGAATTAGTTGAATGATCTATAAGGAAAGTGTATAAAAGCCCAGAAGCCCTTTGACCTGAAATGGGAGTACAGAGTAATGGGTTCATTCAAGGTTGTATTTAGCAGGATTTGGTATTCATACAGTGAAAGGATGGATTAAAGGTGGTATAGTGGTGCAGGGGGTAGCATTGCTGCCTCACAGCACCAGTCCGAGAGCTCAGATAACTGTCTGTGTGGAGATTTGCATGTTCTTCCTGCGTTTGCATGGGTTACGCAGTGGCGGACTTAGCACTAGGCAAAGGTAAGCAACTGCATTGGGTCCCCAGAAGCCCCCTAAAATGAAAATTACATATATTTTTAATTATTAATGCTGAAAAATTATGCTGAAATGAGGGCCCCATTCCTATATTTTGCCTAGGGCCTCCAAATCATTAAATCTGCCCAAGGGTTAACCTGGGTTCTCTGGTTTCCTTCAACTGTCCAAAATATGCAAGTAGGTGGATTGACTACACTAAACTGCCTGTAGGTATGAATGTGTGTGATGTGTGATATGTGTGTGTGTGTGTGTGTGTGTGTATATGCATGGTACCCTGTAATGGACTGTATGAATTCGCCTTGCGCCCACTGTTCCTGGAATAGGCTCCGGATCCACTGCGACCCTGACTGGGATAAACTGGAGATGAATGCTTGACTGAATAAATAGGAAATCTTTTTAAAAAATGGGAATGAAAGATTTTTTTGAAAGCCACACTGCAAGAAAATAAGAAGTTATCAGTGTTGACTGAAGAATAGCTTGTTAAGAATTCATAATAGGTTCTAGATGAAGTATGTGGAGCATTCTTCTTCGACAAAGAAATTTGCTTCTCTGCCACCCCAAGCTCTGATTTGGCTGCCCATGCCAGGCAGCTATGCTAACAAACCAAGAAAGCTCATACAAAGCTCAAATGGCTTCAGAAAACACAATTGGCATTTTCCTGACAAAGGCACAGCAGAAGGACAGAGAGCTCTCAGAGTTTGAGAGTGAAATCTACGCTCTGGCCTTTGGCTAAGCTCGACTTGTGCTTTGGAGTCAGTGAGAGAAGGATCATGTGGAGTGAATCGAGCAAAGACAAGTCGGTTGCAGATGGTTTAAATATCTGGACTCTTTAGAGGCAGAGTAATAGATGCTAATGGTACAGTATTGTCCAGCTGTGAACCTTTATTCCATGCAGTTTAAGATACAAGAACTACGCAGAGCCTTACAAAAGACCTAAGGCAATTTACTCAGCAACTACTTTTATCGTGTTTTTAAGTACACTTTACTTATATAGAGGTGTCACCGTGGCACAGCTCCAGAGTTTTGCATGTTCTCCCCATGTCTGTGTGGGTCTCTTCTGGGTTTTCTGGTTTCCTCAAATGCCAATAGATGGATCGACTACTTCAGATTGCCCCAAGCTGTGAATGAGTGGCTGCATGGTGCCATGTGAAAGACTGGCATCCCATCCATGGTACATTCTGCCTCGTGTCCAGTTTTCCCAGGATTTGATAAAGTGGTTACTAATTGAAAAACTTTACTTCCATATGAAATGAGTCCGAACTCTCGATATTGTCCTTGATTACAGCAAGTGAACACCAAAGGCAAAAACCATCTCTTCCAGACAGATTTTTGGACTTCAGCTTTAAATAGTGGAAAGATGTTTGGTTCTGTTGCAGGCCCGAGGGCTGCAGGTGCGCACAAGTTCCGCACGTGGTCCCATTAAACCGATGGGAAGAGACAAAAGCAGTACTTTCTCTCCCTTGTGACTCTGTGAGGTGCAAAACTCATATGGATTTTCTAGATTTGTCAGCAAGTTCTTTTTCAAAAGGAGAACCATGCCATTTTGCAATACATTGCATGTTTCAGTGCTTTGAATATAGTTTTTTAGACATGTGCAGGGCATGTATTATGTGTATGAGTGTGTGAGCCTGACAGGACTGCATGTCCAAGGGATGCAGCTCTAGTTAATAATTCAGACAAGGCTCATTATCATGGTAGTGCGGATCACTCCGATTCCACCTTAATTACAGCTGCAATGCTTCAATCATGCACACACTCCTTCCTTCAACACCACAGAGACACTATTTTTTGGGGTTTTTTACTGAATGACTCTCCTTTTATGGCATACAACTGCTAATTTGTAAGCTCTCATATTATACTACCATTCTTACATGAACTGCTCAGACTCAAGTTAGTTTAATTTATTATAAAGATAAAATTTTGGTTGACAGTTATCTCTCTTTCCTACTTTTCTTTCTTGCTTCTCGTCACTGATTACTGAAAAAGCATCCATTAAAAATGCAATGTACTGTACTCTGCAGCTAACACGGGATATAACAGCTAACGTTACCGTAACTAGCATGCTGATTTGGCTAGCAACATTACGAGTAGTTTGTATTGTAGTAACTACCAACTGTCATCATAAACACTGACATTTATACCATAATTCAAACATTTACATCAAAGCTATCTCTCAACATAAGGTTAAAGTCTGGTAGCATAGCATCTCGTGAGAGATTCTTTTTCAGAGGATTAAGTCTATGGGCAAACCTAGTGTCTCCACAGCTGAGGTCATTTTGGAAGCAATCACGTCTGATTGGTCAGTCAAATTATTCCTCAAAGTAGGTTATATTCTACCACTACATTATCAGGATGTTGTTGATAATTTGTGCTCCATAAGAGGTAAAAAGACAAAACCTTCTTCAACTACCGATGTCCGGATCTTGGTGTTTTCATAGCTAATCAAAGCCATTCATGCACTTATATTGTTATTGTGGACTGGCACATGTTTTCCAGTAACCAGAGTTGAGGTGATTCACCTAAGCCACACTTTCAAAATACTTTTTTTTTTTTTTTTTTGCAAAAACACTTCAGACAGTCTTCCACTTTTAAGCACAAATTTCATCAAAAAAACCCTAATACTTTCATTCTTTTTGTTCAGATTTTCTGAGCACTAAGACATAAAATACTGTTCAAATCAGTAAATCAGAAATTCCTTATAATGAGTAAAAGTACAGAGATTTTCTCTACACTTCTGCAGCTTTCTCTGCGGGATGAAAAAAAAGTAAAAAAAAAAAAAACCAAAACGTTTCTATATGTAGTATAATGCACCAAGTCTTCTTCTGGACCGGAACATACAAAGAGGAAGGGAGATAAACAGTCTCAAATGAAAGTTCATTGTGATGTACCTAACATTCTCTGGTCAAATCGAAATAGACAAGTAGGTTTTGGTACTGAATCAAATTCATGGTGCCATCGATCATCCCAAGATCTCCTGAACTGCTAGATGCGAAGCAGCTCCAAAACATCAATGATCCACTCCTATACTACAGCGGGTATGAGGTGCTTTTCCTGGTATATGGTTCCCTTTTTTGTCAAACATGCAGTGGTTTGCAGAGACGAACAATTTTTGGTTTAATCTGAAAACAACACATGACTACAATGAACACTACATGACTCCTTAGTCAATGACTAATTTTTCTTCTCAGTGACTACATCCCCCAGCTCTATGACTATTCGCTGCGCGGTCTCGCAGCGACTGCTTGTGTAGAGTGAACAGTTCCGCAATGCTAATTTCTCAATCCTTGAGCGATCACAGAGGCTCTGATATTTTCAAGCATGTTAGATATTCTTGATGATGAATAATGTAGTGCGAACCCCTCTGCAACTCGTTGCAAGTACAGCAATGAGAAACAGCCAATGAGATGAAATCGAAGTTGCGTGCTGTCATGTGCAGCAGATCCCTGAAGCCAGTTTATGACATAAATCAGCCACATCTATATGTGTGGGATGATGAGAGCTAAAGCAGAAAGCATGCTTCACATTTTACGCGTATGCTAGGAACAACATATTGTACGTGCGCCGCCTGATTTTTAAGGTTGCACATGCACATTTAATTCTTTTGCACTATTTTGTTGTTCCACAAAGTGGCAACAGTAACCCAGGACTGTTGATTCTCAAGGTAGATGAAGAAAAAACGGAATAAACGGAAGAGATGGAAACGAGTGCAGGTTAGAAAGTACCCGCATTTGTATAATTCTAGCCTTAAAGTGTTTAAGGATTTGTATATGGGTGCTAATCGTGGCGAGAGATTGCCCAAGCACTGTTCTTCGTGTTGTTCTGATTCTTGTTCTGCTTTACTGCTCTGTAATGACTCTTGTAGGCCAGGAGAAGTAGTGCAAGTAGTCGTAATGCGCATGTGTCAACCACCTGTTTGTCAAATGGAGTATACTTTGAAAGGCCATGCATATGACTGTAAAAAAAAAAAAAAAAGTATAGCAGAGGCTTAAATGTCAACACAATAATAACACTTCTATAAGAAATTATTTGGCATGTCATACCCAAATGGTCACTAGGAACAGCAGAAATGAAAACAAACAAAACTCCAGTTCTCTTTGCAGAACAGACAATTCTTACTGACAGCCAAACACATTTTCGCTTATTTGTCTTTTTTCTTGTTTTTGTACAAAACAGTGACAAAGTCACATGATAACAAGCTTTTGTGTTTATTTGCATGAGAAAGTGGGATTTAAGGAACAGGCATGCTTCGGTAGGGATCTCAGGGTGAAAGATTGTGTAGTTGTTTGTCAGCCTTCTTTGTGTGTGATCACAAAACAACTAATTGCCGGTGAGTAAATTTGTGTCATGTAAAAGGGTTAGTGTTTCAGGGATTCTGAAAGTCATGTGGTGTGCACTCAGCTTTACTTGTTGTTTACTTTCATTTTGATCATTTGGAAATTTGACAATCCCAAAAATCTAATCTGACACAATTTGGGCTCTTCTTTGACTTCCTTACTAACCTTCTCAATGTGTGTGGGCCAATATACTCATAAGTCCTCTTTCTGGATACAACAACAAACAAAAACCAAAACTGTACATATTTTTTTAAGAAATGTTTATATATTTTATAGATCCATTGCCTATCTTGTGCAGGTCAGCATTCATTTTTGCCCATTCCCTTAAATGTTGCCAAAAATTATGGAGTTGATTATCCCTTTGTTAGTTGAAAGAGATCAGTCGAAGATCAGTTATGTGTTGGTATTATGAGGTACTTACATTTTTAATCAGATATTCATGAGGCTCTCTCCCATTGGACAAGCAGAGACGGATGAGCCATAATCAGCCACAGGAGAACGGCAGTGATTAATGCAGCCTCTGCGGACTGTGCAACGGAACTCGTAATACCCTCCAGTGTCCCACTTTGATGCCTCCGCTTCAAGATATACAGCCTCGCTATTGCCTTGTAAAAGAGAAGAATTACAACACATGCTTTGCTGTTGTTAGTGGTTTGAGATGTAGCCATGCAGTTAGACAATGTTCCTCATCTTAAACGGTTATGTTGTACTCTTTGTGTACCTGATGTATGGCTTATGTATGGTGCTTTGTCCTGATCTGTTGCAGGGTTGCTCTAATAATGCCAGCAAGACATTTTTCCACGTTTAGGTCGGTTGCAAGCGCAAGAGCTGTGTCTAATATTTTACATTATAAGCTATGTATGCATGCTCTATGACTATATAACACAAAACCTATAGCTAATGTATAGATTATATTGCGTGTACATGTGTATGGGAATGTAGGCATGTTTGAAGGAAGATGTGGGTTATGAAGCAGGCAGACTTGAGGTATAAAATGGCAGCTGAGTGTGGTGGATTTGCATGTCAGTTTGATGAAAATAGGTCATGATGCAGACCACGCTGCATTTAGTATGCTGCCCATGTGTCTTTTGACTTCCCGAGACCACACATAGCCTTGGATGAACCCTATTCTCCTCTCTCCCTGTCTATCTGTCTCCCCCCACCCCCCCTTCCCCCACACTCTCTCATGCACTGTGTAATTCAACATTTCATCTTCTGAAGCTGTCTTTTTTAATCGAAGCGTTTGCATGATAGCTTTGATGCAAGACACAGCGTGATTCTCTCTCTCTCTCTATCTCTCTCTCTCTCTCTCTCTCATTTCTAACTGGTCGTGCCTTTGCCGCTATTGATTTGTTGCTTTCTCCTAAATTTCAGCTGCATCAGGTCTGGGATTTCATTAAGGATCTTTATTCTCTTTGATGATCTGCCACTAGATTAGTGTGTTTTTGTAGTCGTATCAATGTGTGTGTTAAATCTTGCATGCTAACAGTGTTGTAATAGGCCGGGCAATGAAAATGAAAGATTGAACAGGTTATCTATAAAGAACATCTTGAGAACATTTTTTGAGAAAAAACAAGTCATCAAATCAATTAAACAAACAAACAAACAAATACATCGGGTGGCATGGTGGCTTAGTGATTAGCATGTTTGCCTCGCACCTCTGGGGTTGGGGTTTTGATTCCCACCTCCGCCCTGCGTGTGCGGAGTTTGCAGGTTCTCCCCGTGTTTCGGGGGGTTCCTTTAGAAAGAACTAAAAATATGGTACTTTGTTGGAACCACAAACAACAGCACCACCGCAAAAAAACAAAAACAAAAAAAAAACCCTTATAAACTAGAGGATTGGGTTGATTTCTTTCTATCCCAGACTGTAGATTCATGCAGCCTTTCATTGATTTTGTTGATTTGATAGAGTGAAACACCCCTTAGATTTTGTGCGTTGGGGCTAATTTAGTCCACTTCACTGTCACTCTGATAACACATCAGCAGCAACTGAAACTGGACATGTGAAACATGAACACGAAGGTGGATTACTTTCTCAGTAATTTGTTTTTTTCAATAGTTTTCCCCCAAAAATGCCTTTGCAGGACATACCACTAGTAAAAAAAAACTAAGTACGCATCATCCAAAGTCCAAATTACACAAAGGGACAAACAAGACGACTGTAAATTTTGTGTCCTTGGTTTGAATTAAAGAGCTGACTCTTTGACTGCAAGTGCAGCTTTTTCTGTTTTACCAAGCTTGCTATTTTGTAGAGACATGGCATGATTAAGGACTTGAAACATTTCACACAAAAATGAAGAATGGTGCTGCCTACGTCATTCAAAGGATGTGTATTCCAGTGTGTATGCGTTAGGGATATAACTGAATTCAAGTACATTATTCAGAATGAACAAATAAACAGATACAACACAGAATAGGAAGCACATTATTTTATTTTTTTTTGTATACAAAGCTTGCCAGAAAGGTTCACAGACATCTGCTTGAGGCATTGGGCCTGGGATCCCAACGGACACAGCAAAGACATCTAATAAGTGAGAGGTATTTACTTTCCTGTGGGTGTGAATCAGATATGAAAAAAAGACCATACGCATGATGCGTATACATTATTCCTTTACATTATTCCTGAAACTGCCTGGTCAGGGTTGCTGTAGCTAAATTAGGGTATTCCTGCACACATCTCTAGCTGAGACCAATTATGAATTTGATTGATGTAGCTGAGGTTGAGGATGTCTCACAGCCAAAATTCACATACCATGCTGACAACGTGTCAGCATTTCTAACTCCAGTTTTCCAGTATTTCCGAGGGCATAGTGGTATGGTTAATTTAAAATAATTACAGATAGTAGCATTGTGGTACACCCCTGGTATGAATAATAGCCTTAATGCCTATATGATAAGACGCTGTGTTTTGAGACTTAACCCTAATGGTTTCATGCTGTAATAGTAATGCCAATTTAGTGATGGGTAGAAAAATTTGCTCAAGACTTCCCATTCAATATAGTGAGCAGTGATCACTGTGTATAATGATATATACACACACAACATTTATTTTTGCAATCATAATCAATAATTATACAAATTCGGGACAACAGTCAGTACGTTTACATGGACATCAATAATCCGATATTATACCAATTAAGACAATACTCTGATTAAGAAACTAGCATGTAAACAGCGATTATTGATGACCTGCATCCGACTAAATCATACTCGAAGTAAACACAAATCAAATTAAGTTATGTGGAGTATTCCTGTTTTAGTCGCATTATCGAAGTGTGTTATAGACATGTACACACCTTAATCACGCTATTAACGTCGTGTGGGAGTTTTCACCGCATTTTGCAACAGGACACGCTCACACACGACAGTGGTCAACCATTTTACAGCAAACAAGAGAGCACGGCTGTGTCCAAAACCGCGTACGTACAAGTATGTATGTATGTATGTATGCAGTTTGGGATGCAGCCCATGGCTTCATGCAGTCGTCTATTTGCATGTATAGCACGACAAATAATTAACCGCACTTGAAGCTTTAAAATGAAACACACAAAACTGTATACGGTACCATAACAAAGATGAACTGTATGTTGATTCGTGAAATTCTGGAGGGAACGTCGGACGACACGGCGCGGTGACGTAATGACGTGTACCGTTAATCACTCTATGTTCTATAACATGTAACACAGGAACATGAAAGGAATATTCTAAAACGGAGTCATGTAAACACCTTAATCAGAATATTGTCTTATTCAGTATAAGGTCAATAATTAGATTAATGCTGTCCATGTAAACGTAATCAGTGTGTTGTTCTTATAATATGCTTCAGTAATGCATTTGTATGGATTATGAATGCAAACCTGTAGCTTCTATGCTGGTGAAAGTAGTGACCCTGGAATTACCTGAAGCCTTGAGGAATGATAACTGGGAAAGTGAGGAATGTGTGGGAAAAGATGATGAATGTTGGAGCATGGAGTGTTGGTGAGAGAGAGGTCTGGTCTCGGTGTGAGGCTGTGATTGCATGACTGAGCTCAGTAAGCAGCCCTGTATGTGCCCTCGATTAAAGTCTCTCTCTCTCTCCCTCTCTCTCTCGTCACTGTTAATGATGTGCTCCGCCCGCCGTGGCTTAGCTGAGTGATGCCTACTGACAGCACCACTTAAGCATAGAGACTTTTGTTGACATTCACATACATTAACACACACACACACACACACACACGGACATGCATCTAGAAAGTCAGTTCCTGATACTGCACACACACTCACGCTTTCTCCAAACACACCTTACAGTTACAGCTTCATTTTGCAATTTCTGCTATTCATATTCATCTTGTATGCAAGTAAATTTGTATTGCTATAAGCCAGCCTTGTGAATAAGCATGAGCAAACATGTGACTTTTTTTCAGTGTTCAGTGTATATTCTAATTACAACACTGCCATACACACTGGAAACACACACTGGAATAAGCGTCTCTCTCTCTCTCGCTCTCTCTCTCTTTCTCTCACACACACACATATATTTACATCAACTCCCAGGAAGCAGACCCCTCCTTACTGGTGTCTGAGCTGCGTCTACGAGGCTCAGCTGACATTAGAAAGAAGGTTGATGTGAGAGATTCACTCACTCAGGCTGTCAGCCACTGCTGCTGTTCCTCCAAATCTTCATATTTCTCTACAGCGCACACAATAAAACCTGAAGCACATCTGCCTTGCGCTTCACTCTCTGGGCTAGTGGATTTGCGGGCTTTGCCTTTCTCTTTAGGTGATAATAGGGATGCTCCGATCAGGATTTTTGCAGCTGATACCGATTACCGATTCCTTGTCATCATGATCGGCCGATCCCGATCGTTCATGCTTTATATAAGTGATATGTAAGCTTTCTATTGACCATCACTGTTAACCTTTTTTTTTGCGGATAAATTTATACCACAGATGTTGCATTGGTTATATTATTTACAGTAATGTTGTAGATTGTTGTTTTAATGGAGAATCAAATAAATAAGCACAACAAATATTCATTTTACAATGAACATTTTAATAGGCCTTTAAAAATACACGGCAAATGGTGAATTTTTCGTTGTTTCTCGAGACCTCGTAATAATTCCCCACTGGTGATGACAAGACTGCAGCGCTAAAGTTTCACGTCCTCATGTGTTTTACATCATCAAATTGCGATCGGTTCGTGAGATCGGACAAATTTAGAGACTACTGATACCGATAGGTGGCCGATCGATCGGAGCATTCCTAGGTGATAACGATGTGTTTCTGCTCTCTGTGTAAAAAAGGTCTTCCCAAATAGTCTATAGAGGCAGTCTATACATTCACTAACCCTTCTGCTCTGTTTAAGTCACAAGTTTGTGCACTAAAAGTGGAATGAAAAATATGCAGAGTGAAATGAATTTTCCAACAAGGATTGCCTGGGTCTTTTTTCATTCCTTCATCTCAAGTAACTGCTTTGTCCTAGTCAGGTTCTCGATGGAGCATTCACACCTAGGGGCAATTTAGATTGAATTCACCTACTGGCATGACTTTGGGAGATTGGCAGAAACCGGAGAACCTGGAAGAAACCCACATGGGTACATGAAGAACATGCACAGAAACTGGATCAAACCGGGGTCTTTGGGGCTGTGAGGTGGCAATTTGATTCATATAAAAGAGCTGTTGATCTGAGACATGAAATAAAAGTGTTTTTAAAAAATAGCTGGCTTTTGCAAATATGAAACAGAATGCGATTTTAGTCTCTTGACATACATTTCTTACACTTACCGTCAGGAGGATCTTTAAGTTTTGTGTATCTGTTTTCATATTATTTGTGAAATTTTCATTTCCACCTAGGAACGGTGGCTTAGTGGTTGCCTCGCACCTCCAGCGTTGGGGGTTCGATTCCCACCTCTGCCCTGTGTGCGTGAAGTTCACATGTTCTCTGGGGGTTTTCTCTGGTTTCCTCCTCCAGTTCAAATACATGCGTTGTATGCTGATCTCTAAACTGTCTGTAGTGCGTGAATGGTGTGTGATTGTGCCCTGTGATGGATTGGCACCCCGTCCAGGGTGTCCCCCACCTCATGCCCCAAGTCTCCTGGGATAGGCTCCAGGCTCCCCGCGACCCTGTGTAGGATAAGCAGTACGGAAAATACATGGATGTTCATTTCCAACTACAGTATACTGTATATAGTCCTGAAACTGTAGGCTTTCCTGAACTGAAATGTTTCTCTTTAGATGCATCTTCACCACAAGTAAAGATATAACCCTTCAAAGGCTATGAAAAAGGATGAAATTTAAAGACTTTAGTTCGACTCTGGCTCATGAGCATCACAGCCGTCTTGACAGCCGTTATCTGGTTACAAACCCAATTAATTAGGCTTACGTCTTTTTTTCACTGCAGCATGTTACTCTCTAAGAACTTGATCAAAGCCTGACGTTCGCTGTGTGAAGAAATCGCATTTATCTAGTAAAGTTTTAGATATCTTTAGGCAGACTGAATGCATTTACCAGAACGGTTGTAGAATTCAGCCGCAGTGACATCCGACAGGTTTTCTAAGTCCACAACACATTTAAAGTCCTGAACAGAATATTAGTGTAAGGAGACCATGAAGTGTATTCACAGTGTGCGACTGCAGGATTATATATTGTATATATTATTATATGCAAGATTATCTAGATAAACAACCCAGTCTCAGGAGAAACGCGTACAAATTCTTAAGGCAGGAAATGCGATTGGTATTCATTTGTTTGCATACATGGAGTCGTAAGAAAAGGCATGAGGATAAACCCTTGTCCTAAATCTAACCTTAAACTTTTCACAAGTTTTCAAATTGTTACAAATTTTAAAGTGTGAGACTATATTGAGACAATACGTGCTGACGTGTCATATGCCTGTGGCGTGGGTGATGAGTGTGTGTATGTGTGTGTGTGTACATCTATAGAGTGTTACTATGATGACGGAGGGGCGCTTGCTTAGATTTGTGAAGACGAGTTTGTAGTTTTTCTTGTTTTAATGAAGTTCTCTAAAAGTTCTCTCAAAGACTTCACGTTCTACTGAACTTCACCCTCCTCTCCCATCTAAATGGCCCCTCCCCACACTGACAAACTCACAAACACACACACGCACGGCTCAAACACACATTCCAGCATCTTCATTAGCAATTCATGAGCAGTGTCTCATTAGACACTAAGTTTTAGCATGGGCCTCTGAAGTGGATGGCTGGAGCAGTTATTAATATTTCATATGTCTCCCATTGAGGAGCTAAAAAACTGAGTTGCCGCTCTCATGCTACAAAGTCACTCAGGCTTTCCTTTTTCTCCTCTTGCTCTCGTCTTTTCCCCTCCGCTTCCTTTTTGTTCAATTTCTCGTTCTCTCGTCTCCATTCTGTCTGCTGTGCTGACCTTAACTCAAACTGACTTAATTGGGCTGTCTTTGTTCCAGAAATGGCGAGCCTTCCATCTCTTTTTCCGCTAAATGTACTACAGACCGGAGAAAAGGTTTGAGAAAGGGATGAGAAATAAGTGGAGGAAATAAATGGAGGCGATGAGAGGAAGAGTGAGAGGGAAAGATGGAAAAACATAGAAAGTGCAATGAGCGCTGTAGGACAAGGGCAAGTCAAAAAAACAACAACAAAAAAGACAAATGAACCTTTAAACATCAGCACTATAGAACGATGTGTGTATGTGTGTGTGTGTTGGGTGGGGGGTATGTCTAGAGTGTATGAGACGGGCAGACATTCTGCCCCTGAAATACATTCATGCATGAATAAGTCAATAAAGCCAGTGTCTGAGTGTATTTGAATATATAAGTAAGTTCATAAGGGTTTGAACATGTGTGTGTGTGTGTGTGTGTGTATGTGTCTGAATGAGAGCAGATGAACAGGACCCACTCTGCCACTCTTCCCCGAGTCTATGAGAACGAGACGCCACATTCCCTCTGAATGAGAAACAGACACACAGGGGGAGCGAGGCGCATCCTTTAAACGACCACAATGAATATGGCATAAGCACACTGTGAAATGTGTGTGTGTGTGTGTGTGTGTGTGTGTGTGTCTGTGATGGGGAGGGAAACATTTAGACGGTCCATTGTATCATTCTTATCCCCTCAAGCCTAATTTATCAGCTAAGACAGATTTGTGCAGTATGTGTGTCAGAAGAATTGAAGCAGTGAAGAATGCCACAGAGGAAGCGCAGCAGCACAGGATGGAACCAATTCTGAGCTGAACACGGCAAAATAAATAAATAAATAAATAAATAAATAAATAAATAAACTTCAGACAGTTTTTATTTTTTTTGCTCTCTCATCTCTCCTCATTTGACTCCTCGCTACAGGCCCTGATCAATACCGTCTCTCCTTCTCGTTCCGTCTCTTTCCTTGCGTTTCCCCTTTTTGTCTTTCTCCTTTCAGCGCACGATTACGACAGAGCGGCCGTGGTGTTGAGTTGTGATGCGCCTCATTGCATCTTCTTATGCTGAAATATCATTGTAATTCCTGGTACAGCTCACAAGCTATAATGTATGCACAGTGTAACACATAATGTCATTTCCTGATTGTCAGACAGTTTCTCTGTTTTGGCTCTGGGTTGCCACACCCTTTCTGTAGTTTCACCTGCGTCTTGCTTTGTAATCCCAAGAGTGCGTAAACACTCCTTTGTTTCTCATGTTAGTTGCGACTAGTTTTTTTTATACAGCATTACTAAGCTGGGACACATATTTTGTTTTCTTTCTAAATTTTCCAAGTATGATCTGCTTTGGTGTTTTTACTTTTCTATAGAAAAACATGGTGGTGCAATGGGTGGCATTCCAGGGTCCCTGGTTCAAAAGCCGCCTTCACTATCGTAACTATGAGGTGAACACACATTAACGGCATCACAGTGTCGTAAGTACAATTCAGGAACTGGTATTTTGCTTTGAGCCCTGACTTTCTGATTTTGTTTGGGGGGTTGGTCAATAAGAAATGTATCTGAGGGCGGCCCTCAATATGAATGTATCTATAAATTCCTTATTGTCTTTCAGTAAGACAAAATAAACCTCTTGTCATTTTTGATGATACAAAAAAAAAAGCTGTTCGTTTTTTGAGGCCAAAACCACTTGAACCCACACTATGTCATAATCAACACCTTTAAACTCGTACACATGAACTTCTGAGGACTTGAAGGCAGCAAAATCTGAGCTTGGGTAACTGTTGGTGTGGGATTTTACATGCATTCTGTGTGTTTCTGTAGGTTTCCCCTGTGTTCTCTGGTTTCCTCCAACCTCCCAAAAGCATATCGGTAGGTGAATTAGTAACTCTAAATTGCCCTTAGTAGGAATGTGTCCCTACCTCATGCCTAGTGTTCCTGAGATAATTAGTGAAAAGTACCTCTGTAGGCAGGGGTTAACTGAGAATAGAAATCAGCCATGGAATTTGCTTTCATGTGTCTCTCTAGATTTGTCCAAAAAACCAAATGAAAGTGCATCTAGTATTACAACTTATACTACATGAGGTCCAACATATATCACATGAATAAAAACATTATAGGCATAAACAACAATGTTTTTGTGAAAATCCATCCATTCATCCATCCATCCATCCATCTATTTTCTGTACTGTCTATCCTACAGAGGATCATGGGGAGCCTGGCGCCTATCCCAGGGAACTTGGGGCACCGGGTGGGGGTCACCCTGGATGGGGTGCCAACCCATTGCAGGGCACAATCTCACACACACCCATTCACAGACTGCAGCCAATTTAGAGATGCCAATCAGCCTACAGCGCATGTCTTTGGACTGGGGGAGGAAGCCGGAGTACCCGGAGAAAACCCTTGAACAAAAGTTCATTTATTTTTGGAAGCTTTGCTATCGGATGTACTGTGGCCGTGCTGGTAGATTTTCTTGCACTTCTTTCTCCATGCTTGCTTCCCACTTTTTCTCTAGTGTTGTCTAGTCTGCATGCATCCACAAACACACAAAGTTGATAATCTGAATTTAGCAGATTGAACTAATTAGAAGTGAGTAACACCATAGAGCCTGCCGGGAAAAGTCCCAAGTTCCTGAAAGTTCCTGTTTCTAGGAAGGAACCATATTTGGACAGCATTTGCGCTTTCTCAAGTTTCATTCGGAAAGGAACTGCCCTTTAAGTGCCTTATGGTGGCCAGATTTGAGGGTAGCATGGTATGTTATCCTTCTTTTTGTAGGCAATCCCATAATTCTGTTCCCTTGACCGGAGTTCTATCAAAGTTGTCATAAAACTGTCTATAAAACTGTCCCTCCAATGGAAAATATGTTTACAATTGTAAGTGAATTGCTTGTTTCATAGATATCTAACATTTATTTACTGTTTTGCTCGTGCTCACAGATTGCCAGAAGTCATTCAATGATAAAAATAACTATTTAATGTCATTTCCAAACGTTGAATGTCTTCTCAGCAGCCTAAAGAATTTCCAGCCTAAAAGCTTTTCCCATTTGGAAAATGCCCACGTTATTGTACTGCGTCGCCACATGACTTGCAGAGAAGAGAAAACTTTACACATACATTGGGTTACTCTCAATATGTTTAAACAAGAGATAAAATGATTTATTACATAATGATCTTATTCAAATAGTGGAAGTGGTAGATATGGGCTTGGTTAAATTACTTGACATACAGAGCATTTGAGTGAAAGTTTGATACGTTGTTATGCCTAAACCAGAATGTTGATATGCAGCATATAAATCAGGGGTGTCCAGTTTTATTCGGAAAGGGCCGGTGGGGGTGCAGGTTTTCATTCTAACCAAGCAGAAGCCACACCTAAGTCTATTGAAAGCTAAGATCAACTGACTAAACAGGTGGAATCAGGTGTGGCTCCTGCTTGATTGGAATAAAAATCTGCACCCACACTGGCCCTTTGCGGATAAGATTGGACACCCCTGGTGTATAAGGTGCTGCAGATGATTGTGTGCGAACATATTTTCTGTGAAGCTAGATTGGCAAATACACACCAAAGCTGTTTCAAATCTATTTTGTTTCACTGAACAGATAAACATTCATTTTTATCTAGTCAGGGTTAAGGTGATGCAGCGAATAAGTAATGTTGCTTTTGAGAAATCCATTTTCAGCAGCCGTTCCGACCGAGTTAAGGGAAGGGAAGTTAAGGTCGGTGTGATGGGTCACTTCAGGTTCCTCTGTGTCCTCACTTCGAGCTGTTAATATTGGTGCCCATTGTGTCCGGTCCCCATCAGCTGAGCACAATTCAGTGCTGTACATCACTTCGTGGGAAAGAAAATGGAGCTCTCAAAGGCATCCTTGCTTATTTGCTGCATCGCCTTAGCCCTCTTCTTTTACTCCATCAATTTTCACAGCACATCTCCTCTCCTGCTTTCCCCTATGTTTTTCTGTCACACCGCCCCCCAAATCCTACACTGCTTGCTGCCTTCTTTGTAAACTCTTTCAACATCTCTTACCCCTAACCCCCTCTTTCTCCCCCCCCCCCCCCCCCCCCCCCCCCCC
>JANDJT010000021.1:18080418-18096811 GCA_024331685.1 Stegophilus panzeri | reverse complement strand
CGAGCTCCTGCTCATCTGTCACACCTCCCCCCCACCCCCCTCAGTGTTCAGCACCCTTATTCTAAACTCTTTTTCCCTTCGACATCTCTCACGCTTAACCCCCTCCTACACCTCGCCTCCCCACCAACCATCCCTGCTTACTCCATTCTCTATTTTCCTCTCCATCGTTTTCTCTCGCTCCTATTCTGAACGTACTACGGTCAGGTCTCGTGGGGAAAGGCGGTTGGCAGGAAGCAGGCTTGCTGCCATAGCAACTGGATCCCTCCCTCTCCCACAGGTCTCCTTAGCAACTGGTAGCTTGGCATTGTTGTAATGAGCGGGCCCAATGTGCCAGGCTAACAGAGCACAAGTGAGTGTGTGTGTGTGTGTGTGTGTGTGTGTGTGTATTTGTGTGCCACAGCTTTGTGTGTTATACATGATTATAAAGTGCATGAGTACTGAAGACATTCTTTTACTGTTCGCTTGAATACATCTTCCAGCATTCAAAAAAAAAAAAATCCCAAATATCCTTGCGTACACAATACGCCTTTGTCCTTTCGCATGAACTTGGATTTTATCTTAAACTATGCTATAAAATGCATTAATCTAGCTGTGCTTTAATTAAGAATCATGCGAGTGTGCTTCCTCATCTGTTTGCTCTTGATTAAAGTGATCAACTCTCTCCATGCCCTCGAACTGAAAAGAATCGAAGCGTGACTTAATTAATGATTTACTAATTAATTGTGCATGCTCTGTCTAGGACAGAGGATGACTTTGTGCAAAAATGATAGTCGGTGTCACTGTCTTTTCACTTGCTGTTCAGAAGAGAGGAGTGACAAAATGGGCTTAGGACTACAGGATCTATGACTGCGCTCATTTATAAATGACTTACTTCACCTAGATGGCTGATACTGATTATAGATTACAGATTTGGTACATTTTCCAATTTTAAATCAAGTCTTCATTGAAAAACAAAAAACAAAACTGAGTGTATTATGTAGGAGCGTGTGCTCTGTCTAATAAGGCTTCATGACTTTAAACTTGAAAATCATTACAAGAAAATTACCATGACGATTTTATTAACTAGCTACTTTAGGTAATGGTGCTGACAGATACCCATATCCTGAAATCCCACTGATGTGTGCCTATGGCAAATGGAAGCTAGTTTGTTACCGTTTAACTTAGCCAGTGTAACTGGTTGTAGTCTGCGTTGTGTGTTTTCTTCTAACCAAATAAATATGTGGATGGCAACTGGGTTGAATCTTCTTTTAATCTCTCTCCTCTCTCTCTCCCATGAATACACGTTGCGGAAAGGGGCAAGAAAGGAGGTAAAATAATATAAAGACTTAACATAAATGACAAAAAAACATACGGATGATGCATAAAACTAATCATAACCTTAATTAAAGTAAAAACATGAAAATAATAAATCATACATGGGATATAACGCAATAAATATGATTTAGAAAAAGAATATTAGTTTAAAAGAAATTTTTAAGGCAAAGATTAAATTAGATTAATCAGAGCTAAATAAAATCCTACCTCTCTCATGAAGACACGCTGCGGAAAGGGAAGGGGAGGAGCCAAAACAGGAAATTACACAGCCAATGACATCATGACAATTAAAAGGGAAAGTACTCACACAAGTAGACAGCTACATCTGGTATACACTTCCTTTTGTGTAATTCTACACATTAAATGCATGGAATACTTTCCATACCCGTTACACCAGCTTACTTACTTCACTAAGCATGTATGAATTAAATTGTTTAACAAATTTCTGATTGTTATGGGGTATTTGACAATTTTAGATGCTGTTAAATAAAGTGCTGAGAAAATGACAAAAGAAATCAAGAAACCAAGAGTGAAATCCTTTGTTTCTACCTGTGAGAAAAGGATGCTAGTTTATCAGTAAACTTGCTAGCTATGGGGTCATTCCTATGTTCCCAGGGTCCTACGTTCCCCAGTTCAATATGCTGTTAACACAATTTAAGTAAACTTTTTCAAACATATTATGTAGTCAGGACTCAGTTTCCCAGGGCCCAATTAGATTTAAACACCAAAGACACATTTAAATGAATAACAGCATGCATTAGTTTAAAATCTATCCTTCATCCACACTTGAAATTTATGAAAGTTATGAACTTGGAAAATGAACTAGGTTGCACATGCTGAACCCTCATGTGCTCCTCTGAAAATAGCTGTTAGTCTACATTCATACATTTATACAGTTCAACTCCATGCATGAACAATAGTGAAATGTATACATTAAACTGAAGAAATGCCATATTGTAGCCTATAAAACAGTAAATGGTCATAAAAGGAACAAAATGTGAAGTATGAACATGTCCCAGCTCTCACTTATGCTGAAGCCTAAAGCCGGGTTCACACTGTAGGATTTTGGCCACGATTTGGTCGTTTAAGATAAATTTTGAGAATCCGAAAAGATTCTTATAATCCTAGGCCAAAATCTGTAGTCTTTGATCGCTAGTTCGACATGTTCCCCGACAGCTGATTAATGGCTGTTACGCTAAAATTTTTCCTCCGATTAAATTCTGGCAATGCCAGAAGATTTGAGGCACAGTCCTGTAGTGTGGCTTCTCCTACTCCGTACGAGTCTTCTTGTGTCCGTTTTGTCGCATCTTGAATGTTGTGCCGTCTGACATTAACGACAGCTGAGATCCTACAGTGTGACCTGGCTTACAGCGGGGATCATGTTCATACAGTCTGACAAACAACAGTCGCAAAGGACTATTAAAAATCGCACAGTGTGCACCCGGCTTTAATCCAGCTTTAAATCACCATGTGTCCATTATGTGCCATATAAATATGCGGAACATGGGACCCTGAGAACAAAGATACGTTCCCCTAGCTACTGTATAACTTAGCAGCACATGTGGCTGAATCCAAACAGCAAATTTATGCCTATTTATAGATCCTGCCTTTTTAATGAAGGTAAAGGAGTAGAAATATAGACCATTTTAAGCAGCTACCTGGCTTTAAACATAGTAAGCATCTTATTATTCAACAGAATGTTTATGTTTATCTTGGCTTCAAGTGTCATTTCTAGGGGTACCTTAAGAGTGAACAGACATGGGCTGTTTCATAATAATATAATAACATTTAATTACAGCATTGCACATAAATGATTTAGTTTTTTTCTTCAGTAGGAGTAAGTGAGTATTAGAAAAAGAGATGTAGTGTAGAAGAATAGTTTGAGGTTGTAAGCGTATTAACTGTGGCATCATTGTGAGCCACTTTGTCACGGGAAACCTGGCTGGACTCATGCTCTGTTGTGCCAGCCATTGGAATGGGAAAGTTTGGCTAACCGTGCCCTCCAAGGCTATTTTGGTATGCAGGGTGGATTTTCTGATCCCCTGCTCTGCACTCAGATGCTCTTTAATCTGTTCAGTCTATTTTCAAACGCCCTCCTTCCTCCCCTACCTCACTCTGTCCATCTCTAGCCTACTTGTTCCTTCCGACTGTCACTCTTCAAGGGGGAAAGGACTAGATTGGCCTGTACAGTAAGTCCAACTGAGATTGGTCAAGGAACTAACATCTAGGGGCCAGATATACCAGCTGAAGTTTGATTATAAGTCAGGGTGTAATGTCAGTCCTAAACCATGTGCTGAGAGTAGTTAGTTTTAAAACAATCGGAAACATGATTGGACATAAACAGCGGTTAATATGCTGTCTTTATTTGGTGTAATATATTTACTTAAGTTAGTTATGTTTTAACCCTAGATAAAGAAGCATACCCAAAAAGGATTGTGCTTCACAATAACGTGATGACTCAGTGTATTCATCTCTTGGATTTGTATTTTATACTGTTATGTACTTGTTCTGTTCTGATGTTTGTGCTCTAGTGCAATATGTTAAACAAAGTAAAAAACCTTAACAAAGATAAATGACTAACACTTGCAAACTTAATCTGCACTGAATGACAGTATAATATAACATTTATGGTAATATATATGGTACATGTATGCCATACCTGTACCTTGCCAGTATCTCAACTGGATGACGTTTTACACTACTAGAGGAAAGAGCTCACTACACTGACCAATATAAAAATAGTCCTAGTCTTATAAGCTTTAATAGTCTTATACGGTGAAGTATCCATATCCAGGAATCATTTACCATGACTATCTCCATGAAGAAATCCCCCTAACAAAACACAAAGAAAACAAAATGGATTTATATGTGTAAAGTCTTGTTTTTCTCCATGCATGGTAGCATTATTTACATCGATCTGAAGCACAGAGTAATTTTATTTACAGCAGGCGTCAGTATAAGTTTTAAATAATAACTCAGGGCTATGTTGAAACTACAGTCATTTGGTGTGACCGGTAATTTGGTAGTTCAAAAACTCAAACATAGTGGCCATTTACATTCAAACTAGGGTACGATAGAGCTACCCTTTCTCTCTCATACTCTGGACAGTGACAGACATCTCTGTGAAGAGGACCATCTGTGTTCTGAGTGTTAACTGTGTCTTTTGTTTCTAAGGTTGTGATAGCAATTGTGAGTAATTTTCAGCAATTAGTATCTCTGTAATAATAGTTATTACAATAGTAGGTAGGCTAAATACAAATATATTTAGGCCACTGCTAAAAACTCCTACCATTAAACTCATCTAATTTATACAGATCAGTCAAGAACAGGAATCTGAGCTTGTGCCCATTGTAGCCTCAGTTTCCTGTCTTCTGCTATTGAAGTCCATCCACCACAAGCTTTGACATATTATGTTTTTTCATCACACCACAATTGTAAAGAGTGATTATTTGAATTACTGTAGCTTTTCTGTCAGGGCTAACCAGTCTGGCCATTCTCCTCTGACCTCTCTCATCAGCAAGGCATTTCCCCTCTCCGAGCTACTGATCACTGGATGTTTTTTTGTTTTTTGAACCACTCTGTGTAAACTCTAGAAACTGTTGTGTGTGAAAATCCCAAGAGATCAGAGGTTTCTGAAATTCTCAAACCAGCCCATCTGGCACCAACAACCATGCCACAGTCAGAGTCACTGGGATCACATTTTTCCCCCCATTCTGATGTTTGAAGTGAAAATGTAGTGAAATTCTTGACCTGTATCTGCATGATTTTTGGCACTTAGCCGCTGCCACATGATATGCAAGTGTACAGGTATTCCTAAAAAAATAGCCAGAGAGTATAAGGTATATGCAAAAAAATTATCTAACATATTTATAATATCATTAAGATCTATTTAACCGTTGAATGAATTCTTTTTGCATCCTCTCTCTCAAGACATTGCCCATTAATCCGAATGGCTGTGAGTTCATTTCCCCTCAAACAAATGAGTGTTGCCCATTCACAGGAAGTGTATCTTTACCGTTTGCTAATTTCCATCGATTGCCTCCAGACAGGCTTAGCAGATGAGCCCTCTTTCCCACACAGAGCACTCATTTTAACTCTCCCTGCCTGTAATATGGTGCTTTGTGTCTGTCTCTGTCTCTCAACCCCCCCCCTCCTTTGCGTTCCCTTCATAATGCCTATCTTTTACCACACTTGTGCTTATCCAAAATATGTCTGGCAGAGAGAGACCCATTGACAAGTCTATACATAATGACTGATGGCTATGTGTGAAGGATTAATACATAATGATTGAAGGTTGGAAACGTTTCAGCCTTGCTAGCTGCTTAGAACACTTCAGCAATGCCCACTTGAAAAGAACGTTGTGCACAGTATCAAATGGAGCAGTGCACAAATTGTAAAATAGAGGATTGCCTTTAATGCTCCAAGGAGAGTGTTCTGCAAATGAGCACAATGCTTTTCCTGAGTCCTTTATAGGAATTCAAAAACGATCCATCCACACACATGAACCCATCCCCAATACACAGAATCATCAATAAAAATCACTCTTGAAAAACGCTGAAAATGACCAATGGTGTCCACTTAGTCTAAACTATAATCGATCATTATTGTCCCTTCTTTTCTGTACCAAAGCTGAAGTTTCTGAAGTTTTCCTAGTCTTGGCTATAAGCTGGAAAACCAGTGGCCCCCTTAACTACACGTCATAGATATATTTGATTAAGCTGTCTTCTTGAAGTCTAGATCAGAGGCTATAATGTAGAGTAAATGTCAGATATGTCTCTTGCAATGTGTTGATGTTGCAGCAGCTTGATCTAATGGACTACAGCTCAGATAACCTGTTTACAGAATCAAATCGACATGGTTTCGTTTACTTTGTTGCAATTTACATACAGAAAAAACTACTACATTCCTAAAAGGGCAGTTTTGAGGAAAGTGTTATCTGCCCTCTTTTGCATACATGAGCTCACAGACACCACCGATTGGCTAGTGCCACTTTGACAGGGGAGAGAGAATATGCCACCAAGAGAACATAGCCAATTTTGCTTCCTTGGCTCCTGGCTATGGATGGCTGTGGCATTGTCAGGGTTCAAACCGCTATCTCTTGTAGATAGGGCAAACATTTTTCTGTTGTGCCACTCGTGAGCCGTACTCCAGAATTTTTAGGGTCTTAGGATTGCTATCATGAATAGTTTCTGTAAACCTGAGCCATACATCAAACCAAAACAGCACTTGGTTTATTGTTAGGCACATGATTAGCATTCATACCACTCCATGGGAAATCGAACAAATCCAACCACATTGCCCATGTTTGTGAAATTTTCAAAAGATCAAATTTACCAATGGCTAAGCAATGCTTTAAGGCAGTGGTCACCAACCCTGTTCCTAGAGATCTACCTTCCTGAAGATTTTACCTCCAACCAAAATTGTGCCCACCTGACCATCTAATCATTGCCTTAAGAAGTTCTTGATGGACTAAAACAGGTGTGTTAGATTTTGGTTGGAGATGAAATCTGCAGAACGGTAGATTTCAAGGAAGAGGGTTGGTGACCACTGCTTTAAGGTAATCACTTAATTATCTTCCTTTTGGTTTGAAGGTTAGTGGGAGAAGCTATAAAAATGCAAGGCCATGTAAAAGTGAACAAAACCTCCTACATGACACATAAGGGTGTAGAACATATGTAATTGTTGCCAGACAGTTTGTAGTGTCTGTTTCAAACTGTTGAAAGCCATAGCCATTTATAATGCTTAAGATCCCTATTTGAAAGATCTGTTTTGAATTTTTCAGTTGTATTTCTGCCCTGAATATTTTGACCATCATCACGCTCAGCTTACTGCCCTCCTGGCCAAAATGTGATCCCTCCAATCTCCGGTGCTTTACAGCAGCTCCTGGGTTGACACCCAGGTGACGAACAGCCAGATTTATCCAGGATTATTGCCAGACTTTCTGGGATTACCCTGACTGGAGAGGGATTGCGTGTGATTGCTAGATTGCTGTGTGTGTCTGTGTGAGTGTGGTCATACAACTGTGTATGGGTGTGGATTCCTATGGATGAATTGTTGAATCTGAGTGTCTGATGAGTGTGTACACAAGTACATATGAGTGTGATGGGAAGGGCTAGTCAGTCTGCTGACTCACATAAACCCACAAGGTGTCTGGGTCATACATGGAGCCACAGGCGTGCTGTTTGCAGAACATTACCACAAGCCACACTGTGGTTGAGCAAATCAGACTTAACAAGAGGATCTGCATTCTTTGAGGGATCACTGTTCTTCAGCGTTAGAGGGTAGAGCTCAGGGTCAAGCTATGCGATTATTTCTAGCTTGTCAGGTTCAAGTTTCAGACCTATGGAATATGTCAAGGTTTTGAACAACCTGAATGACAAGTCAAGATTCTGTACAAGCTTATTTGTGCACCCAGAGCTTTTGGTAGTTTGATGCTGAAGTGTGTTCTGAGCTACGGTTGGCTAGTGGTAGACACCAAGCAAGCAATGGAGCTTATACTTGGCTTGCTAATCATCAGTCCATAGAGACAACTCCTGTGGCAGTGTGACTGAATGATTGAAGCTCCCTTGTGAGTTGGTGTGAGTCACCTGACAGTCACAGATGAAACCTAGAACATCAAACTGCATGTGCTTCTTTTTTGTCCTAATCCACCTCTTTCACTTCATACTTTTATCCGTAACCCACCTCATACACTTCCTGCCTTTCTCCCCAGCATTTAACGCCGTAGTCATGGTTACCCCTCTGCAGCTAACGTCAGCCATGGCATAGCTGTCAGAGGGCTGCTTTCTGATCGGCTGACATGGGGCATTTTTCGACGCTGTCACACCGTTTGGCTTTGATTAAGTCAGCCCCTTGCCTGCCGTGGCTGCACAACATTGGACTATTACACCAGCATGGGGGCTTGTGTCATTTGGCTGAGTTGCTGGTTGAGAATAGGAGCTCCTTGGAGGGGGGCCAGAGAACATAAATACCCCTCACTTATCCAATTTCTCACTGCTTTGAAAGGGAGCAGAGTCAAAGTGGCACGGTTTTTCGCCTGATAGCGTAGGCTGGAGAATCAGCCCTTCAGAAATCCCAGGAGAGAGAGAGAGAGAAAGAGAGAGAGAGAGAGAGAGATGCAGGGGGCTTTTTGAGATCAGCCAACACTGGAGCTCATCTCCAGCTCAGCTCTCTATCGCACCAAGATAATTGGCTCACCTGGGTGCACAATATACATTCATTAATATGAGCCATAATATCTCTCAGAATCACTATGGAAAAACAAGATGCCTCTCTTTACAAAGAAAATAGCGGACAGATAGATTATATGTGATCTGATAGAGGTACTTGATGAACGTTTTTTCAGTGAATATAAGTGATGGATGCCAACGTGTGTTGTGTTTTTCTTTCTGTCTGATAGTTTTGTTTTCCTGTTTGAGTACAGGTGAAGCACAAGTATGTAAGTAATTTTGGGGGTGTGAAAAGTATGGTTATGTGATAAACAGATGGAGGATATGGAGAAAAGGGATGAATAAGTGTGAAAGTGAGATGATGGTGTGAACCACTAAATACTGTAACGGAGTTCTTGACGCTTAGGGTGGTATTTGTCTCATTTGCTAAACTAAAATCTGCTCCGAACAAAGAAAGACTCCCAAACTTGCTGTGTGTACCTTTTGTAAAACTAGCACTTCTAAATGGGCCTGGGTACCGGATTAATTCTTGGTGGAGGTACTTCTCAGGCTAGATTAGATGCGTTAATTGGCAACATTACACACATTGCCAAACCCAGGCTATAAATACATCGTATAGGACACAAACTATTAATATTTTTAATACTAAACGTTTAAGATTTATTAACTGCAGTACGGTTCCGTAACTTTTTAATGAACAGGGTTGTGTAGGATCTTGGGCCTATCCTGGGAACACTGGGCAGAAGTAAGGAAGGACTGAATGCCAGTCCATCGCACATGCACAAACTCACTCACTCATACATATGGGCAATTTAGTGTAACCAGTCTATCTACATACATGTTTTGGGAGGTGGGAGGAAAGGAAACCCACACAGACAAAAAGAGAACATGCACAGAGAGTAACCTGAGCTCAGGATCAAACCAGGGACCCTGAAGCTGTAAGGCAGGAATGATATGCTACCATGTCCCAGGGATACATTACCGAGCATTGTGCCTGAACTAGAATATAATTTGCTTCTGCTTCTGCGTTCTGATTCAGCTTTCATTTCTTACATGCGTTATTCAGTGAATAACGTGCTAATTATTTAATAATCTACTTTAGGCTATATTTTAAGGGTTTAAATAATTATTTTTAATATAATGTAGTTACTGTTTTATTACTGCTATTAAACATTTCATGGCTTCACTCATTAGCGATCCAAATTTTTTTAAAAGCTAAATTGTTACCACTTATACTGTATGCTATAATCTTCAGGCGCAGCAGAAAATTTAAATAAGTGGTTTCCTTGAAGTGTAGGCCAAACTGCTATCTGCAACTTACTCTTACAATAGATAATGATAATGCAGAAATCTTGACAGGCAGCTATAAGAGACTTGTTTTGATTTGTGATGTAGAGCGAGGTAGCAAGGAAACAAGAAAATACCATTTGTGCATGTGTGTGAGTCAGACAGAGGGTGTAATAGAGATGGAGATTAGTTGAGTGATACTGTACAATGATACTATAAATATAAGGACACTGTGGCAAGACAAGAGGAGGTGCTTTCACATTTAAAACCTGTAAAATTGACGGCTTAACTTTTCCGGCGAAGGTAGCAGTTTCTGGGGGGTTTTTCACGCAAGCAACACGAATGTGTTATTGCCATTCACAAAGCAACATCAATAAAGCTAACTCGGCTGTTGTTATTTCCTGGAAATTGCGTTCGGCTTTTGTGCCAGAGTTACTGAATATCTAGGCTTACTTCTACTTTGGCAAAACAGAATGCCAGACATACTATTTTGTGCAGTAGTATGCAATATTGGACATATAGTATCTGTATGTTGACACGTGGGAATGATAGCTTGCACAATTCTGACTACAGAACCTTACGGAAAATACTTCACTACATTCTGTAGAGTATTATTAATATTCTAGAATAGAGATACTATTTTGATATGCTATGTATTACAGTGGTATGCTGTTGTGAACATCTTCAGCCACACAATTGCCAGAGATGCATTTCCTGCACTGTAATAATGGCTCTTATTCATACATGACTGCTAAAAGGAAAAGAAAAAGAAAAAGGAGAGTGAAATAGATATTTTCAAAAGGTTCTGATGCTCTGAACTGCCAACCTGCCAGAAATGTATGTCACTCAACTATTGGAACCATATGATATCGAGAAAATGTTATATGTGTATGCATTATTGCATCAGGTGTTTGAAAAATGGAATGCATTACTCATAGTGTGACAATGTGATTGTTATCTGAAACACAGAGTTTGGGCATTTATCAGAACTAGTCATGTTTGTCAGCATGAAAAAAAAAAAAAATCCTGATTCTACAGTGTTATTCTTCATATCTACACATAACTCTATATTGCTCCATTCTACAAAGTACATTTAATATATAATATATGGTAGACTTGTTTCCTGGACAAGGCAATTAGTTATGTACATTGTGTAGCTCTTGATGCACACGACACAGCCCGTCTTTACGTTGTCCTGAAAGGAACTTCTAGTAGATCACTCTCAATTTTTAATTACTCAATTCTCAAAAAAAAAAAAAAAAAAAGAATCCCCAATTATTGTGTTGCAAGAAACAATCCCATGTTTACTTCATCTGTTCCTGTGATCTAAATATGGTTTATCTTGGCATTGGAAACAGCCCCCTCCCCTCTTTTTCTGTTCTCTTTGTTCTGGTGTTCTTCCAGCACAGTAAGCGTGCCAGAATCACACCTCTCTCCCTCTCGCCTCTCTCACTGGCTCCCTGTCATATTTGGAGGCCTGCAATCGATAGGGGCGTCTGCGATCATGTTGCCACGTGTGATTCATTTGGGTAACCTTGGCGACGGTTTGATGTGCTTGCTGTGGCGTGTGTATACGTGTACATGTATGCGTGTGTGCATGACTCGGTTGGCAGTGGTGTGAGTCAGAAAGAGTATTTGCTGCGTGGAGGAGCAAGGCTGCCTGCTGTATCGATCTGTTTCTCGGTGCTTGCCACGCTTTACTAGAACAGCCGTTTGATCTGAATGATTAGAATGATTAGGAATGATTAGCTGCTGCCAAGTTATTATTATTTTTTAATGAAGAGCCTTCATATCTTGATCAGCAAGAGTAGTTGATGCATAATGGTCAAATATGTATATTTTACCTGGGGATGGGTTTATAATATATCTAGAATAACAATTAACAAATGTCAAACAAAAGTGCAGTTTAAAAAAAAAAATTTGGCCCTGAGGTATCTTTGAAAAACACTACCAATTTCCAGTACCAAATTCATAGCATTGTTAAACAAAAAGACATTCTGTGGTCTAAAATGTTAAAGCAGTCACCATGTCATGAAGGACAATACATTTAGAGAGAATAATAGAGGCCAATTAATTGTAGAGTTCTCTTACATTGTATGTTTCCAGATAAGATGTGATTTTGTATTAGGTATAGTATTAAGTGTTTAACAATCTTTTTTTGTCTTTCTCCCACCCCATTACCCATAATTGTCTCTGCAGAATTCCATTCGCCACAACCTGTCTCTGCATACCCGCTTCATTCGTGTGCAGAATGAGGGAACAGGCAAGAGTTCATGGTGGATGCTGAATCCAGAAGGTGGGAAGATGGGAAAGGGCCCTCGTCGGCGAGCTGCCTCCATGGACAATGGCACAAAGTACCTAAAATCTCGAGGCCGGATAAGCCGGAAGAGGGTCATGGGGATGGGCCGAGGACTTGGCGCTGGGCCTGGGATCCAAGGGTCCCCAGAACATGGTAGCCCAGCTGGGAAGGGTGGCATGGGAGTAGGGAGTGAGGAGTTTGATGCCTGGGCAGATCTGCACTCCAGAACAAGTTCCTCTGCATCCACCTTGAGTGGCTGCCTGTCACCAATCGTGGCTGAAGCAGAGCCAGATGAACCAGAGGAGGGAGGGCTGTCCTGTTCGGCTTCCCCTCGACTCTATCCAAGCCCCACTAGTACCAGATCACCTGCACTGGGCACTGGGGGCCACTGTCCTTCAGTAGAGCTCCCTCAATTGGCTGACCTTACTGGAGCCATCAGCTTGGATGAAGACTTCTCTCAACCACAGCAACTCAAGTGCAATGGTTACCATTATGGCCCAGGACCCAAAGGGGAAACATCATACTGTGGTACTGTCTATGGTCAGCCTTCCATGAGCATGCTGAGGCACCATGCCCCTATGCAGACTATCCAGGAAAACAAGCCAACCAGCTTCCAGCGCCCCCTAAGGGCTTATTCAGAGAACAATGCTCTGGAGAGCCTATTAGCTGGTGGGCCACAGTACTGTGGGAAGGACATGGTGGTGGGGCAAGGTCAAGCTGCCCATTCACTAATGTCACAGTCTAATGGCATTGTGCACTCTCATGGCCATGATCAAAGCTGCAGTCACAATCACAGCCAGAATCCCAATCCCAATCAAAACCTTCACAATGATCATGGAGCAAACCATAAGCAGAACTCAAGTCTTCATCACAACCAAAATCCCAACAAGCATCACCCAGATCTAGACTACAATCATGGTTCCAAACATCACTCTGGTCATGACTACGGCCAACCTCACAAGCAAAACCATAAGCTTAACCCCAGCTCTAATTCAAACCATATGCACAGCCATATGCAGCACAGCAACTCAAGGCAGTCAACACTCTCTCCCAGAGTCAACAATGATATGTTGCAACCCTACAATCACAAATCCTCCAATCCATATGGCCCTCGTGCCCACCTTCCCTCTACCTCCCTACCCCCTAACCCAGCTGGCTTCATGGATGTGCCCCAGGACCCCTCCTTTATGGCTTCTGCACCCCAAACCCGCCATCAACCTTACCCAGGTGCTCAACACCAGGGTCTGACAGAACCCTGGCATGGATACTACCACTACCACCACCAGCCAGCCCAAAATGGCAGTCACCAACCTGGTCACCACCAGCCACCTCCTAACCGACTGCAGCAGTCAGAGATGGAGATAGAAGTCCACCAGAGCAGTCTGGATGGGGATGTGGAGTCTGTTCTTCTCAACGATTTCATGGACTCTACGGAGGGAATGGACTACAACTATGACGGATCACTTTCACAGGGTGTTGGCATGGGAATAGGCTTGGGAATGGGGATGGGGATGTTCGCAGGGCCTCCGCAATCACATAACAGCCAGAGTTGGGTTTCTGGGTAACACAGACACTAATGGGGAAAACTTTAACCATAGGGCCCTGTGGGAGGTGGGATGGGGTGGGGTCTGATCAGGTCAGAACTGATTTGACTGTGATTTATTTTTGCTCAGAGAGCCAATCAGTACAAGAAGGCATTTTAAGGACATATATTTGCTGGTGTCAGTGCAGTCATTTTGAACGTAGAGTTCTCCATAAATATTCTTCCTCTTTCCTCTCTCCTTCTCTCTGTGTTACCCTGCTGTGGATTAGTATAATGGCATTCTTCAACCAAGTTTTGTCCTCTCTCTGTCCCTCAGTTCACTCTTTAATATCCATCACCTCTTTCTGGTAAAAAGCTCTCTCAAGCACTTTACATCCATCTCCCTAAATTCAGAGGCAGTAACAGCCACTCTGAAACCAGGGGAATCATATTGTTTGCTGGTTCGCTGGGTTTAATGTATCCAAATGACTCTGTTATCCTTCCAGAATGAAAAAAAAAATTGTGTTCGTGTTTTTATTTTTTTTAAAGTTTTTCTTTTTTTAAATAAAAAACTTGATTAGAAGATGGAGAAATAAATATCTGTGCTGTCAGACAGTGTTGTGTACATGTTGGTCAGGGTTGTATGTGTGTGTGTGTATGTGTGTGTGGGTGTGGGTGTGTGTGTGTCCTCGTCCCATGCAGGCTCATTGGATGTCCCTTTTTCCATATGCTAGGACAGTCATCCATCAGCTCCACTTTATTGATATTCGGCATATCGTTTTTATTCTCCAAAGTAATGCACCAGCTATGCATCACTACTCCAAATCGAATGTGGCACTCAGAGTATCTTTTTTTTTTCTTCAGGCAAACCAGCTTAATGTGTTTTGGCTAGAGTGATGATTGAAGTCACTCTACAGCAAATGGTGGGGAAGAAGAGAAAGAGACGTAGATAGGGAGAGGAAGGTAGACATAGACATGGTGATAGAAGGAGAGAGAGGGAGAGAGAGAGAGGAAACATGCAAATAATACCCTGTTCCTCTTTCTCTTCATCTGTGGATTTATGTAGCTTTCCCTATAATGAGATAAGGAACGATCAGAGGCTACCACACTTCCTGAGCGAGGCTCTTTCCAGTGCACCTCTGGCCAACTCTACTGTGGCAGTCTCCTATGATCTGAAGCACTTTGCGCTTCAACTTAACTCCCCCTTTTGTTTACATTAGCATATTGCATTATCATTAGCCTATGCAGTGTTACTTTAGATAATCATTGCTGATATATCAGTCATGAAGCCTCATTCAACCCTCATTAACTTGGCACTATCAATCCTAATTCAATACTGTGCTGGAATTTCCAGAATATAACCTTAAATGACACTCTGTTGCATCAGCTTAATAAAGTAATTGGTTATAGTGTGGTGATAACATTGCCAAAAGACAAAACCATAAATCCAGGCCCAGTCAGACCAATTTTTGAGAAAAGCTATATTATGCTGCCTTCAGAATTTACACTAGTGAACTGCATGCTAATTAGCACAATCAGAAAATGGGTGCTATCTCCCTTTCACAGACGAACTCCTGTCATATCCTCTTCATCCACTGATTACACTTAGGGGAGATAGAAATAATTAAGTGCTTACCAAGAATGATGATTTGTGTGTGTTTTCCATTTTAAAAAGCAACTTTCAATTTTGTCATCATGCTGCCAGGTGAGTTCATCTACACTGTGATCCTCCAGACAGACGTCTCATTCCTAACCTCCAGATGGCCACATACCTGACATATCGGTCTTTCTTTTGTCTTTTATTATAGATGTTATGTAATTTTGTGACTTTTTCGTGGAGGAAAAAAATGGTGTTATACATTTTCAGTGCGTTCCCTGTTGAGTGGGTGAAGCTGTTTGGACAGATTTCTCATGATGCTCGATCTCAGAACTTCCTCACCGGGTTTCTAGAAAAAATAGAGCAAGAGGGATAGATGAAGAGAGAAGGATAGAAAAAAGAGGAATGAGTGGAGGAGACTGATCGATAGGCTGACAGAGAGAGACAGATTGGAGAATGAATTAGTTGAAAAGGAGAGCAATAGGCTGCTAGGAGGAAAAAAAATGAGTTCAGAGAGAGACAGAGAGATGTATAGATAGAGAGAGTGTGTGTGAGAGAAGCAGAGAGTTCCTTTCCTCAGCAAAGCTGTTTGAATCAGGCCAAATGTCAAGTGCCTCTCTGCAGCTTTTCTTGCACACACTCCGATCAGATAGCTAGCCTTCTCCCTCTCTGTTTCTTTCTCTCTCTCTCTCATCTCTCTCTTTACCACAGAGGACAATAAAGCCTGCCTTCATCTGCCGTCTCTTTTTCCTCTGCACTTCTTTATGTTCTTGGTGACCGGCGCTCTATCATTCCCCCAAGTGTGTTTTGGTCCCTGACCCCATGTCTGCTTCTGTGTAAAGCTTCTTGTGTGTGTGTAGCACAGTGGTGTATCTGAAATGACTATGGAAATTCATCGAGGTTGTGCCCTGGTATCCACTATGCCTGGCTAACAACAATATGATTATACAGTTTATATTTATTGGGTAAAAAGATGGGTCTGTGGGTGAATCTGTGGACCCCTGAATCTCCTGTCATCTTTATTATGGAATCATGATGTTATTACATTTTGACTTATGTTTCCTCCTGTACAAAATCTGTATGGAGAAAAAAATTGTATAATAATTTTTTGACAAACAAATCTTGGTTTTATTTCTTTTTTAAAATGATGTATCTGCTCATCTGGTGATTGTAAAATAAAAACAAAAGACAGAATACTTTGAGAT